>JAVLVB010000179.1:924025-969522 GCA_032876305.1 Orestias chungarensis | reverse complement strand
CCAATTTCTATGATAATAAAATTAGTCAAATGGGAAACATTACAATTAATGCAATTCTTCTTTGGAATCCTTTAAACCACTTTCACAGGAGGAATAGTTTCATAGAAGTCCATAATTCTTTAAAAAATGCTCTAAACATATGTTATCAAAGCATGAAGTTGGTATTGCAGAACCAATAAGGCTTTGTATATAACACATTAGCTTTTACCTTATACCTGAATTAGATTATATTTAACATAAAAAATGTGTCTCAGCAAAAGCGAAAGAGATAACGAAAATCTGAAAAAATAAATATTATTGTATGATCTAAGAACAAGCTGATGCCTTTTTAAATACTGTAAAACTAGTGGTGGGAATTGTTTGCTTATAAGTTAGTTGCGCTAACCTAAGCTGACCATACTTTGATATCCAAAAAAAGGGACTCTTGATCTGACACAAATGTGCTAAACGTTTAAATTCAAACTCACAATCAACGTCAATAACCCAAGAAGTTACACTATATGATACAGCCCTCACATAGAACCAGCTTTCTTATCACATGACTAAACTTTTACACTTCAGGAACTGATTCATTGGAACAGACCTGTCAGTCATGGTTTCAGTTTTAGACTTTTATCAGAAAGATCCCAGGACATCAGTAGATTTTGAACTGTTTACTGGAAAACTACCGGTTTTAGTTCTACAATGTATTATGGCAAGATAGTAAACGTTATATGCTGCAGCGCATCTCAGGAAGAAAACGTGAGGGGATGAAACGTAACTCCAGCATAAACACTCTTCACCCACTTCAAAATAAAGCTTAAACATCTACATCTAAGTTTTGTCTAACTGACAGTTTGCACTACAGCTGAGTAAATTAGCCATTCAAAAATGTATTTAGGGGAAGTTAAGCGCTCTATGCATTTTCAAAGTTATCAAAAACACTAAAGTGAGAATTTAGCTCTGCTATTTGTGGAAAAGCAAACATGTATTACTTTTTATTTTACTAAAATTTACCTGAGTAACATTGACGGTACATTATATATTTCAGTAGGTGTTTCATATTACAATAATCTGCTATTGTTGTTCTTTATAATTAGCCTACCTACCATAAGTTAAATCAAAGACTTGCATTATTGTAAGTGCATTTGTATGAACTTCTGTAATATGTTGAAAGTTTGAGGTAATCTGCTAGCTTTTGCAATCTGGGGTGTTTAAAATTTTGGTTTTCCTCCAATTCATCTCATTTTGTTAGTCATGCTCAAAAAATACATTCTCATGGTTACATATTAGTTTTGATAGCCTTTTGGTGCTGGTGCTAATAAAAGTAACCAAAAATTCAGTGCAGTAATGTGGTTTTGTCTGAGCCTACTTAAACATGACTCATCTTATTTATGACGTGTAAAAAAAATCTATGTAATGTTCAGCTTCCAATATGTCTACCCCTTTAATTTTCTGTTTTTCACTTCTGCTGTCCATCCATAACAACTATAATTCACCCTAACATTATGTCTGCTATTGTTTTGTAGGTATGGTTCGCTGTTCCTTGATCCTGCACTCTGACTTCATCTTTCATCCACTACAATCTAAGACATGTGCTTCAATATCAATGGCCTAAAAAAAACACTTGATTTCTTCAACAGTTTTTCAACTCAGAGATGTTGTGAGTCCATTCTGATATTGGCATTGGACTGAATATTTGGATTAGCCATTGAGTGTAAATGATTTGGAAATATCATGAGCCTGTTACTGGTACTGATGAGCCTGTAGAAGGTACAAGTAATTAAAACACAGAAATTAAACAACAGAGAGGCTTCAGTTACAGTTACTGATGCAGAGGTATGCTAATGTGCGACATTTGAATAAAGTTTTTTTTTTTCTTTTCTATAAATATATATTTTTTGAGCGTTTAGGTGCTACTTCCCTGAAATTCTCATGTCATGTCTGCTTCAATCATGAGCAATTAATGACCAATTTACATCCCAGTGAAGCGGGAGACTTGACAGCTGCGGCAGTAACTACTATTATGTTTTGCAGTTCTCCCTCTAAGCCATTAGTCTGAAGTGTGTGTACAGATTTAGCAGCTTTGTAGCATAATGCGTAAGGATTTATGCGCAACCTTCAGTCTAAGTTGTGAATATTTGTAACACTAAAGGTATGAACACAAACTGTGACAGGACAGCTGACAGTCTTGCTTTAGTTTAATGATTGTGTGCAACACCAGGGCAAAAATACTAGGCCAAAAATAACACATTCAGATTAAATTATTTAAAACTTTAATAGGTAATACCTCCAGCAAGCAACTGTTCTTCAATACTGTTCAACACAGAATCTCTGCATGAATCAAAACTAAAGAAAAAAAAAAGGAAGCCTTCTCAGGTTTGATGCCCCATTTATGTATTTAAATCTGTGGTTGCTTTGGAAAATCGTTCTTTAAAGAATTGTGAGATAAATTGCAAATATATTTACAAAAACCAAACATTAAAGCAGAGCGTTTGGCTTTTTGGGAACAATATCTGGTGCAGAAATTCTCTAAGAAACCGTTTAGCTGGCTGGAACTTCTTTATACGCACTCATATCATGTTTACACATTCAGTTTTCATGTGCACACCTGGTTTTCACATGTGCAAGCATTGAAACTAATTAAAATAAAATTAAAAACACCCAACAGAAACAGGTGGAAGCACACTCCCACAACTGTGTCGGGAATCTGTTATATATTGGGAGTTTGGCGGGTAGCCTAGAATAATTAGTGTTGCCCTGGGTCTGAGTCTGTGTTTGCCGGGCTCACAGAATAATCCCTCTTACGCTCTTTGGCTGCCAATTAACTCACACGCACAAATGGTCTTTCATGTGCTGCAAGCTGTAATTGCATTACAGTTTTTAGAGTAAAAAAATAAAATAACATATAATAATCCCCTTTCTGCACATCTCTTTTGGATTTTCACATTATTTCAGACAGATCTAGATTTGTATGTGATTCCTGAGATCCCAGAGAGGGCAGTTCCGTCCAAGCCGATCTAAATTGGGCTGACAACACATGAGACAGAGCCTTTTAACACATACCCATTGTGTGGACGAATAAACTCTGGAGACGAACGCTGTTGTTTTTGTTAACCGACGACAAATACGCCTACAACAGGAGAATAAAAAGCATCTAATACGTGGTGGATCTGAGCTGCCGTTCTGAGTCTGCATGCAGTCCAGCAGAGCCAGTTATGCATCACAAAGGAAACCAGATAAACGCATTCTCCTCATCGCTCTCGCACAGCAATTTCCCAGTAGTGGGTCTTCTTGATGAAGTGCCAGATCCCCTCCCTGTTATTCTCTGTGCACCAGCCAGGTGTCCACATGCATGACTGTGCTCATCAGTCAGGTGGCTGTAGCCTGGCTTTCTCTACTCCTTCCTTGTATTCCGCCTGCTGTCCGCAGCTGTTAGTGAGACTGTGCTGATTTATCTCTTACGCGTTCCTTTATTAATCAGTGCTGACGATCACCAAATGAACTGAAGCTATGTGCACCAGTACGCAGTTACATTCTACAGCATATCGCCCTGAGTAAAAAAAAAAATCACTTGCATGATTAATGCGTCATCTGGGAAGTCCTGACTTAAAATTGACAGATATGAAAGCAAATGGGAAAAAAAAGGGAGAGGAAAGCATTCATGGTTTCAGAGGATGAAAATGATTACAGTAATTTGAACCATGCCTGGAGTTATTGCCACATGAGCTTTGGTTTTCACACCCTCTGACACCTGCGTAAAACTAGCAGTCGATCTGTTTTGTTTGTTTGGATGCAAACATGATTAATGGCGCCTCAGAACATTTGTCTCGACTCTTCCCGTTTTCACACGTCATATCCAAATCCAAGAAACATACCTGTAATTATACTAAATCCTACATAAGTGCAGACTTAAGCACAGGGAAGCAATGATGAGAAACATCCGATCTTACCTGCGCCTTGCTGCCTAAGCCCTGGAAACCTTGCACAATTTCTTCGCCTCAAACAGCAACAATGATTGTAAGTGTGATGTTACATACATCTTTTGATAATGGGTTGAGTAGATTGCAAAACAAAACGTGCTTTGGAAAGAGATTTACCTTAATTTTACATCTTGACATTATTTTTGACATTTCTTCTGGTAAATCCAGTTTTAGGATATTAGGGCAAATGCTTCTTCTTAATTTTGATCTTTTCTATAATTTTTGGAAATCTAGTGTTTACATTTTGATGGAGAAAGAAAATTGGTAAAATTTAGGAAAATAATAATTTTGGGCTAAATTGATATGGTCAACATGAATTGAACAAGAAAGATTGCCAAAACAGACACAGAAAAGTAGTAGCAGGCTATGTAAGGCTGGGTTTTGCAGTTCTTTATTGATTTGGCTTTTTCTCTAATTGCTTTTATGCTTAAATTTTGTAGCATAGTGATAAATCAGTCACCAGTCTGTTTTTGTTACAGCATAAAAATGTGGTATTTGGTGCACAGTTTTAAAAGCCCCAACACATTCTGTTTATTTTGTGTATTTTAAATTCAAACCCGCTTCAAATTTTAACAAAAACAAAATATTCATAAAGTTCATGTGTTTTTAAACATGAAAAAACAACATGAAAGGCACAATTTTAAACCCTATACAAAATTTCCATTCAGCGTATAATTATCAATTTAAGCTCAAAGAACTGCATTTATTTTATGTTCCAAATTATAGATAATAAAATGACGCCCCCCCCCCCCAACTTATAATAATAGAGAAAAAAAACATTTAAATAGAAACCTTTAAGGCAGAAGTTAAACTTTAGTATCCATAGCAGCTACGACTTAGTCAGTCAAAGAATTTTCACAGCTTACAAATCATTTGCATCTTCTCTGTCACCGTTACAATCTCCATTTTCCACTCAAATGCTACCATTTACATTTTTTGAAAGCAATAGAGCTTTTTTGAAGTCTAATTTAAATTCTTTATAGACACCAGAAACCAAAAAAGTGAACTTCAGAAAAATGTCCTTTCTTACATCAAATTAAGAGACTTAAACAAAAACTAAACCATGACTCAAAACCTAATCTCCTTTTTTATTACTCATAATAATCGATATCTCTTTATATTACCTAAAATCATTGCATTTCTATCAATAACCTCTGGGTTCTTACCAACATGCAACAAATTAGTTTTGTTCCGGCCGCTACGCACTAAGCCATGAAAGTTAATGAAAACACCTGGATGTAGGAGCTCTCTGATTTGCAACATCATATTCCTTCACACAAGCACTTCAAAAGGAGAATTTTTATCCCCTTATCCGGTTCAGCATCATGGCTAGTAGAATGGGTTTCTGGCTGCCATAGTTGTGCTTACCAGATTTTCTCTTCAAATTGAGGCTTTAAAAATACAGAGCCTCCCTTGCTACCCATACCTTAATCGTTTATTGATTTCTGATTTGTTATATACATTATAAAGCTAAACATGACAAACAAACAAGCAATAATAAAATAAAACAAACAAAACAACGGAGCCCAAAAACTAGCTGCTACCATATAACTCTTGAAGCATCCATGGGAAACTGTGAAATGGCAATGAATGCAGCACAAAAAACAAATAAATTAATAAATAGTGATGGGGGGTTGTCGGTATCATTCTCTGGTGCAGCCCAGTAAGCGGCCCCAGCGACAAGAAGCGCCCCCGCTGACGCCGTTTTTACAGCCCCAGGCGGTAAAAACCAATCCCCCCAACCCCAGATAGCACCCAGGAAACAGGGGCGCAGGAAGACCCCTCCCCCCTCCAGCCCCAAATGTTGATAACTAGGATGTAATTAAAATGGTAAGGGAGGGGATGTGGAGGGAAGCATGGCACAGTTTGCAGACAGCGGAGCTCCTCCTCATTCCGCCTCAACCACGGGTCCTCAGTGTCAGGACATGCCAGGAGCCGGGAGCTGCACAGAACTGGCAATGTGATCCCCGCTCTCCAGCTGCCGCACAACCCCCCTCCCCCAACCGCCCTATGTATGGTGTGTGATTGTGCGGTATGTAATAGTGAATAATGTGCAATTAAGAATGAGGGACAGTGGTTCATGGAGTGCAGCAAAGGTCCTCTTCATGCCACTCCAGAAACCACATCTCCCCCTCAAAGACCCTAAGTGTGTGGATGAGTGTTGTGGACTCAAGTGAGAGAGGAAAGGGTCAGTAATGTGTGTAAGACCGGGAACAGAGGCGCTGCCCCCCGGATGATGCCCCAGGCCCCAATAAGGCCCCATCCACCACTGCACAGCAGTACAACACAAAGGTTACTAATGCAGACCCCCGGACTAGATACCTGGCACACCAACCGGGAGCCATCTAACCCCCGGAGCCAGACGTGCACCTGGCCCCCCCGACACAAAGACCCCCCCCCCCCACAGCCAATGGTAAAACAACCTAGAACAGTGAGACAATGGCCCACAAACCCTGCTAAGTGATGGAACAAATTAGAGAAGACCAGGGATTGCAGGTATCAGTCAGCTGATGTTTTGAAGAGGCATACATTGTTTCAATACTGAAATGATCTAAGAGAAGGTTCCTAAACTGATTAATAAACACATTCTTGCTTGTTTTCCAGTTCAGGAGAATACTTTTCTTTGCAATACATAGGGCATTGATACTATAGGTGATACATGAATTTCTATGCTGGTGCCACCCAGGTTACCCAATAAACATTGTGAGGGGCATGCTGAAATATTACATTTAAACAACACTGAGAGATACTGTCAAACCTCAATCCAGAATGCCTGAACTGGTGCACAATACCATAGAATATGCATATAATCATCAGGTGTGTTATCTGTGCACTGTGAGCAGATGTTCGTATGTTTAAGACCCATCTTAAACATCCTATGTCCTGTGTAATGTGTTCTGTAAAGTATCTTATATTGTATAAGTTGTAGATTTCGGTTTCTTAGGGTTTCAAATGTGTTACAGCATATCTGCGACCAACAATTGTAATCTGTCTCCCAGTCTGTCTCCTATTTTAAAGATGGTGAGGAAATTCAATTGTCTATCTTGGATAATAGTTTGTATATTTGTGAGAGATATTTTGGGGAGCAGATGTTTAAGAATTCTGCTACCCTGCAAAGGAGTTGTAGATCTAGTTGCTTAACAATGTATTTCTTATTAATTACTTGTTGGTATTCAAAGAATCTGTTGCTATTTATTCCATATAGTGTTATAAGTGTATCAAATTAATTAAATTTACCATGTTGAGCTATGTCTTCCAGAGTCTTTATTCCTTTGTTTTTCCGTACTGTAAAGTTTAGCATTTTTTTGTTTTGCAGGATGTCAGGGTTGTTTCATATGGGTTCTAATTTACATGGAAAGAGTGAGCATTTGGTTATCTTAAGAAACTCCCACCAGGCTGTCAGAGAGCAGCTGATATTGATGCTTTTAAAGAATTTTTGATATTCAATGCTTGGGCTAATAAACAATAAATTACAGATTTCCAGATTATCACAGAATGCTTGTTCTATATCCCTCCATTCTTCATCTCGTGGGTTACTTTTAAACCAATGTGATATGTATTGCAATCTATTAGCTAGAAAATAGTGCTGAAGGTTTGGTAATTCTAAACCAACACAATATTTAACTTTTTGTTGAGTTTTAAAGCTGTTTCTCTGTGGTTTGTTTTACCATAAAAAATTGGAGATACAGGAGTCTAGTGATTTCAACCAAGCAGAGGATGGCCTTGTGGGAATCAATGAAAATAGGTAATTTACTTTAGGAAGGACCATCATCTTTATGGTGCTACTCCACCCATGAGAGATATAGGCAGGGGATTACACCTTGTAAGATCATCTTCTGTCATTTTCATTCACAGGTATCTAATGTTTCTTGACTTCAGCCTATAAATTAAAATATACTGAGGACTGCAATTAACAGGCAGAGCTATACATTTTGACCTGTTAATTGAGAAATCAGAAAGTACTGAGAATGTTTTCATTAGTGCAATACTGTTAGTTAAAGAGGGACTACTGACTAAAAAGAGTAAGTGCCCGCTTTTCTAATTCTGTGCTTATTTACCAACTAATTTGTACCTGTGGATCTCCTGTTTTGACTGAAACTCTCACCTGAAAGCCATTCAGGAGTGAGAACTAGGTCAATTAAGGATCCATTGTCTTGGGAAGTGTTTCTGACCAATCCACTCAGGCCTTGGTTTCCATCTGGCTCCCAGTGTGTGGTCTTAGCCGGATCATTCAATCACACAGAACAGCTGCATGTGCTTGTCCATAACAAAATAAGGGAATACACTGAAGCATCAGTGAAGTGTCAGCCTTTGTGTTCAGCCTTTCTCGTGTGAAGACGTTCTCGGGTAAAGACGTGCGTGTATAATGAAGCGTGTCCACCGAACAGGGCCACGGAACAGGGTCTACCTTCTCTATTCTTGATGTGTCACTACTCTATCTCTGTTATTTCTGGTACACACAGGCGGTTCTACTTTCACAAATGGAAACGTTACCTCAGAAATCTCCACTCACTCAACCACACATCGTCATCCAAAACCAATAAATTCTCTGTAGGTCTATGGAACTGTCAGTCAACAGTGAACAAGACAGACTTCATTTCTGCCTATGTAAACCATCTTTCACTGGACATCCTTGCCCTCACAGAAACCTGGATCAAACCAGACAACAGCGCCACACCGACTGCACTCTCCACCAACTACAAATTCTCTCACACACCATGGCCTAGCAAAAGAGGAGGTGGTATGGGGCTACTGATAGCCAACAAATGGAAATATACCCATTTCAGATCAGGAGCCTCGTACAACTCCTTTAAATACCACGCCGCCCTGACGACAGCACCTTTTAAAATGTATGTGGCTGTTGTATATCATCCTCCGGGTCAATTGGGTGACTTCCCAGTAGATCCAGACTCCCTGCTCTCCTCCATCCCTGAGCATGGCTGTCCTCTGCTTGTCCTTGGTGATATGAACATTCATTTTGACACTCAAGATGCCGCAGATTTCTTCTCACTAACTCACCTGTTTGAGTTGGGGGCTGCATACACACTGGAGATCAGAGGGCCGGTAAAGTACTTGATCTTGTTTTAAGCAGACACTGCATGACCAACTCACTTAAAGTTACTCCTCTACACCTCTCAGACCCCTACTTTATTCAGCTTAATGCGTGTCTCCATCAACTACCCACTGCACACCAACCCATGTCTCCTTTCAACGCAATCTCAGCAACTTGTCTCCTGACCACTTCACTGCACTTGTAACTTCTGCTCTTCCACACCGTAACACTTTCATCTCTGGAGGTAAATGATGCCACAGAGTCCCTTCTTCTCAACACTGATTTCCTGCTTAGACCTCTTGTGCCCACTGATCACCAAATCTGCAAGACCCATGCAGTCATACTCATGGCTGACTGACTCCCTAAGATCTATGCGCACAAACGTCAGAACTCTGGAGAGAAGATGGCACAAATCAAAGGACCCGTCTGATCTATCACACTTCCAAATGATCAGTTCTCATCCTACTTCACCTCTCAGCTGCATTTGATACTGTAAATCACAGCATCCTACTTACCAAGCTGGCAGACATGGGCATTGAGGGCAGTGCACACTCCTGGTTTGAATCCTACCTCAACCGACGATCCTTCAAGGTGGCATGGCAAAGCCAAACATTGACGCGACACCACCTCACCACAGGGGTGCCCAAGACTCAGTGTTGGGCCCCCTTCTTTGCCATGTATACTACTTCGCTGGGCCCAATCATCCATTCACATGGTTCCTTCTATCACTGTTATGCAGATGATACCCAGCTCTATCTGTACTTTCCTCCAGACGACCTCTCAGAACTGACGCGAATCTTAGCCTGTCTTTCTGACATATCTGCATGGATGAAAGATCAGCACTTCCGACTGAACCTCTCCAAAACTGAACTGCTTGTTATCGCAGCCAAGGAAAGTTTTCACCACAACATCAGCATCAGGTTAGACTCCCTATCAGTGGCACCCACTAAGGTTGTAAGAAAGCTGGGCGTCATGATAGATGGTCAGCTGACCTGCCAGGTTGCCTCTGTCGCTCAACATCAGGAATATCTACATCTATAAATAGCTATATCTAACTCAACATGCAACACAGCTCCTAGTTCAGACCTTGGTCATTTCCTGCCTTCACTACTGCAACGCCGTCCTAACAGGTCTTCCCAGCCTGTGCTGTGAGACCGCTACAGATGATCCAGAATGTTGCAGCTCGCTTGGTTTTCAACCAGCCAAAGCGATCGCATGTCACACCCCTTTTCACTGAACTCCATTGGCTTCCCTTAGCTGCAGGCATCAAATTCAAATCATTAATGCTGGCATACAGAGTGTTTGATGGATCAGCGCCCATCTACCTCAAACCCTCTTAAAGCCTTACATCACTGCCCGCCCGCTCCAGTCCTCCAAGAACCGCCAACTAACGCGACCGAAGCCCCATGCAGGTCAATCTAAACTCTTCTCATTTGCCGTTCCTCGCTGGTAGGACGACCTTACGTGCACTATAAGAGCATCAGATTCTCTCTCCACCTTCAAGAAATCCTTGTAGACCCAGCTCTTCCAAGAGCATCTATTGCCCTGAAAGATGTAAAAGCACTCATTACCCCCCCCCCCCCCAGATATTAGTTAGCACTCAGTGTATGGTACTTGGTCCTTCTGTGTTTACCTAAATGCTGTAAATGAGTGTCATCATTAATGTTAAATCCTCTCCTAGCATATTGCAGGTAAATTGCGTCATAGTTCAACGTTAAACCGTCTTTTTGTAAGTCGCTTTGGATAAAACCGTCTGCAAAATGCATAAATGTAAATGTTAAATGTAAACAGCAAACTACTCAAATACCTTGACACAAACCATTATTCTGATCAAATAAACTCTTCCAGCAAGAGTTCTTCGCTAACAACCGGACAAACCATTTGCAGCTTTTATCTTTTCCAAATAAAGACCTATAATTTTACTTTTTTGTATGTTTTCTGTATGTAGGTCAGGAAAACTCATATGAGCTTATCACACTTTTACGTATAAGAAGCTGACAAATTTGATTTGAAAACATAGACAAAAACTGGCATAACTGGCACAAGTAGAGAGAGCATTAATCAGACAAACAGCCAAGTTACTCATTGTAAATTTAGAGTAGCTTTAGAGACCAAATAATTCAAGTAAGATAATTTGCGAATAGGAATACTAATAGTTGTGAGAATAGAGTGCAGCCTTGTGTCAAGAGCCGCATGATAAGAGAAATATCTGGAAAGCCATACAAGACACACAGCAAATGAAAAAAGACTGCTCTGATAGGACTTCAGATGTTTCACATCACTTCATTCAAAACACCTACTGTGGAATATTGCAGTAGGAGCATCCTGATATGTGTATGCTTTGTTTTAGCAGCTGGGGCTTGGTTACAGTTCGTGTCCAGATAAAAGAATGGAAATACAGGCCAATCCTTAAAGAAAAAAAATTATCTCGAAGCTGCAAAATAATGCAATGGAGGTTCGTTCACTCAAAACAATGAGGGCAACTCTAGAGCAAGATCCCCAGCGGAATGGTCAATCAAACCATTTGTAAATACATTTAAAAGTCTGTAGAAAGTTTTGATAACTGTTGTGGACAGATTTTTTCCATTTAGGTTTACTGAACTTGAGTTATTCTGCAAAGACAAATGTTTAGGAATTCATGTGAAAAGGTGTTGGAGTCATATCTCAGACATCAGGGTAGTGGGTTTTTTTTTATTCGTTTGAATTTTGAAAACGTTTGAAAGCAATGCAACATTTTGGCTTTCACTCCTCATTCTTACAGTAAAATTTGTGTTTCACATAAATTTGCAATAAAATCTGAAGGTTGTGGTTTTAACGGAACAACATGTGAAATATAAATAATATTTCAAGGCTATGCAAGGAACAGGAATGTAATATCAGGTTTTGTAAAGCAATAGAATTAACATTATTCGTAACAATGTAACTTTTTCCTATGAGTGCCAGAGACCTCTTCTTAGGTCCTTTGACAATGTAGATAACATTCAAAACTAAACAGGTGATAAAAAAGGGCTTAAAACAGCCTCATGAAGAATTATTAGGAGAGAAAACCGGAACATTTATTTTTAATGTAAACCCAGCCAACTAGCAACTCTGGGATCAGTGAGGATGTGGTTAATAAGACCGACTGGGACCCATAAACATAATTGAAATAAAAAACAGCTGCTTTTTGGTTCATATAGTTTGTCAAAATGGAATCCACCAGAACTAAAGCCAACATTTTTATAGAATGTCTTAAATCAATTGGCAATTTGGGATTTTAGAACAGAGGGATCCCTCCCCTAGGGGAATTTACCAATGAAAGGTATCTTTTCAAAGTTATGAATTAATACTGTAGTCCCATTTTTAAAGAACCAATAAGTTAAAGCGATTAATGTATTTAACTAGACCTAAAGACAAAACTTCCATTTTGTATAGAGAATGATTTGTCACCATATCAGCTGCTGTTTTCTCTGACATTGCTCTTCTATACAATGATATAACAAAGGAATGTTGACTTTGCGTAGCTCTTTTCACCAGAGTCTCCAGTCAGCAGTTTGCTGGAGGTGACTGGAACTGATCAGCCATGTGTTCGAGAGCCTGCCGAGAGCTTTTCACACTAGTGTTTAATGAGCTGCGTTCAGGTCCACTCCACATTCATCTCCCTCCATTATTGGTTCCAAAAAGCTTTTAAAATGTCGTTTGAGCACTCAGCTTGCTTAACCAATAGCTTGTTCATGACAGCCCCAACAGTCCTTCTCAAACAGAGCCAGTTAATTAGTGATTTGCGACTAAAAAGTGACAATTTGAAAGTGTCATAGCCCATCCACTTTGGTGCAAGACTTCATAAAAATTAGCTTCCCTATGAAAACCAAATGAAAGACTGGTACAAAGATTTCCCTTTGTCATTATGTTCTTGCCTTTTATAGACAGAATTTCTAGGTACTGTCAAGGTGTTGACAACATCAATTATGGTAGCCATAAGACTGAGTCTCTGCTTTTGCAGATGATTTGTTCCCAATGGTTAAATCAAATCGTGACCTAGAGCTTTTAATGGAGAAGTTAGCTGATGGATGTGAAGCCAGGTTTGAGATTAGTACTTCAAAATCTGGGACAGTCAACTTGAGCCAGAAAATGGTGTAATGCATTTAATGTCCTGCCCCAAGTGGAGGAGCTTAGGTATCTTGTGATCTGGTTCACGAATGGTGAAAAAATTAAGTGTAGATTTATAGGAGAATTCTCCAGAGTGATGCGATAAGCTTTACCAGTCTGTGTTAGTAAAGAGAGGGCTCAGCCAAAACCATTTACTAGTTGAGCTATGTTCCTACCCTCATCCAGTGTCACAAACTTTGGGTATTGATGAAACGAATATGATTTCTGATTCTAGTGGTCAAAAACAGTTTCTTTCACAGGGTGTCTGGGTTTCTACATAGAGATAATGTTAGAGTGCTCAGTCATCCAGTAAATACCAAAGAGGGCCTCTCCTCACTCAGGGTTAAAGGACACAATGTGGTTCTCAGCCCTAGCTTGAGCAGTATTTTCTGAGTAATATTCTATCCCTAATAATATATAATACTGGAATGTTTGCTTTATTATCTAAACACATGGTAACACTGACAGATATAGAGTTTTGTTGCACAATTGAAAATATTAGGGATTTTAATTAACCGTTCTTACTAGGAAGGCAGGAATGGTTCAGGGAAATAGGATAATAAATGTAAAAATACATTTCAGTTTTTTCAAGTTTATTCATAGCTACATTTAATGTTATTTATTAAATAATTATAATGTACCTACTATTGAAACTCTTTTTTTTTCATTTATAGAATCAGTTTGGAAAAGATTGACATGTATTAAAATACCCAAAGTTATATATATATTTTTTAAAAGCACACCTTTTGTAAAGATTATTGTTATGGTCTCCCAGCCTTCATCACTTCACTGAATGAACACAATGAAACACTTCCACAGCTTATTTGAGAGAGTGCCAGCAAGACTTGTTCATCATGACTTATTTACATTGTTTAGTCTGGCTGGTCCCCCAAGAGGCAATACAGGGGGATCAAAGAAGTAGCAGAAGCTGGCTCAATGAGCACAACAGGGCTACTGGAATGTACACCAGGCATTTTACATATTTATAAAGTCAGAAGTGTTGCTGAGTTGTTTGTGCTGCCCCAAAGGTCGAGCTACAATAAGATCACTGCTTCTAATGTTACCTCACCGCTACAAACATGGGAGAGCATGCGGACATGAGCAGATTGTGTCCTTGTTACAGTCTCACCCAGGATTAAAACAACAGCAAAAAAAATCAGACTACAGATCATTAGGAATTCTCTTTTTTTTTAATTATGTATTTGAAAACTCAAAGAGGTAAGAACTCAAAAATTAAAAAAAGAGACTTGTATGTGCTAAATCTAGATTTCTACAGCCAAAATCTCTTTGTTGTTCTATCACATAGGAAAGTGATACATCCGTTTTGCATATGTTCTGCACGTTGCCCAGATTTAGTGTGTTTCTGCTGAGCAGATTGCCAAAGAAGACGATTTATAAAAGAACAAAAATAAAATCTCTGCGTTCATTCAGTCTCAAATGATTAAGAGCACATTTTTCCTGAGATTGATTTGGGGAAGTGGCAATAAGATCAAAAGCTAATATTTTATCAAGGAGTAGTTTTATGTTTGGGGATTTCAAAGTAATATGTTTCCTGGATAGTTTCATCTGATCTGCATCCAAAGAACTAGGTTCCATCAGGAGATGATTAAGATAATTTACCCCGGGTTGTGTGCACCTATATGGCTAAACAGCTTCGCTTTAAAAGGAGTTGGATCTTGGTCTTTGCAAGGAGGTTTTAGATGCTTTAAACTAAAATTACAGTCTGCGATGCTGGGATGTTCTGAGAAAATGTTGAAAATATTTGCATTTTGTGTTCTTTTTTATTAGAATATCATAGTAAAGGGATTTTATTGAGATTTTATTTTCACATGAACATAAAATAAAAGTAAGTGAACAGCCGTACTTCTGTCAAAGCATAATTGTAACATACCCTCTTCATAAAGAGGAAACTACAACGAGATCTTCCAGGCATATGCCCATTCAGATCATATTTCCTAATTATCCTGACATACTCCAGACTGCACAGCGCTAACTAGCAGCTGAGCATATTCAGGGGATGAAATAAGAGAGAAAAAGACCACAGTGGGAAAGACTTATCTTCTCTACCAAAGGTTCGCCTTCAGAGGTTATTGCCTTAGTGAGCCATCCCTCGCAGTGAGCAAAGGCGCACCAAATTATCAGTTTGCCAGGCTCTGAAAAGCCGTTGCACAGCACAGAGCTCAATGGGCTCCTCCTTTCGGCGTGCAGATGGCTGTGGAGAAGCCCTGGTGGAAATAACATTGAAAACAAAATTCTCAAAAAATTCTCGCTCAGGATGTGACAAAAGAAAGTGAGGCTACCTTGCCACCTGCAATGTCTGACACCTCTCTGTTCTCTGCCAATTAAAGGACTGGAGAAAATCGCCAAACCTCCAGGCTCATGTTTGCATAATATCATTTGCATAAAATTAGACCAGCTGTTTTGAAAGCTTTTAATTTTTTTTTGTATGTTACTTTAATGTGTTAATGCTGTGAGTTTTGATTCTGTCTTGCCCCTGATTTCCTCAGGGGCAAAGCTACAGCAAAGGAATACAAAAGTAAGAGAGATCAGCATTAAATACAGCTATGTCTAACACAGTGAATGTGATTGGAACCAAATGACAGTTTAACACATTTTTCTAATAAGGCAGTGACCTGATTACTTTTATGCTAATCATGTTTGTCACTGTTGGCTCAGAGCAAATGACATAAAGTCCCGATAATAGATTATTTTTAATTGGCTTTGGTAAAATGTGTTTGGAGGAAAGCTTGGTTTTACACAAATTACATATTTGCAGTTTAACCGTAGTCTGTGCGGGAATTATAAACCAAAAGTGCTAAGAGAATGAGTTATGGAGATTACCTGAACAAGATATGCAAAAGCGCCACGTAGCAGAGCAAAAAGATAACATTTGTGTTGAGGAAAGGTGCATAGAGAATTCATTACTAGGGGTATGATGATATCGAGACAAAATTTGAATTTGGCTAATTTCCTTTGATGGACTCATTCTAAAGAAGCAGTAATTCCAATAAATAAATAAAATAATAATAATAATCAATTCACAGATGAGTTTTGATCAGGTTATGTGCAAGAGAATTTTGAGTATAGGAAATTAAGTCAATTCAAAGTGCTTTTCATGATTGGAAGATCAATAAAAAAAGCTAACATGTGAAAATGTACACAGTGGTTTTCCTACAAGGTGTCACAGGTCTTTTATAATTCTGTTTTTGAGAGTGTAATCTACTCTACCGTCATCTTTTGGGGCAGCAGGATCAGAGCCAGGGACTAAAAAAAGGCCCTACAATCAAAATTGGGAAGGCTGTTTGTGATAAGGGGATGGTTGTGTAACCACTGAGGATGTTGCAATTAGGTATTCATCATAAAACGAAGACTGTTATACAAGAGTGTCTTGAGTCATAGACTTCTCATATTTGCTGTACTACAGACCACCATAGTGTTCCAAACAGATGGTGGGCATGTAGGATATTGTAATTCTAAATCTTTTCCTGCCTTCTCTGGCGGTGATGCTTTTTCTCAGTGACGATTTGAATCCTTCTCCTTATGAGTAGAGTGATCTTTAAATTAATGGCATGTAAATGAGGTTAGATAAATTTGAATCTCCAGGCTCTTGCTCAACCCTCCATATTGCCACTAATGGTAAACATATTGATGGCCCTGCAGACCCAGCCGGCACTTCACCTTAGTTTTCCATTACTGTGTGTGCTGCGGCGGGTGCCTTGCTTGATTACAGAACCTCACCTAATTAAGAAAAAAAAAAAAGATTTAGATTGTTGCTTTGTAAATTGCATGGGAAGAATGTGGGAACACCTTGGTCCTCTTAAGCAATCAAGCCTGTGGCCCTCAGGGTGAGCCGCGTCCAAGTTGTTGGCAAAGAACAATCATGTATAGAAATGTATGATCTAAACCTGGTACTGTGTTGTAGTGTTTTATTTCTCTCCATGATGAAATAAACTGTTAATCTCTGTTCCACTTGGGTTGACTGATAGATGCCGAGATGCTAAGTAGCTCTTGATTCAGATTTGCTTGTTTTCACAAAGACCTTTCCTCAAGAACAGGCATCATTTTTCAGATTTGGTATTTGTTCTGATTAATCCTAATAGAAACGGTGCACCAACATTTTTGAAAATGGCGTGCAAGTGATTGTCCTTATGAATGTCCTTTTACACAAATAGCTTTCTTTTCCCTGTTAGATTCAGACATCTTTTTAGATTACAGCCACACAAAATCATATTAATTGCTGCTTTATAATGACTATAATTAGGAAATCAAAATAGAAATCGTAAAGCCCTTGTCTGGTTGGGGCATTTATTAGTGAAATGATTTATCACAGAAGGTTCTCAAAGTTAGACTGTGTAGTCAACAACCGGCTCAGCTCAGCTCTGTTAAAAACAATCGTTAGCAACTTCAGAAATTATAAAATAATAACAATTAGCCACGAGCCAAGTGGGCTGGATAAAAGGACGCATATGGGGAGACTTCAAAAATTCCGAATATGAGATTGACTTATCAGGTGACCTGTTGGGTGCAATTCAATTATCTCTTTGTTTTGCTACAGGGAATACGGAGGGGAGATGGAAAAGTAACGCACTGAAATAGCAGGAGGCTGCTGGTAAAGATAAAAGGTCAATAAAAGCAACAGCGTGAAAGATTAAAGTGATTAGCAGTAAAACTAATAGATTGTGTAATATTATACCGAGAGGACCATTATAGTTGCTTGGTTTTTGTTGGAAATGGAAGTTTTTGTTTTTCTTCCTAGAAAAATCTATCTCTAATGGGAGATCATTTTAGAGCCTGCGGTTTTTCCTGGATTGTGGTGTTCCACTTAACAACATGTTCTGTTATTTTGTCTTTGCACAATGTAACTCATTCATCATGTTTTACCTTAATAGCTGGCACAAAAGGACATATTTCTGCTGCATACAATGATGCTTGTTGTAGTCTAGAAGTTCGTCCTTTTTTTTTTTTCACTGGACTTGCCAGAACCCAGCTCATCTTCTAAGAATCTCTGATGTTATCAAAATTCACTCTCCAAATGCAAATTTCATTCAATCTTCCTGTGATCGTCTACCCCTCACATAATCTCGAAAAAGCTTTTCCCTATGAAAACCCACAGGAGCCGACGCCTCACAGCGATAAGAGGGAATAGAAAAAGTCGGAACGAGTTTACCGTCGCTGCATTGTGCCGGTTTGATCGCATTCCAATTCGTGCTTTGTTTGAGACTGGAAATAGTGGGTGTGAGGGACGCCGTCCTCGGCAATGCAATATTAAAAGAGTCCTTACATAATTCATCTCTGTTCCCTCTGTTTTTTTGGAGTGCCATCCTCAAAGTGTCACTGGCAGACCCTTTTAATTTTGACAAGCCTGTGAAGCTGGAGTGTAAAATCCTGACTGCTTGGGTTTGCAGCTTCTCGCGGGACAGGTTGATACTAGGATGATAATGAGGCACTCTTTTCAAAAGAATGGATGAATTAATAACCAGTCATCAGTCTGGGAGGAATAGTTCAAAGGCCATCACAAAGAAGTGGCTCTGCTTCCTAAATGAGAAAAAAACATGATTTATTTAGGTCGTGGACAGTGCGTTGATGATGCTTTTGGAGTTTGGAAACAAACAGAAATCCTGGAGGTTTTTGCTAACATTAGAATGAACTCAAACTGAAAGGATTCACTACACGCAGCACTACGTTGTAAAACAGTATCTCAAGAGTTAAACGTCTTACTAAGATAATCAGTTTGCACATTTCCTCATCAGAACATTGACAGTTGCAAATCTCAGCACCTCTGGGAGAGGGTGCTCAGATGGGAAAATATGTGGCCTCCATACCTTTTATTTGTGTGCGCAAAACTGGCGCTTTGTAGAAGAAAACCATTGTTGGACTCCATTTTGAGATTGAATTGGTCAAAATGCCTCTTTGAAAGTGGTAGAAACACCTCTACTAGTGCGTTAATAGTGGACCGAATTGTCCGTTTGGTGCTTTGCTGCTAACCTTGACTGCTAACTTAGCTCCTCCTATACAAACTTTTCCTGATGAAAGTACTAAATTATTTAGCTCTATTGTTAATTTCAGTTAAGTTAAATTTGTGATAAAATGTTGTTTATCAACCATTAAGAATTCTCCAAACGCTTAAGACTTTTATATATGTTAGTACTTAGTTTAAGATTGGTGAAGAATTTCAGAAGTTCCGGACACATTGTAGCATTTGTCATTATTGTTAAGTTGTAAAATTATTTGCTGTTGTTCTACAGCAAATAGTTTCATATTTACTGATGTCCATCTCGCCGCACCATTGTCAATTAAACAAAATCAGCAATACAGTTAGTAATACACAACTATGAAACTGAAACTATAAGTTCAATGTCTGCACCACAAATATCAGTTTCTCAAATACAACAAGCCAGGTTTTATGCAATAAAAAACTTGATCCTGTTAAGGGTGGTAGATTTGAACAAAACTCTTGTTGTGTCAGTGACCAACCGTGTGTATGGTTGGAATCAGAACATTAGTGCTTTAGGGTTAGTGGAACTAACTTAAAATGTTGCTATCATTCCCACTACAAGTTGATGTAAATTGAAATAGTTAATAGGATTTTTACTCCTGCCCCATCCAATTCCCAGTAAAATGACTCCTAATTAAATCCTACTCGAATTTTTTTCCTTCATATTGTCATTTAGTAGGGTCAGTAGATTTTCTCAAACCTTCTCCCCTTTAGTTTTTAGATCACTTGATTTTCTGCAGTTTCATTTAAACAAAACATGTGGCAACAGGAAAAGAGGGAGACAAAACAAAAAAACATTCTTAAAAGGGCACAAATACAAGCACACCTGCGGTTTTTGTAGCTTTTATAGAGGGCCCAGTTTTAAGCCTTTCTTTGTTGTAAGTAATAGTAAAACACATACAAACAAAGAAAACGAGTACATTAGTCAAAAATTGTCAACTATGGTTGACATCTATTGAGAACATATTTTCTTCTTTCAATGACTTTTACGTCTTTAATTACTTAAACGAAAAAGTGCACCAAGCAAGATAACTGTCATGTATGAACAACGTTCATTACGAAAACTGTTTAGCTTGATATTGCAGCATGACTTTCCTGATGGAGATCTTCCATGACTTGTGGTGTTATAGGCAGCAAACAGTGTGACTCTCAGTAAGTTTCTGATGATTAAGAATTACATGTTCTTCACCTGTTCAGCAATAAATCAAACATGTGAGAATATGGTGAAACCCCAATAAACGGGTTTGCTTTAATAAAAGAAAAGACGAAGATTTTTAAAAATGTTTAAAATGTATGCTTTCTTAATTTTGTTGATTTATAAAGTGTTTGTTTGAAATATTCTGGTACTTTTCTCTTTACTTTAAACATAATATTGATGTATCAAACACCAATTTCACCTGTTGTGAATGTAAGGTATTACTGTAAACTGAAAATACATCACAAACAGTAATGTTTCCCAGCTCTACAACTGCATTAATACAGACTTTTCGTATTGATCAGATTATTTATTCAACACCTCCTGTATAGGAGAAATGCATCTGTGTAATAAATGCACTCAGCATTTAGATTGTTTCCTTCCATGATGGTATAGTGTTTTAGGTCTTTTAATGAGCTCTAAATTTCTTCAAAGTAGTTTTACTTGAGTGCTGAGACTTTTTGGAAGTTTTAAGGGAACTTGTTTCTCTTTTTTTGTGATGCCATTGACACTGTTAAAAAATATATATTAAACACAGAAAAAACAAAAATGAAAAGTTATCATTTTTGGATAAGCAGTACTTAAGGAGATGAACGTGAATCACTACATGATTCTTTTCTATGTTTAAGCATCTTCCTCCTATTTCTCCCTTTGCCTACCAAGGCCCAGTTTTCACAGAAAACTGTAAAAGTAAAGCTATCATTTTTACTTTGATCCAGCGGCTTGCTTGCATGCTATGTGCATTAATGTGGCGTCTGATACCATAGTCAGACATTTCACCCACGGGTATTTCTGGACAGGAAAGTTTGTACTGTGTTGCACTTTCCAACTGATATCAGCATGTAAATATTATCATTTTAAGCTTAGGTTGTTTTAAATCTGCCTAAAAAGGGGATTTTCTTTTGACCAGTCATTAGCCTACCACCCAAGCTGAGACTGTAATTTATTTTCTACTAAAAGTAACTGTTACTTTACAGAATCTCAGTTCAGAAAAAAAAAATCTCCCTACCTATTCCAAAATATGTCCACTTCTAGCTGCCTTGTAAGTTTATATGTTGTAGTACTGAAAATCCAATGAACTGAAAATCCAATGAATGGTTAGATGGAGATTCTTTCTTCAGGATTGTATTCAGAGGAAAGCTGGGTGAATATCTGCTCTCTCAATGCCAATTGGACCTCATCCTGATCATATCTAAATTGTTTTCCTTATTTATCTGAAATCAGTCCAAAACGTCTAAGCATAACTTGGCCCCAATAGTGATAATTGTCCTCACAGTTTTTTTTCTGAATCATCTTGGCGATACTTAAAAAAAACATTATACATTGAAAAAACATTATATATTGGTAAGCCAACACCCGGCTGGATCCCATCCATTCCCGAACGCTACAAAATATGAGCTGTTGTCTGGATGCTCTGGTCCCTGCGTGAGCCATCTTTATTTGTCTCAGCGCCCCCACACATCTGCAGGCCTCGCAGCTGGAAGAGAGATGCCATTAACAGGCAATTTCACCCCCATCACTCCAGCACGTCTTTTCTCCATTAGGCAACTTCCTTCATGCTTTCCTGATGAACTGTTTTCAGACATCTAAATCCACTCTTAGATTTCCACCACATCAAGGCTGAAGGCACGTGCAGCCCAGGTTTGGAGATGTATTTGTTTTTTAGGTCAAGAGTTCCAGAACAAAGACGAAAAAAGTGATTAAAGATTCACGGTGGGGGGATTTTCTCCAAAAATTGATCAAACCCTTCTGTTAATATTTCAATCGCATGAGGAAGTACTATAGAGCTTTTTAAAGAATATCACAGAAAGATGCCATTTTTGCTATCAGACCTCTTGAACAGTTTGTTCACTTGGCAGCAAACAATATGCCATAAATAAACACCCCAATGGGGAAAAAGGAAAGCATTACGCACACTAAGCCATTGTTCTATCCAACAAAATTGAATATCTACACAATGAAACACAATTATCCCCTACGCTCATAGTTGGCTTATTGTGAAAGTCAGTGAATGAATGTTGTTGATGCTGCGGAATGTGAATTCAGGGCCATGTTTCAGAGCTAACATTAACATGTGCACAGAGCAATGTGATTTGGCTCACGGCTCTAATCACCCGTCGTCTCTTTGTTAATCTTTTTCAAGGGGCGTGGAGCAGGATGATCTGCCAACTAGGTAATACCAACGGCAACCGGGAAGATGAAGCAGATGCCTGTCCTCAGTCATAACGTCTAATAATCTTAGCGCTGCATCCGCCGCGTCTGCTATTGAGACAAACAGATGCACTCCCACACCGGCAGCTCCGAGGGAATAGATAAAGCACTGTTCTGCCTGCTGTGACAGCTACTCATTGACTGTTGAGTAGGCAAGATTGAGCTAATTACAAACAGGTAATGAACTGAACCTTGCTGAGCTGGCATATTTAATGTGCTATACATTTTTTTAAGATAATTATAGGAAATCTCCGTAGTCACCTTGATGTTGTTATGGTATACAACTCACTTCATAGGCACCACTGCTAATAATGTTTATGATGTGGCAAAATGAGTGGCACCCTTAAAGAATTGTTCTTAAATCGGTGTAACTGAAATACTTGACAATGTATATGCTAACTTCTATACTTGATCCGTATCTATAGACCTTGACTCGGTAAAGTATCACTTGATGTTTCCTCGGGGTGTAATTATGTGACACACAGACTTTATCTTAAAATTATTTCTCAAATAGGGGAAATGCAAGAGAACATAAAAATCTCGTTTATCCATCCATATGACTAAGGACGCTGGTAAGATTAGAGCTTTAGTAGGGGAAGAGTATTTCACTGAGAAAACAGGCATCTGTAATAAATACATGCTTATAAATACATTATTAGCATGGGTGGCAGTAAATGTGTAATTGTCAAACCTGCCAAACTATTCAACTACATTTAGGCTGAAAAAGTGCCAGCCCGCAATATCCAGTAGATCTGTCCTATTTTGATGAGATAATTAATTTTCAGAAGGACCGTTAGACATTTTACCATCACCAAAACTGGATCCAACATACCCTGTAGCTATTTTGACAGAAATGTTTTTTAAAGCAATGAAACAGGAGGTGAGTAATAAAACGTTAAAGCTTAGAATGACTCATATCTCATTTTGAAGTCATCTTTTAATCTCACAAACACTTGTCTTCTCTGTAGAGAAAGTATATTTTTTAACTGCCACTAATTCCAATGTTGTTGCCAATAGTTACTGTACATTATACAGCATGTAAGTGTCTTTTTTTAATAAATAAAAGCAAACAGAACAAGTGAAAGGGAAGGGTTTTAGATTATTGCAGAAATAAGTCATTATTAGTCAATAAAACCCTTTAAAATCCTCAGAACAAAGGTATTTTCTGCGTTAAGTACATCAATAAGACCATAAGACAAAGTTATGAGTGAGTGGTTGCTATAGAGCTGGACTCTAATTGAGTAATAGCCTGAAGAGAATTTTAAGTCCTTCCTAAGAATTACTGAATCACAATTGAAAAGCACATAAAGTAAAGTTATAATAAAGGAACCTTTTCTAACTTTTTTGTGTTTGATAAATTAGTGGTAACAATGAGCTCCGCGGTGGTGGAGTTCTTAGCACTGTTATCCTTGCAGCAACAGCTTATTTTAATTCCAGCTTTTGGTGCTTTTCAGTGTAGAATTTGCATGACCTCCAAATGCATGCGTGGATTCTTTTTACAGTCCAAAAACACAATGAGGTTAATTAGTTTCTTTAAAATGGCCCTCAGGGTTGTAATTATTTGTTCTGACTAGCAATCTGCTAGGGATGAACTTCATCTCTTGTCTGATGTGCACTGGACAGAGATAGATAGGTGGATCCTTTATTTTGTTTCCCAGACCAGTTGTTCTCACAAGATGCAGGTAATGCAAACGTAATACCTTTTTAGCAACTCCACATTGATCACCACAGTTTGTGCGTGAATTAGTTGTACAAACCTTTTTTACACCTTTTTTCCTTTTTTCCAATTATCATTTGATAACTCTATGCTCATTGTTAGCAGTACACATGGTTAGGTTTGATTGATTGCCCTAACATGTAAAACCTATACTTCAAATTACACTTTGTTAACTTCCTCCACTACCAGGATTTATTTACTCCTAAAAAAGGTGGTGATTTTTCAACATATCCTGACATATGGGAACTATTAATGAAACAAATTCCAAAAAGTGAAGGAAATTCACTTTATAAATCTGAATAAAATCCTGTAAGAGAGAGTAATAGATTTAAAGAATAGTGTTAGTTGTAATTTTATCATTCTCCTTAGGATGTGCTTCAATTTCATCCTTTGTTTTGAAGTTGGCTTTGCACTTCACCGGAGCAGTCAGCAAATGCTTCATACTGATTTAGATGGGAATCATTTGTGAGGAAGTTTGCAGTCAGAATGGCTTTGCTAAATGGCCATTAAGAAGAAAAAGAGATTCCCGAGTTAATCTCCATCATGCCTTATGTTGGCCAGTGTTACATAACCTCAGCAGAATATCAGAACATGCTGTTTTTATGGAAGTTGCTCCAATTCATGACTAAAAAGTAAGAAGAAAAAAAAACTGTTCAGCTGTATATGATCATACTTGTAAGGATATCTGATAATGTACTAAATTATAATGCGTAATATTTCTCTTTGTAGGTCTACCTACTAAATATAACAGCAATAAAAACCCACCAAAAAATACTGATCTGTCAGTAGTTTGAAATCATCTCCTGTGACTAATGCAGCTGCGGTTAGACACCTTTGCTCTTCATGCCAGGACTTTCTGTCATAGTAGTGTTTTTACACGAGATGCAATATCTTAGCTTGACAGACAATTCACTGAATGATAGACATAGATTGCAGGTGTGCAGCATATAAGCAGTGTCCTCCGAGGCCTCTAACATATAGGTACCTTGACAAAATTCATGCATTACATGTATTAGGTTTCTCTGTTTGTGCAGTGCTGGGATTGTGACCTTGCTCGGTTACGTATTTGCAGAGAAAAAGTTTACTGTAATATCCCTGAAGACGCTGTTGGAATGACAGAGATTTATGTTTAACTCGGAGGTGTGTAAGGAACAGGGGAGAAAAAAAAAAGCAATCACTTGCTTTATAGCAAACAGAATATGTGAAAAAAGTATGCAGATAAAATGTTTCCCTTGAGGCATGGTACATGCATCCATTATGAACTTTCTCCTATTGAAATGGCCAGGAAAAAAAGAGTGCATCTACTTTGCATATTGTTTATCAGAAACAAAAGATGGGGATATTGTTTTGTGTGAACATTAGCACCGTGGGCCATGCTGGTTTTGCATTAAAGCAGAGACTTAAAATAATCATGTTTCCAGTGCAAGCCAGCAGCATTCAGAAGCTACGATTGTCTGCTTGCTTGCAGAAACCGGATTCTTTGCCTGAGATTAGTATTTAGTCCTTCAGATATAAACATAGAAGATAGCTGACTGACAGTAACAACCGTAGTGCACGCCACTAAGTCTCCAGGACTTAGTTATGATCTTGTTGAACTGAGAATTTCTAGCATATTCTTTTGCTGTAAAAAAATATCCATAGATACCTTATGAATTCACTTCATATGTCTCTTTTCTACGGTTTTGCAAAAGTATACTTTCTTCTTGAACCTTTCCACATTTTGTCACATTATACACATAAAATGTTGGTAAGGGAAAGCAAATTTATTTTATAACACATTTTATATACAGGACAATTCAATTTGCTCTGCATAAGTATTTAAACGGGCATTGCATGTAACAATTTAAGAGCATACAATAAAAAAGGAAGAAAAAGTCAGTAGTTTCTAGACTAGTTAAATTAAACAATGATGAAATAAATCCTGTCAGCTGTCATATGCACCGATAAAAACAACTGTTATTAGCTTGTATTTTCAACAAAGTGGAGGCCTGTAGATGTCTGTAGAAGAACTACTCCAAATCTATGGAGCATAACTCTGGAACAGCGTCATATTGCTTGGGACTGACTCCGGGAACCAGCAGGAGACCAGAACCTGATCTTCTTAATGTCGGAGCTCAAAACACTTTTACACAAGCAGAGCTGTTTTAAAGTCACCAGGAGGCCAGTGGAGTGACATGATCACTGGAGTAATTTGGTCATATTTCCTGGTTCTCGTGAGAACTGGTGCACCTTTATTTTGAATGTTCTGACATTTTCTTAGAGCTTGTTAAGTCAACCCAGTGAGTCGACCGCTGAAGTAGTCTAAACTCTTGGAAACAAATGGACGGATTAATTTTGCCGAATCACATGTTTATTATATGAAACCTGGACACATGTAAGCAGCGGCTGAATCGCAACAAAATTTACAGTTTTGGTAAACATCGGCTCTGTTTAATTAAACACTAAGGAATGTTCACTTTTGGTCGATTTTGATGACCGGTGTCTATCTAACAGCGGTAGTGTTTGGCCTTTAGGAAAATGGCAATTCCTATGAGAACCAACGCATAGCATCGTAAAATCCTGTTGTTCCGGTCACCTGCAGTTGGATTGATGTACATTTCATTTTTTAGTGGCTGTCTGAAGGATGAATAGCGATGAGGTAATGACTGATTGTGGAGAGTTTCTTAGTGCCGGTCAATACGGCACTAAGCTGTAACTCAACTTATAATCAGAAAAGTTATGAAAACATTTTATGAAGGTCGAGAAGTTACTAAGTAGTGCTTTAAACAGGGCTTTAGTCTTTCTCTGGACTACATCTTATCTTGTATCACCTTAAATCAATCTTCCAGTTAAACATATAGGAGAGGATCTTTTCAGTGGAAAAATTTCAATGGAAAATCCTATTGAAAATGACACCCAATCAAAAACGACCGGTGGTGAAAAATAACTGGCTGTCAATGTGGAAATAAAATTTACGCAATGACGTATATCACTTATGTTCCCACCCACCCGACCCGTACAACGCTCACTCATGTTTGAATTTGCGCATTACAGAACTAGTGTCAATTCTGTAATAAGTCCGATGCGGAGCCAGAGGCTTTGGTCCCGCAGATGTAAACAGACTGCATGTGCTGAGGACGTGCGCGCTCCCGATATCAGGGGGCGTTACTGGAGATGAGGTGGTGCATGTGCAGTGTTGCGAAAATGAGAATGAGCTGAAGATCCTCTCCTATACCTTTAACTCGGATGAACATTCTTGTTCCTCTTAAACGTAAGCAGCCCCACAGCATGATGCTTTCAACACTATAGTCCACTAAAGATTTGATATGTGAAATAGCATGAAGTTCTTCTTGCCACACAGCGTTTTACATGTGGTTTACTTTTGTGGCTTTCATCTGGCTATTCCTACCTGAGCAGTTGACACCTATTGCTCTACCATTTGCCTCTACTTTAAACTATTTACAGCTTTCTCTGTGATTTTTCCGCTTCATTCCATGGTCTTCATGGTCTTCACTAATGCTCTCAAACAAACCTCTGAGGCTGTTACAGAACAGCTGGGTTTATACTCAGATTAAATTAGAAACAGATGAGCTCTATATAGTAATTAGTTGACTTCTGGAGGCAGATGGTGGTTGTGGAGTACATTACACAGTGATTTGTTTTAAAATTGTATCCTTTTTCCAATACCTTTACAATTTTGCACTACCTTGTGTTGGTCTGACACAGAATAAATCCAATAAATTGTATTGATACCTTTGGTTCCTATTGTTGTTGTTTTTCTGATATAAACTATGTTACAGTGCATTAGCTTTCTCATTTCATTCCAAATATGAATGAAGTGTAATTTTTAATTAACTGGCATTATTGCTCTCTATCCTGCCTTTGATGTGGATAGGAAGGTACAATGAAGTCAGCCAAGACGTGACTTGTCCTAATGGGGAAGAGCAAGTTGAAAGGAATAAAGCAGATCATCAGGGAGCCTCAGACAGATAAGTGAGAATCAGGTTAAAGGAGGAAGTCCGTGGTAGTTGCCTCTGGTGGTGATATCTCTGCAGAGCAGACACGATGCTTGAGAGGATTTGGCAGACGGTGCTGGCTGGTGGGAAGCATTCACACTGGAGGGTGGATACTGAAGCTGTCTCAGCCGCTAACAAATATCTACAGTAAGCAATTCTAAGGTTTTTTGTAAATGAGACAGCTTCTGTCTTCTCTCCCACCTAAAAGCTTGTGCTTCAGATCAAGTCATTCAGAACAAATTTTGGATATATCCTCAAACAATGTGGAATAATCTCAAAAGGCCTAAAAACACTGCCTACTTTGCCTCAACACTCACTTTCCTAGATATTTCCTGACAATGTGCCCCAAATAAACTCTTTCCGAAACCCCAGATGGACAGAAGACGAGCTGTCACTGCAACCCTTATCGTCCCCCACAGCAATGTGGACATCAGGCCCCTTGCTCTTTTAATGTCTCCCATTTCTACACACCTTCTCTACTTTCCCTTGGATTTCGAGCATTTTAAGCCACGCATATAATCTTCAACCACCCAGCTGGCTCTAAGCCTCAAAGAGTCACTAATATATGGGCAGATGGAGGTGACCTATCTTGCTAACCTGTTACTGTGGGCCTGAAGTGATAATCATTTCATTTCATTTTAATAGCCGTGTAAAGGTAACGTTTATCTGCCTTATCAGGCTTGGCAGATGCATCGGTTAGAGAGATGGAGACAAGGAAAACAGAGACACAGGGGGCAAAAAAAAGAATCGACTGATAAGCGACCGCTGCCACCCCCCAGGGACAGATCATTCTGGATTTTAAAAAGGGCATTCTTTAGGAGAAAGTTTGGGGGATTAAGGTTAGTTGCTTTCCCCTTTCTGTTCCACCTGCACCTCATCTCACCTTACCTTATCCGTCTTCCTCCACTGCTGAGATGGTAACCTCTGAAATAAGCCATTATGAGCCGTGCAATATGTCTTAAAGTCACCTTCAGCTTTACTTCCAAAGTTCTACCTCAGCATTCTTTTTCAACACCAGTAACACACTGTGCTTTTCCCATTACTCTTCATCATGTGTTGCTCAAACTGGGGGCGAGGCAACAGTGAGAAGCATTTTATACATTTTCCTCTCCTGAACTTCTTTCATGACAGAAACATTTTTAAGCACAAAGGGAGAAAACGAGCCTGTACTCTCAAAGAGCCATTTATGCTGGTTTATAGTCAACCTACAGGGCAAAGTGTGTACTCAGAAAGTTACAATTGATGTTTTATGTGGTGCATGTGGGGCGCTATAGCTTTACTCTAATATTGTATGTATGACAGACCAGGATTCGTCTCTTAGCATCTGCAGGTAGTTCTCTCAGAGCGGTTTCATTCTCTTACACCACCTACATTGCTACTGGTTTAAATTCAGACGGAGCAGCCATTTTTCCTCAATATTTGTTATAAGGTTTGTAAAAAAGACAAAATGAAGTCCACATGCCTTATATAGTTAGTCAAACAGGTAACTTTTTATAAAATTCCCATCATCCATAATGACATACAAAATAATGTTGAATTTCCATGAATTTGAATTTGTTGACAAATGGCAGATTTTAGCAAAAACTTTGTTTTACGACAATCAGAATGATCGAACAAATGTTTCCAACGCATTCAAATGAGTTTATCAATCCAGATAAACCACACCTTTCATATGGAATACAATGTGATTCCAATCAAGCTGAATCTGTTCAAAATATTGGAATAGTGGCTTGTTTACATGATTGATTTTCATTATTACTTATGTCCATGTGTCAGCTATGAAGTTGGTTACATAAAGGAGATTGTCACTTATAATATTGTTGGGATTTGTTTGTGTTTCGGACATTAAGGAGCCTCCCATTTCTCTCTGTCCACTTCCAAAGTTTTCCATTTCAGTGGTTTCCTCCAGTCTAATTATGAGTTAAACTGTTTATTTTTTCATTAAAATAGAGTCCTTGGGTAAAGTGGGTCATCTTTAAAATGCTGTGTGACAAAATTAGGATGAATGGGGCTAACCATGTAATCAACCTACAATCCTTTATTTTGAGTTCAAGATTGGTCAAATTTAATGAGCTGCGACAAGTACAGTCTATCCCCATTACAAAAGTCATTCCTTTTGTTGACATAACATAAATATTGAAAAAAAAACGTGTGTCAACCAGATGTAACAAGCGAACATCCACTATTGATTCTGCTTTCCACAGAACACTTAACTTTTGGGTAAGGTGCTTTTTTCTTAAGTATGTGAGTTTGTCGCTCACTGGAGAGCTAAGATTACAGTAATGTTCATCTTCTTAGATGGTTTGTTCACTGTTGACTCTATTCTCATTTTCATTCCATCACATTTTTTATGTGCTTGAAACTGATAACGCTATTGGGAGCGAACGAAAAGGACGAACACAGCTGAGGAACTTTTGTAAAAGTGATCACAAATTCCCTTCAAACGAAATAAGAAAAACCTCTGATTCAGGTTCATCAAGGTGCGAACTTATCTTGCAATCACCATGAGTCCAATTGGTCCTACGAGCTTTCTCCCGGTGAGAACTGATTGTCATCAGCCATGAAGCACTGACAGTTATTTCTCTTAAATAGCCGATCCGGAATGTCACCACTCACGCTGTAACTTGCAGTTTGATATCCAGCAGACTGAACTGTCTGACACCCCTGACAGCTACTGTCACCCTCAGTCAAAATAATAACATCCCAGCAATCAGCTTGAGATGAAAGAGTGCCTGTTTACATGCATGTGGGACTGAAACTCTGCAGAACATCTGCAGGAGTCAGGCCGGAGAAAGTGCAGGTAAACCGTACCTTCACACGTATCCTGAAATAAGCGCCTCTCAGTGCGCTGAATCGCACTTTGAAGTGTTTAGCTGTGTTTAACACTCCCATTATGCTGCAGGGCAGAGATAACTTTCGACACCAATCCTTTTCTTTTTCTTTTTTTTCTTTCCGTCTCTGTTTTCTTCTCTCAGAGGCGCCACGACTGTTGCTATCTGCACCTTTAATGCTGTAATTAATTCTTTGACACTTTTCCTTTCAATAGTGTAAATTATTCCTCTTTCTGCCTCGAGGTATTAGCTAAGAGAAGACTGAGGTGAAAATTCAATCTGTTTAAGAAAGAAAAGCTAATGTGCGTGAGAGGAATTACGTCTGACACCTTCTCGTCAGTTGAAAACTTTTTCACTGCCTGCTATTCACTAAACTTTCTGATTGTTTACAGGCACATAAAAGGGACAAACTGAGACATTCGGTGAACAAATATTAAGTCATAAACAAGAGAACTGCAGTAATCCACTTCTGGAAATGGATCGGCAAAAGAAATCCTTCTGAACCAGTAGCAATATGATTTAGTTTTCTTTTTTTTTCTGCAATTACTTATTCAAAAGGATAGAAAAGTAAAAAAAAATGTTAAAAATGAGAAATTCTGTATTTTGAAAGGCCTGTCATGCCAGAGGAAAGTGAAACGCTTTGTTCCGCACCATGATGCTAATACCCAGGCTGTCAGCACTGTTTGGTTGCGGATTTAGCTTTTGTATTCCTCTCTTTGTGCTTCCGTGCTACACTCTGGGATACATTAGGAGTTAAAACATTAACATAAGATGCATTGAAATAGCAGAGATTGTCTTTCAGGTTCATGTGTTTTTTATGTTTGCGGCACATTGTTAAATCAGAGGATCACAAATTTGCCAAACACAAAGGATCTTCCATTCTAGATTGCCTTTGTGGCTTTAGGGCAACTGTAACTTAAAATTTTTTTGTTAAAAACATAATTATCTGCTCCTTTTAAACGATAGTTCAGGGTATTTGAAGTTGAGTTCAGATCCATAGTTAAAAAACCTTTCAAACCGTTACATGCAATGGATAGCGGTCTTTATTTAGTACTAAGAAGTATTAAGAGAGAGGGGCCAAGAATTTTACGAGTCTTTTAAATATACATTTTTTTATGTTTATGTTTAATGGTTTAACATAGATAAATAGGAAAATTGGGGAAGGAGATAATGCACAACTAATGACGGTTTTTCAAGAAAGAAATTCTGTCGACATTTTGGGTGTTGTCAAAAAAAAGAAGATATTAAAGCTGTTTAAGTATTTGATATGTGAAAAATATGTGTTGGTTCATCGCCTTCTTTAGGGAATCAATCCAGATTATTTGATTCTTGTGGCAACCAGCTATCTCAACTGGGTACAAGACCAAAGCAAACATCCATCATCTTAAAACACCTGTAATCTTAAAAAAATTTAAAACATTAAAAGAGGTTTTAACATTGGTTTGAATGACTGCTTGCATCTGGTTGCTGTGTAAACCAAATAAAGTGAGGTTTTGTTTGGTAAACAAAAACACTCAAAAAGGAACTTGACAATCAATTAAATCCTCCTTAGATAGGCTATAATTCTCAAATAAGCTGTTAAAATGGGAGTCCGTTGTTTTCCTGCCTATATAAAACAAAGCTTCAGACTTGGTACCCAACTAGTTTATATTGTATACCAAAGGGAGGGATATTAACTGCTTTACATAGCATCACATAAACAATCCTGAACAATTGTTACTATAATTCCAATCAAATCATATCTTGGTAGAAAAGAATAGCAATAATGATGAGTTTCCATTAAAGCAAGTTTGAGAATGTAGGTTATGGGAAAGTATCCATCTTGATATTTACCTCCCAAATGCACACAGGACCTCCCCTGAAGCAGCATGTGGCAGAGAACCACTCGCAGGCTTTGCTAAATCTCATTTGCCTTGGTAAGTTTTACCTCTCGCTGTTTTCCCTTCATTTTCACCATTTGGACACACTTCACCAGAATCCAAATCCTTCTTCTTATAATCCTGCCTGTCTTCGTCTCACCACCTCTTCCTCTCCCCTTTTCTGTGCAGCTGTCTTGTTTCTCTGACACAGATCAACAGCGGTGGAGACGCAGCAGTAGCAGCTCGCCTTAAGCCCTTCACATGACTAGCAGCCTTACTGGACCATCAATATTGCTGCTGATCTCAGTCTCTACCCTGTATAAGAATTTAATTATGATGGACATAGTTTCGATCTGCAGAGGAAGTAGATGAAAAACTACCAAAAATCAAGATAAAAAACGCTGTCATCTAGACATAGGTAATGCATAAACATTGACAGGCATCTTTTAACACATTTAAAGTTGGTTGGATTAATTTTTCTCTCAGACCTGAATCATACTGTCGACCACAGGAAACTTCATGCATGTTGATGCAGATAATGGCTGCCACCTGAGCACTGCCATCTGCACAATCATGCTGAAGTGAATAAGGAAATGCTTCAGTAAAAAAAATTTAAAAAGCGCCATCACTTGGGGGCATGAACTCACTGGAAATTCTCCTTTAGCCTTCTATCTGTCCCGCCAGCTGGCATTCCATCACTGACCTGCAATAAAGTCGACACACTCAACCGAACTGTGTCCAAAGGACAAGTGAATCCAATTATCCCATTTACTTCCAGCTGTCCCTCTGAATTTCCATAGGGTGAGATCACCGTATCAATGCTCCTTGTTTACTTGCGAGGGGAAAGTTGACCAGGACTGTTGGCACAACACCAAAAAACAAGGACAGACAACACTGTAGTTCTTTTTAACCAAGCAGGTTAATCTGGTTTGCACTGATGCTGTTGAGACTAGTCTTTAAGTGAAGGGTTTCAAAACTGGGTCGTACCTTTTTAAAAGACCTATGAAGGTTTTAGAATCTGTTAACAAATCATTTACCAGGAAACAAGTTGGACAGGTCAATTGTAGAGCAAAGAAATAACCAGAAGCCCTTTAATGAGTCAAGGTAAAATGATCAAAGTTTGAATAGATCAGCTTACTGAGAGAAATGATAGTTATTGCCTCCCCACCAGCCCGTTTTAGAAATTCAAGGTTTCTCTTCCCAATGGGTGCCTTTAAAGATCTGATGGAAGATGTTTTTAAGCTAATAAGTTTTGCTCTAGGTACATCTATGTCTTTAATACAGGATTTAGGAAGTTGAGTATTTTAAATAGGACTTTTTTTTCTACAAAATAAACCAATTGAATTTCCCTTTGGGATAAATAAAGTCATTTTCATTTTGTTTCATTTGATAGAAAAAATTTATAGTTTTCAAATTCCCAATTTCAAACAAAATGTCCTTCATTGGGATATTTCTGATTTTCTGTTTAGCAGCAAATAGTATGGCCATATTGAGAATCTCTATCAATGTCAATTCATCATGCTATCACTAATATATATTAAACATGGCACAAATGTAAAGACAGTATTTAAGTAGTTATTAGCTCCACTATAAATCTGTAATTTAACTAATAGCTCTAAGGTGAAAGAGCTGAAGAGGGTAGCACTGTTGCCATGCAGCAAGAAGGCTCTGGGTTTAGTTCCACTTTGGGTCTTGGGTCTTTCTCCAAGGAGTTTGAATGTTCTCCCTATGCCTGCGTGGGTTCTCTCCGGGTACTCCGGCTTTCTCCCACATTCCAAAAACATGACTGTTAGGCTGACTGGGAACTCTAAATTGTCCTTAGGTGTGAGTGTGTTTATGAGTGGTTGTTTTTCCTGTATGTTTCTGTGTTGCCCTGCGATGGACCGGCGACCTGTCCTGGTTGTATCCCTGCCTCACGCCCGTTGTAAGCTGGAGATAGGCGCCAGCAGACCCACCCGACCCCAATAGGGACAAGGGTGTATAGAAAATGGATGGATGGATGGATGGATGGTATCATGTTTACTGGTGCTGGACTAACAAAGCTTGAGCTAGTTTAAGAAAGGAGAATCCAACTCTTGAACTTAACTTGAAATGTTTCTGATGTGATGCAATTTTTAGGGATCGTGATGGATATCAAAAAATAATTTTTCACTCTTTAGATATTCCTTTTTTCTTTCTATGATATTATAGCCTTTATGATCCTAACAACACCAAATGCACAAAAACATGTCAAGTTTTTGATTATATGTTTCCTGTTTTTACAGACAGTCCAAATGTCCATAAGAGACTGTTTGTTCTATTATTATAACAACTGGTCATCCCACACAACCCATTTGTAAGCTGCCCCGCAAAGCTGCATAGAAAAGGGATTCATTTTCTAACAATAACCTTTAGCTGTCAGGTTAAACTTTAGTGTAGGTGGAACCTTATTAATGTACTAAAATCAGGTAACAACCTGCAAGATCTACCTAGTCCTAGAAATCAGATAGAGTATCATAACTCTTGGCTGGATGGTATTTTATATGTGATGCTGTCACATATTCATTCTCTTCCATGATCTCTACATGTTGGACACCTAACAGGAGTGAGGAGTCTGGGATTTTGCAACAGATAAGAACAGTTTTCCATCCTTTCCGTCATACAACTTCAAAACAAATCCTGAAGCACATTCAAAGAGGTTTTCCACCTGTTTTTTTTCCAGATAAGTTCCCGCCTATGTATGTCTGGCTAAATGTTTTGCCCGCACGCTAATCTTATTGTCTGCTTGTCCATTGACATACTCTGTGCTGCATTTTCCAGGGTGTACTGGAGAAAAGCAGGTGGAATCGCAGCCCACGCTTCTCGCTCTAAGTTTAACCTGCGAGATTCTGCACCCCCTGAGGTGGTGTGATGCTTCTCTCCCCAATGGGTGCCTGCTTGTGTATAATTAAACTCTGATGGAAGCTACACTTGTCAGTAACTGAAGGTCTTAGGTCGACTTAGTTTGATGTCTCATTTCCCTGATCTGTTTACTGTTTACTAAATATATATATAAGTAAAATCACACAACTTTCTCTATTTGATTCTAGTTCAAACAAATACTTTAACGTGAGTCTGCTATAGATGATAGACCCCACATAACAGCGTAATGTAAAAGTCTGCTTATCTGGGTAGGAAAATTGGAAATCCCACTGTTTAATACTCCAGTGATCTAAGATTATGAGTTAATGATAATTAAATAAATACTAATTAGACATCACTATATGTTCAAAACAAATATATTTTATAAATATACATTGTCAGCAATATTCCTTGCATGTTAAGAAATCTTTTATTTTTATTTTTAGAATGTACACATCAAGTTTTCTGGTGACATTTTGTACTTTGTACAGGTATGTAAACGGGACAAAATCCTCCCCCACCAGTAACTGTCAGCAGACTTTCAGGAGATACTGGGGAGGCTGAAAAGGTTGCAGCAAAGTTTCCCTGGTTTATTATGAGCTTTTATCCTCTGTTATAAATTATGTTTCATACAGAAATAGATGATGTAACGCTTTACCTTCGACAGCAAAAAAAGAAATGAACGCTAGATATTTTGAGATGCTAACTCTCTCTCTGTATATATATATATATATATATATATATATATATACATACAAGACTTCATAGCCCAGAATTTTGCATTTTAATACCAATAGAATTCTTAATGCAGTCACAGAAGTTTGGATTTTACGTTTTTTGCAGAAAAGAAAATAGCAAAAATCCTGTTCGAGTCTCACATATTTTGGCTTATTTCACTATTGCTTTAATTAAGAGAAAATGATCACTAATGAGGTAATCATGATCAAGGACAGAGATAGGCATTGTTCTCAGCTTTCAGCCCATCTGTTTACAATCAGTTTTGAAAGTCATTAATGCATAAAACCTGCCGGATTAGACGCATCACCTAAGTCACACAATACCTGAGTACACATCAGTGGGTCTATGTGCATTTTTCTTTTTTTTCTCCGTGTGATCTCTATTTCTTCCTGTCATCCTTAATGTTTTATCTCATGTTCCTGCTAAATAATCAGATGAGGCACATCCTCACCTATCAGGCGTAGCCAGACGCTCTCCTGACAGCCTTGTGTCCCCTCACTCCTCCACCTTCATTAGAGTTAGCGCGAGCTGTGACTGCAGGCCCATTCCAGGGTCAGGCCTCTCGACTGTGGGCTGTAATTGCAGCACGTTGCACATTTGAGAGCTGCCGCACTCACCTAATGAATTGTCACAAAGTTTAATATGAAATTACTTAGAGGTGAATGGTAATAGATTAACAGGGTCTGTAGGGTTAGTCTGTAAGGATAATCCATTGCAAATTGATGATTACCTGCCGAAAGTTATTATAATGAACATGTGAATTAGATTACCCTGTATAAGTGATATAATCGGATCGCCCTTCATCCAACACTGGATTATCCGCCACAAAGCAGGGGACACGTTAATACCACTAAAGTCTAAGAGAAACTTTCAGATATTAGTTTATTTTAGTATTTATTGCTACATTTCCTGATGCTTTAATGGGCTCCGACTGACTTTAGTACAGTTTTAACTGCCCTCACAGAAAACACTCTACATTCTTCATGTGAAAAATCACATGTGGAAAATGTGATGCACATGTTAAAATTTAAGGATCACTTGTTTTGCAATACTCCAAATTTACAGTTATAGATGTGGTTCCTTTTTTGTTGGGGGTGGGGTTTGACTCAGATCCCAACACAAGTGGGACATAGATTTCACAAGTGAGTTTTTTACGTATGAAATAAATTGGATTTTTCTGTAATGGTAGCCAATGTGTCATCTTTACTAATTTACTACAGAGGAACTGAGTTTAAAATTCTAATCCAAGATTTTGCATTCAGAATCCAGTTGTAGTTTATTTTTTTCCCTCACTTTCTTTACTTTGAAACAAACACTATTGACAGAAAATGTTTTGCAAACTCTTTTATTTGACATGATTAAAAAGTCCAAAAAAATACAAGTATGCAAAACATGGTTTTAAAACCAGATGGGGGCTGACATCACTTTCAACTATGGGATCCCAACGGAGTTAATAATTGAAAAAAAAAATTCTCCAACAAATGTGAAACAAAAAATAGATTAATTAGTAAAGTTAATTTTTCAATCAGCACTAGGCACATCTAAAGAATATTATGATAATATTTTGATAACACCCAACATTAGAAAAACTGATTAAAAGACAATAATTACAAGGTTAGTGATCTCCTTACTAATTCTTTTTTAACATCAGACGTTTAGATAAGTTACTTGAATAAAGCAACCAAGCAACATCATGATCTCCCATATTCAGAGATTTTTGGAAGCACAGGAGAATTCCCTGGAATTAATTCAACTAAATATATAAATTCTCCAGGGCCTTTTTGGAGTTATTTGCAGAAATCACTGTATACTAACAACCAGAGGTCTCTATTAATGTAAGAATGAAATCCCTGTTTGAGCAGGGTTTGGGATTATTATCGGACTGTTTTCTGAAGCAACATTTGGGATATTTTGAATTAGACTGACATGGTTAAAAAATGTTGTGATAAAAATGATCTTATCACTTCGCCTGTTTATACTCACAGGGACAGGTTGGTTTTTCATTTTTTTTATCTTAACTAAACGACATTGAATGTTAAAAGCTTTACCCTTAATTACCAATGGTAATCATGGCAAACATGAAAATATCCTATGAATCTGGTGTGTAACAGTCCTTCAGTTTAGAAATGAAATGTACAACACTGCTGATGTATAAAAAGGCCTAATTCCCTGTGACAAAAAACAATACAGAATAAGAAGAACTTTCTAAAGTCAACATTTTGTCCTTAGTGGTTTTGATTGGCAAAACCAATGATTCTGTAAAAAATAGAGGACAAACCCACACAAGGTGTGCTGTCAGTGATGAGTCTGGTGAGCATCATGCTTGTCAGATAGATTGCCAGAAATCTGGAGGCTACGCCTCTTAGAAGCACCAAGGAGGAAGGGTTAAAATGAAAATAGGAAGGCAAAACAACAGGAAAGAAAAGCCCTGCTGCCAAAATGAAGCGTAACAAAGACAGCAAACACAAAACAACCTCCAATCCTTCAGGAAATCCATAAACACTCTCCAAGGAGTTTCATAGAGCAGGTAGAGTTTTGGAAAGTGAAAGGAAGAGGCTGTCAGCTAGAAATGAAAACATAAGATGTTTTGCTTTACAGTTTTTTTTAAAGAAAGATATCGTCTGTGGGTTTGGGGTGTTGGATTCTTATTTCAGTCCTTTTGTTTCAAATGTTTGTTCCCACATGAAAACAGCATGATGCAGGAATAGTCTTTAGTCAGAGCATTTATTAAACTGTTTACATACCTGCAGTTTTCGCAGCTTGTTTAGTGGAAGGATTCAGGAGAGCGGGAACAGAAGAAAAAAAAGTTTAACTTCCTGATCTTTGAAATTTTTAACTGTGCACCTATTGACCTTTACAGTTAATGTTTATGTTGCACGTTTCTCATACCAACTCTGAGCCTTGATCACTCTGACAGATCATCTGTGCTTCAAGGTAACGCTGCAGCACTGCTGTCTCATTCCCTTCTATGTCACCATGACAACATACTTTTAACACATATAGTGCTTTGGGGCATTTTATCCCCAGAGTTTTAAGATAAGTCATTTGTTAATATTATCTATTACTGAACATGAGACTGAAAGAAAACCAAAAGTATTCGAACGTAATGCCTTAAAATACATTTATATAGCGACTACTCAAAGGAGGTAGCTTATTAAAACCTCAGCTAAAGTTTTGTTTGTGTGTTACTGTTTGTGTGTTACATAAAAACATATCCCCTTTTCACCAAAACTCAGTTTTATATGTAAAGTTTCCAGTTTGAACTTTTAGAGTTCACACCATAATGCGATAATCAATTGGTAAAGTGGAGAAATTGCATTTGTTTTACATTTTTTCTAAGATTGCCCAGATATTTGTTCTACACATCTGAATATCAGATCCAACACAGTTACTAAATGCATTAGTCTGGCTATATATATTAGAGGGCTTATATCAATAGAATTACACTTTGTTTCGGCTCCCAGGCTTTCCATATTATAAAAGAGACTGCATCAAAGCTGTTTTCTGTTTTGCTGTATCTGATTAAATGATTGGTGAGCACAAAAAGCAAATGAGCCTATTGAGGCAGACACTCCGTCTAGTTTCAAATCTAGGCTTAAAACCTTCCTTTTGATAAACTTTATAGTTAGGAAGAGGTAGAGAAGATAGCCTAATCCGGTTGGGGGAAGAACTCAGTCTTGAAAGACGGTTCTCCTTTGCTCTACCTTCTTCATGTCTCACTCTACAGGGTTAGGTTTTTCAAGTTATTTCTGTAGTTATGCTGCTATAGGCTTAGGCTGCTGGAGGACAATCTGACCACTTCTCTATGTGCTACTTTCTTCCTTTTACTTACCGTTATTTCAACCTTGTTAACCTTTTGTTTTCTCTTAGTGTTCTTCTCTCCATAGTAACCACACATGGTCTAGCATTAACGTTCTGTTAGCTGAGACAGCTTCTTGGATGATAACATGGGCTAAGATACTGCCAGTGACAATCTACAACTGCTGCTATAAACTCTTTTTTTTCAGTATCCTGTGCATCTAATTGAGCTTTCTGTCTCTTCAAACCTCCAGTCGGTCGTGGCAGATGGCTGCTTGTACTGAGCCAAGTTCTCCTGGAGGTTTAAAGGGGAGTTTTTCCTCTCCACTGTCGCTACACGTATGCTCAGTATGAGGTATTGCTGTAAAGCCAACAACAACACAAGCCATTGTTTTGGTCTGCTCATTCCAGAGGAGTGAATACTGCAAGTCAATAACTTGATGCAATCTGCTGGGGTTCCTTAGTTTGGAAACTTTTTTAAACTGATTTGTAATGATGTATCTATGATTTTAATTGATATACTTGTAAAGTGCCTTGAGACGACATCTGTTGTAAATTGGCGCTACATAAATAAACTGATTCTTTTCCTATTACAAATATTTCAATTGTAGGAGACCATTGTATTGAAAATTATTTTATAGTACATTTGATGAGGATCATATTGATTCATTTAATATGGATATGGTTCTCATGGTATTCAAGCTTCTGACCCACATAAACAGAGGACTCTCAGGAGTACAATAATTATGATCTTATTGAAAGGTTTGTAGTTGATCGGGAAACTGGAGACAGCGGGCATGGCAGGGAATGAAGGGGGGGATTGGAGACTTCTGGAGATGAGGACAGAGCAGGTCAAAAGGTGTGGAGGACTAGTGGTGATTAAATGGAAAGATCTTACTCGTGGAGGTGGATGGTTAACCGAATGGAGGAGTGAGTGGTTTAGTCTTTCCAGCGGATTTCCAGAGGGCAGGTTGTCTGGGGGGTGAGCACAACAGGTGAAGTGATTCTGGAGCGAGCAGACCGAGCTGAGTCAAGAAGAGCTGATAAACCAGATGGTTGTGACTGATCATCTTGAAGGAGTTGTGAGCACAGTAGATGATGAAAGCTCGGGTTCAACACAGGAGATGTTATGGGGCATGAAGGCGAAAAAATTGGAAAGTAACAAAATAACTCTGTTTACAAAAACTACAAAAAATCATTAAGGCTGGAGATAGGCAAACACTGGAGACTAGAAAAAATACTAAGACTTAAAAAACAAGATACAACACTAGAGACTGAAAAACTGGCAAAAAAATGAAAACAACACTACAGCTTGGAGAACTGGCAAAAAAATGAAAACAACACTAGAGACTGGAGAACTGGCACGGAGAACTAGAACATTACCGGGATTAAAAAACACTCAGTTGACGAGTAGGTGATCCACTGCACCTCTTATACTGACTCATTAGAGTCAACTGGAGGCACCTCTGCAGCTGCACAGGTGTAGGAAGGCCCTCCAGCAAAGAGGGCTCTGGCGACCCCCTGTGGACAACCTGAAAATAAGCTGAAAAGCTCAACCAGACAATGGTAAAGACTGATTGTATTTTGATAGAGCTGAATTTGCCTATACCGCCCATAACTTTATTTTGTTCCATATTACTATTTTATCACATAATCTGTTAGATCACCTGCTTCCACGCCCATAATTACATAAGGATTGGGTTTTGTGCCTGTTTAAGAAGAAACTGTTGCGCTAAAAACATGACTAAAGTGAAACCTAAAAGCCTTTACAATTATTTTCCTTAAGAATATGACTTTATTTCCTGCAAAATAATTTCAGGTTTTCCTGTTTTCGGTTTTTGAAATAGCTTAGTAGTTTGGTTGAATAGTCCACATGTGGATCCGGAGCAGACTTACAGTAGTGCCCCCTAATGCCCTTTGTGCGGTTCCAGCAAGAGTGTGATATAACATTTGTAAGAAAATCCGGTGTATGTTTATCCAAATCACAAGCTATTTCTGGCATCAAGTCAAGCTTGATTCCAGTTAGGTTTTAGCTCCTTGACATTGATCCTTCTTGTGGACTTCATGGACTGCTTGGTATGGGTCAGCAACCTTCAAAATAGACAGGTTGAGGAAGTGGCGGCCAAGTGTGAAGACAGCTCTAGAAAATATGAGGCCATGTTTCTCTACCTGAACAAAATGGGGTCAGTTACTGCCTCACATTGAAGAGTTTGACAGGCTTTCATCATCTGCAAGTCATAATAATTAAATGCAAGAAATAACTACTTAAAACATTACATTCATTGTGGGATGACGCATACAAATACAATGAATAACTTATGTGTTTCCGTTTCAAATGAGTAGAAAGTAATCTTTAAAATGCTTTTTCAAGACATTCATATTTTGTTAGATGTACCTGCAAATCTCTTTTGGACTGGACCTTTAAATCAGTTGGAAAGTGTCGCTTGGGAGGGGGATGTCTGGGTTTGGCACTTTACCTCTGAACTCTGCAGCCTGTGGAAGGTGGAGAACATTAGATGGAGGGATGGCAGTTAAACCACAGATAATACTGCGGAGCAGAATGGTGCAGATTGCGTTTGAAGTGTCCTACAAAGGTAACCGCATTGACAAATACCACTTTTACCTGATCTAATAGTTTGATGATTGTCTGCCCACTTTGGCTCCGTTGGTGAGTTACATGCATCAAAACCAAACCGCTTCTCATTTCTCTGTCAGACGGCCGCAACGGGTCACTGAAAATGTGAAAAACAAATTACAACCACTACTTGGCTTCCTCCTCTCCTCAAAGCTCTGGCCATAAATAATTTGACGAGTTGTTTCACAGCCGCGCATCTTAATCAGCTGATGCATTTTTCATTGACCGGGGTCTCCATTAGACATGCTGATAGATGTTTCTGACACTTCGGGAGCACATTTTCATAAATCCACACAAGGATGATCATGAGCAGAGATAAGCAAAGTGGAAAGACAGACAATTACCCTCGCTGCTCCCACTCCACCTCTTCCTCACGCACATTTCATACCTTGCAAAAGAATCCAACACTGTCAAGAAAGCTGACCTAAAATCACGGAATCCTTTCTGGTATAAATAACATCACATTAGTCATTTAGTGCATCCAACCATCATGGAATCCATATAAACAGGAAGGAAGAAACATTTATTTTACAAATATTTTCTTGAGACTGCACAATAATTTGTCAAACAATGAAAACTATATTGATTTATCTACAGATTTTCTCCAACTGAAAACCATGTTTAAGGGAAAGGTATTAAAAAAGTACAGAAAGTCTGTATTATTTTAAAACTTTCGGTTTTTTATAATTTCTTGTTATTTTAGCGCTCTGACTTGCTGGGTTTTCATCTTCACTGAGAACACGTATAAGTTTATAGCACCCATTAGTCATGGGTATAAAGCTGCTAGATGCTGTTATTTTAATTTTATTTGTTTCTCCCATACCTTCACTCTCTTGTCCTAAGAGGAAATCACAGACATCATTTGAAGCAAGTTTTAATAATGTAATCCTGCGCTCAGCAGAAAAAAGGTAAATCTCAGGGTCTTTGCAGATTCATCCTCTAATACACTCAGCTGCAAATTGATCTACTTCATCCTTTAAGTGCATAAGACATGAAACACACTGAATAACTTGGAATGGGAAGAGGTTCATCATCCATACAGTCCGCAGCTACAATCATCAAAAATTACTTTTATGGCTCTTTCATTGGGATTTCGTGATAGTAATTGCACGAAAGGACTCCACTCTATGAGCGATTTTGAACAAGCGCTTTCATTGATCTGTTGTTTTGCCACATACTGATCTGCAAGGTGTGGCTCTTTCAATAGTTCTCTTACATAGGCTCTTACTCTTGTGCTTAAACGGGACTGTCATAATGAGACTTTCTAGCACCTTCACAGGTTATCCACGAGGGGACGCCAGAGCAGCATCCGGCTGGAGCTGCTCCTCACCTGAGCTCCTCTCCAGGTGATCTGCATTTGGGCTGATTGGGCTGAGCTGTTTATAAGGAGCAGGGATCCAGTTTCTCGTCGCCTGAGTGTTTGTTACTCTTGGTAACGTTACCTGTTCTCAGCGCCGGTCTCTAGTGTTCTAGTATTTCTTGTAGTTTGATGTTTTGTTTCTTTTGTTACTTTGTTTCACCCGTGCCCCTAGTAATTCCCTTTTGTGCTCATCTCTTCAGGTTTATCTCACTAGTGCTCACATCTGCTCCGTTCAAGATTTCCTGGACTTCATACCACTCTGGTTCTTGCTCTCAGTGCTCAGCTCGATCTGCCCGCTCCAGCCATTCACCATCTGCCGCACGCCCCTCTGTATAACAACCACTTGGACTCAGTTGGAAAGTCTCTCCACTCACCCCTCCCTGGCGTCTACGTCAATCAACAACAGTAAGCTCCTTCTCTAATCATCTCTGCACTGGTTCAACTACACACCTTCTCCGTCTCACCACCAGAAGTCTCCTGTTCCCTATGTCGCTCAGTGTTCTGGATCTCCCCTGCGTTCCCTGCCCTGACCATTGCTTCCTCACTCAAGAATCAATAATCAGTTTATTTATATAGCACCGATTTACAACAGGTGTCGTCTCAAGGCACTTCACAGAAAATCAATTAAAATCAAAGATACGTTCTAACAAATCAATTTGAAAAAGTTTTGAATCTAAGGAACCCCAGCAGATTGCATCGAGTCATTGACTTGCAGCATTCACTCCCCTGGAATCAGCAGGCAGAAACAATGGCTTGTATTGTCGTTGACTTTACAGCAATCCCTCATACTGAGCATGCATGTAGCGACAGTGGAGAGGAAAAACTCTCCTTTAACAGGAAGAAACCTCCAGCAGAACCAGGCTCAGTACAAGCAGCTATCTTCCACGACCGACTGGGGGTTTGAAAGGACAGAAAGCTAAATTAGAAGCACAGGATACTGAAATAAAAGAGTTTATAGCAGCAGTTGTAGAACGTCACTGGAAGCATCTCAGCCCATGTTCTCATCCAAGAAGCTGTCTCAGACACATCCACATTATCTCAATAAACTTTATTATTGTACTCCTGAGAGTCCTCTGTTTATGTGGGTCAGATACCTGAAACCTATGACAGGGACAACATGATTGGGCAATCATTCCAGCA
>JAVLVB010000179.1:856404-923925 GCA_032876305.1 Orestias chungarensis | reverse complement strand
ATTACTACAAGCCATGTACAACCTTTTCCTTTTTTGTTCTTTGTCAGACCGACACGTCAGATGTCAGTCATGCACCCCACATCAGTTTTCAATCTCTTTATTTTTTAAATGTGCTGCAGTCAATTCTGTAGTTTAAAAGAGATCATACATATTTGAATTGTTTACCCATTGACAACAGAACTGGACAGTGTTCCCACTGCCTGGAGGAATAAAGGAAAATAAGGTCAAAGCTTGAAAAAGGATTGTGGGTAACCATAAAAAAAATAAGATAAAAAAGCAGAAGAAAAAAATGTTTGTAGGTTTGCTTTTTTCTCAAAGAAAAGGAGTTGTTTAAAAACATACTTAATAATAAAATAAAATAAATTTACAAAAAGCCCTTTAAGTTATGTCGCATTGGCACTTCTACTTTATTTTGATCCTGCTGTGCCAACTGGTGCTCATCCTCCGAAAGGAGGAAAGAAAAATCAAACAGGGCCCAACACAGTTAGGCCTATGGCTAAGGTGGACAGCAGGGTCAGCAGTGTGTTCTGGGTTGTAGCAGTACCTGTATTCACACTGCCAATATCCTGTACAGGTCTGGCGGTTTGGTATGTAAATTTACCAAGTCCAGCGCTGCTTTCTACTTGGAAGACATGTACAACCTAGGGGAAGTTTCACTTTTGCATGGGGGGGGGGGCAAAAATAGTCACGCGTTTTCACACGAACCCGCGCACACACACAAAGCGCATTACGCATGATGTCACAAGTTACACTGACTGCCAATAACCATAAAGTTTAACCATAAACTTGTATCAAGATTAGATGAAGTTCAACACCAGTTAATATCCATTTGCACTCAGTTACATAAAACAACTGTATGCTATAACGTTTCCGTACAGGCTAGCGAGATTGATACTGAGAGGGAAACCACCAAGTAGCGGACGGAAACAGTAGTCAACGTCACTATGTCACATAATTGCTGAAAAATAAATCTATGACAAAAATGTACTAGGAGTCATATGTCGTACTGCCATGTACTTTAATCAAAACAATAAAATAACAGTACGTATACATTTTTAACACTTATATTTTGCCATTTCCTTGACTTAATGTCATTACATGTTTCAACCACCAGGGAGACCAATGACCCCCCCCCCCGTAAACTTCACCTATGAGATATAATGTTTTTGAGCGGCAGCTTAAATATCCACTGACCATGATTTTTGTGGACAGTTACACGCCTCTTTTACCTTTTGTGTGTTTCTGGTTGCCACAAAACATCTGCTGTTGTCTACAGATGACGCATTAAATCAAGAGTTATTAACTCCGACCATCTCTCCCTTGTCTGTACCTATTATAATTATTTAAAGTGGTTTCCCCCTTCATTTCAATGATGTGTTAGAGAGAACATGTTGACAGAAAAATTAACAGGAGATGGACCTACAGAATGTAGGTTGAATAAAACAATAAAATGTGCCCTTCACCAAATAATTTTCAGCTATTGCAAAAACATACAGAAGCTTGGACACGTGGGTCTTTCAGCTACTTCCATTCACTACTGCCACGTTTTACACAACAGGTACACCAGTTCTAGTCAGTGAATTTTAGTTATTTGATCACGATAATGCATCATAACATCAGTTTTCTTTTTTGTTTGTTTTATTAATATCATCATGTTGTTGCCAGGAGGTCTGTTCACACAGATAATAGCTGATATTGCAAAATATCCAATCTTTCGTCTCTCCTAAACTAGTAAAAGGATTCATTTTCCGCTTTTTTTTAAAAACCCTGCAGGAAACATTTTTGCTGTACTGTCATGTCTCTGTACTAGCAAATGCTAATGCTGCATCAGCATTCTCAAAAGTCAGGTAGAATAAAAAGCAACATCGTTCCTATTTCACTCATTCTAGTTTTTTCCTAAATGTAAACTGAAATCTGTTAGCCAATGCTGAAGGGTCACTTTTCTAAATAATCAAATCAATGTTGTTATAGGATATTGATTTTCCAGGTTACTACGGTCAGACGGGGACATTTACAAGATGAAGAATTGGACAAACAATTAGGGAAACAAGGTCCTGCTGGGAATTTTGTAGGTCTGTCGACCAATTCATTTTCATTACCCTATGAAACCCGTTCATCAGTAGAAAGTGTTCCATCTGTTGAATTTTGTTTAAAAAAAGACATTTTAGGTAAGAAAATCACATCCTTTTGTCTGTCTCTTGCTTCAACTATACAAAATATATGTGCAAAATATTTAACGAGCTTTATTAGATCAATCTTAAAACCCCCAAGTAATCCCACCCCTTTCTGCTTTCAGAACTGTAGCAATTCCTTGTGAAATAGCTCTCAAAAAGCATTTTGGAAATGCCTCCAAATTTTATACAAATGTGCATGTTAGCATCTTGCCATTGACACAGATTTCCTGGCAGCACATCCATGCTTCAAATCTCCCCATCCAACACTTTCCAAATGGTACAGTACTGCAGTGGTGCTCAATCATGGTTCTCATGGCCCGCCGTCCATCATGCTTTAGATTTGTCTCTTCTCCAGCAAACCTGATCCACATGATTGCATTATCTCCTCAGGATACTATCAAGTCTGCCAAATTGATTTGTAATCACCCATTTACTCAAAAGAAGAATCTGGAAGCAGGGAATTACCCTAAATGCAAGACATTAAAAACGTACTATCAATTCAGATCATGTGACTCAATTGGAGTAAAAAAAAAAATTTAAGAAACCATCTTGGGATTATTTGATCTTTCAATAGTTAAGAAAATCATATTTTTTTATTTCTGCTGAGCATTTAATACTATTCAGCCTGATCTGCTTCATCTGAAACTGAAGAAGACACAGGTGGAGGGCTCAACAAAGGTTGGGACCAATAACAACCTGACCAACAGACAACAGTTTGTAAGACTGAGGGACTGTATGTCTAACCAGCTGAAAAGCAGCACAGGAGCACTACAGGGGACTGTACTCTCACCATTCCTTTTCACTTTGTACACTTCAGACTTCCAGTACAAGTCAGACTCCTGTCATCTACAGAAATACTCATCATCAAAGCAAGGGACCTAAGAAGGCTCAACAACCTGATAAATAAGGTTGGTTCTGTTCTGGGACGGCTGTGGAACCTCTGGAGATTATGACGCTAAGGAGGATTTCTTTAGTCAAAGGTTTGTTCAGCTTAGTTGCAAAACGGACCACTACAATAGATCTTTCCCGCCCACAGCCATCACCATCTATAACCACTCCTAAGGTAAATTAGTTATTTCAACAACAACTTTTAATAAATAAAGTATTTTTGATTTGATTGGCTGATTGATTGAAAACTTTTTATTTCAATGCTTCAGTGTTTACCTGCATTAAATTATGTCAAACAAACCACATTTACACTAACTGTGAGTCTCTGAGATAAACATTGGCACCATATTACCTATCAATCACAAATTGAACAATATTGCTTGTATTTTCCCCAAAGGATATTTTTCATACTTTGCACTTGTATCTATTCTTGTGTGACTCATCAAATTGCTGCTTAGATCTGAAATAAATAGAACCTTGTTCTATCTTGGTCAGAGAGGTAGTTGAAGCAAAACGTATTCGGTGTGCAATGCCCCATTCTGATTTTTTATTGACTCAAGAACATACATTAAAGACTAGGGGTTTTATGTTTTAGGTACTATGTTTAGTGTACTGTCACTGATAATACGATTATTCACCCTACTGTATCCCAGAATCCAGTGCAAACCTGGTTGCTGGAACCCATTTTGTTCAAGTTCGCAGCATAAACGTATTCAGACCACAAACCAACCACTCTAAGTTCAATATCGAACCGTAACAAAGCGCTGTCGGAATGGTTTGTTTTGCGTTTACATCTACACAAATGAACCGCGTTAAGAAAAACACCACTACTTTGAAAACACTATTAGATATAACCAGATTTGTTAAATCCCAGTGTAAGGAGTTCAACTATTTTCTGTACATGCTGTTCAATGGTGAAAGCTTCCATGCAAGGTTTTAAAATATCCAAAAAACTGTAGCTGGTATTCTAGGCGGTGGAAACATCGTTTATGTGTAAAACAGGACCAGATGGGAGGCAAAACTACAGCTGAAGAGGTTCAGTTCAAGTTCAGGTCTCATTCCTTTCTGTTTTGTTCACTTGATTACTCTTTAGATGGATACATGTCTCCTTATGAGGCTATTTTCTTCACTTTAGATTAATTAAGCAAATAAAGCTTTAAATAATATGTTAGGATCTTTCATGAGGTTAAGCTTGGCTTCCATCATGGAGCAATAAATCTAACGTGAGCCTATGTACCTTGACTGTTTGATAGACACTAAAGAATATTTAGTGGCCCACACTGTATTCTAAACCTGTAATTCTCCACAGAGTACACTGCAATTTAATAGCGGGAGTGTAAGGTGGACCAGCCTGGGGCGGCAGGCCCCTCCTCGCAGCAGCTGTTGCTGCAGATGTAAGGTGACAGTAATCAATACTGATTATTAAAGTGGGAACACCATCTCCAGTGTGTGATTAATCTTCATTCTCTCATGTTTACAGAGCCTCTTCTGGCCCGCTTGCCTCTGAGGGGGAGCTCTCCCCATTATCTATCCCCAGAGATGGGAAAAACAAAACACTGTCACCATTAAACATATTTCCTGTCACGGCCGAAGAAAGCAGGCCCGGGTCGTCAGGATGGACCCCACATGTGCTTTTGTATCAAAGCACAGACTCTGGAAGACACAGTGGTAGAAACTGTTACATGTAGTTTAGTAAGGATTTGGGGTTTTGCAATGAAAGAAAGTGCTTCTAAATTTAAAGGGAAACACCTTACAGAAAACAGAAAATACGCTGGACAGACCTCTTTTGTATTGATCAACCATAAGGAAATCCAAGTAGAGTTTGTTACATAAATTCTAAACTGGCTCAATTCAGCCTTGTTTTTATATTTTGTTTTTACTAAAATCTCCAAATTCTGAACCAGTAAATCAACTACGTTTTGGTTCCCTTAGATGGAGGATATGTTTCCTCAGTTTGTGTTTTAAAATGGGACATTGTTTCGTCCAACACATACCGTGGGGTACCAATAAAGAAACTTCACATCATAATACAGTGAAAGAAACAGAGTCTGTTTCACTACAGAGATATTTTGTTCCTAAAATCTGTTTTCTCTCTAAACTTTTGTCATGTGGATCAAAGGATTAGTTAAAATGGAAACCAAATGTACATGAAAAAACATGCACGCCTTGAAACTGGACAATTCTTACACACTATAGAATAGGAATGAAAGCAAAAAAAATACATACAAGTCATATATGCTTATAGATTTTTACACTATTTTTACCTTAAATTAAGTTTTTGTAATAATAACTACCTCTAAGAAAGTTCTTCAGCTTTATTGATTGAAATATCAATGCAGAAACTTAAATATGCATCATATATCTTTTAATAAGATGTAAAATTACAATATTCTTTAAAGTTCTCAATGGTAGGGATAAAACAATAACAGACTTAAAGTGAATACAGTGCTAAATTATAAGGTTTTTACATTTTGAGGTATTTTTAGTTAAATGCAAAAACTGATGGGAGTATTCTACAGCTATATGAAACTCAGCATAATGCTGTGCAGATGCCTACATGTTTAAATCTGTTTGTCTTTGTCCAATTCAAATCTCAAGTCTTTAAAAGAAAAAAAAGAAAAAGGCCACCTTGTCAACCTATAAGACTCCGAAAATGTGGGTTACGGGTTTAAAACATGTGTGATTTAATTTTACAAAAGACTATTTAATAACTTCATCTTCATCTTAGTGATAAACGTCATCGCGTGAATTTTATTTGCGCATTGACAACCAGTTATTTTTGACCACTGGTAGTTTTTGATTGGCTGTCATTTTCTATGGGATTTTCCATTTAAATTTCTATTGAAAAGATCCTCTCCTATACCTTTAAATAGTTTTTAGTTTCAGTGTTTACTACACTGTATATTATGTGAATTAGTTTCTCCTCTTAAATGGGAACAGCAAGATTTCTAAAAATTAAAGCTAATTGTTTTTGGACTCTCACCTCACCATCCAATATGTACATAGCAGAAAAATATAATAGCAGCCAAATAATACAACATTGTCTGCAACAATGCTTGAAAACAATTAATAGCATATTTTGATTAAAACATTTTTTGTTGAAGATGAAAAATAACATGATGACTGTTCTTCAAAATGTCTACGTACTGCAAAAAAAAAAAAGTTTTTACTCAATGAGAATCTCTTAGCAGCCCCTTGACCACATTCTTTTGTGTAAATAGCCTGGTTGGTCTTATCGCTGCATTCTGTTAATTCAATTAACTTGATTTACTGTTTCTGGAGAAAGTGTTATATAAGTATTAGACCTATGATTAGGTTTATATGGCGTTATGAGGGTTACAACTTAATTATCCATCTAATGTTGAAAAAGTAAACCTGTCTTTCCTTGGTTGTGGGATATTAATGATGCAGAACACATAAAGCTGCTGCACCGCAGATCTCCAAATATTATTACTGAGACAATAACCTTGCTCTGAACAAAGAACGTTATATTGGACCCACTTGTTCTTTTCAAAAGTGAAGTTCTGTAACCTTGCTGTGTGGCAGCGATTGTGAAACAAACAATTTATCATCCTCGCTTGGCTGCTTCCGCAATCAAATTCAGATTAATGTTTTAAACAAAAACAAAGCAAAAATCCAATTACAGTCCTTTAAGGTATAGATTGGTTGGTTTGGGGGCATTTATGCTACCAGGTCAATTAAACCGAGACTCAATAATACAATAATGAAACTCTGGCATGGTGAGGAGGAGACAACCAACAGCTCACGGTGATTACAGTAAACCCTGATATGCAACAAAAGTATAACGGAAAGCAGGGGCATGTATGAAGCATGTATCTGCAGTCAGGTGGTGAGCGCTCATCCAAACTCAAACATGTGCATAATATGCATCAGGGGGAAACTATTAACATTTTTGGACTGGCTTGAAGGCTCCCAGTGCCTCCCGTCTGCATTGCCTGTGACTGCAACAGATGGTCACCCCATCCCTGAGAGCCCCCCCCCCCACAGGTGTCAAGCCACCCCCCATCACAGTTTCCTCCATCGTTAGATAATCTGCCGTTCCACCTCACCTCCCCCTCCTGCTGCTTGTCTAAAAATGAACCTCAGCCCCCCACTCTGTTAAATCCCCTCTTCCTCGCCTCCAGTTCTCCCATCATTCAGCACCTGTGGTCCCACCGAGAGGAGATAAGGCTTTTACGAGGCTCCCTTTCTTCTTCTTCTTTTTTTTTGGTTGGTCAGGTAAGACAAAGAGGGAGAAAGCACACAGAGACGTGGTGATTTCTTGACAGCTGTTTCATTCAGAAGCCAATCACGTCTCTCGGGGGCCGCATCTTAAAAGAGAGGGTGGCTACACTCGCCGCAGCGAAAACGGACTAGGAGGAGATCTTTAGGAAAGTTCAGAGGATTAATTTGACACAAGGCAGAGAAAATGGGTAAATGCAAGAAGGAGTAAGGGAAGGAGGAAGAGGGGGGGGGGGGGCTTTCTTTGTTAAAGTAATTGCTTTGAGCCAGTCTTGTGTGCAAACTGGTTAGAGATTATAGGATTTATTCCCATGTAGATTTTCAACAAAGTCGCTCTGCTTGAGCCATTCTGTTCTTCGCCGGCAGCACGTGCAACCTGGGATGTTCTGGATAAATCCATAAATCCATAAATATTGAACAATGTGGGAGTGCAGTGTCTGCCAAAGATGGGCAGGCAAAGCAACACAGGCGTGGATTAAACGTACATGTGTGAAGGTAAACAAATGACATGTCAACCCAAATGACATAAAGTACCCTTAAAAGCACTTATGCCTCATTTACGTCTTTACTCACAGTTCAAACTTTTATTTTTTTGTTGAAGTTTTATTTAACAGACCAACGCAAGAACAGCTATATGTTATAAAGTAGAACTACTACTCCCTCATAGATGGCTAATAAATGAGAGATATTTATTTATCTGTCAACGGTTTACAATTCATCATTCAATGTCTAACATGCATTAATTAAGATTAACCTAATTTGAGCATATTATATTACCCCTAAGCCTAAACGTCAAAGTAATCCATAATAAATCACAATTTTTAAATGTACATACATTGTGATGTTTGAAACCTTATAGCAAGGCTCCCTAACAATGTATATACATGTTCATAAGTCCTGAATGACAGTATTTTGCTGTACACTTTACAATAGGACTGTCTTTTACTGTTATGTACTATATGTTCAATACAGTGTTAAAGTATAATATTAAATGCTATAACAACTCAATGACATATATACTGTAGATGAACAGATTTGGCTCACTATTTGGCAAGGAGACTGGCCAGTTTTGTGTTGTTCTTACCCTAAATAATGAATTCTAACCAATTATTAATGATTTGTAAAGTATTCTTCGATGAACTAATATTACAGCTATAAGCTAATTGTTCGTCATCTATGTTTACAACTTAGTCCCAGAATAAATCCGTATGTTCTGTAGAGGTAGTAGAGGTTCTGAACAACATGTCATGCTTTGAATATTTCACAGATCTTTGCTTAGCCCTTATCAGAAAATGGAAAAAGTATGGACCTACCAGGAAATTGCTATCCTTCTAAACTGACAGGTTGACCAAGTAGAGCATTAGAAAGAGTAACAACCAAGAGAACTCATGGTAAGGCTGGTGAGGTCGTATCTGTTCACCGGTCCTTTTTATAGATGAGTGGGAACAAGAGTACCTTAAATAGATTTGTATGTAGTTAATTACAAGAACAGCATGGTACAGAGTTATGGTGGAAGAAGGTAACCTGGTTAGGTGATACATATTGGCAGCCTCATCCTCCTAGGACAAGGACCATAAATGTACGAGAGCTTTCACAGATTTTTTCTGCACAAACCATAGTTTCATTCACGTGTTTGGTCAACTGCATAAAGTAACAAGAAGCACAGAGGTGAAGTCAGAGTGTGCTGGAGCAATCTGGACGCTGATTTTGTTTTGGTAATGAGCAGAGATAAAGTACTTTTAACGAATCTCGTCTTCTGTTTATGACATTCGATCAAAAAACAGTCAGGCAATTCTAGCCGCTTTTTCCTAACTTACGAGTCAAGAACTTGCTCTAGCTAAACACATTTTTTGGGGGGGTTTCTCAAAATCAGCATCTCAATTTGGAAGCCAACTTCAACTTCCATTTAATTTTTTTTTATTCACCCCGTTCCATTAAACCATCTCTCTACTACCCTCTCCAACTGTGTTGTGTTACGTCTACAGTTTTTGATGCAGGCTTGAGTACCAAAACTAGTGGAGTCTCCAGATTTTGTTGTAGACAAATATTACAAAAGGGGTTTATTGGATGGTTCTCTGAAGTATTCATGGAAGTGGGGATAAAAATGAAATCCCCCAAACTGTTGGATTTTAATGTAAAAAAACAACAACAAAAAAAACAAAGAAACAAACAAAAAAAATTGCCCACAAACGTTCTTTCACTTCACAATTATGCTGGTTGGACTTCAGATAAATTTCCAGTAAAAACTACCGTTTCAAAGCTGGTCAAGGACGTGCGATTCCGTGTCCACACGTAAACAAAAGATGAATGCATTTGTTTTATTTCTTGTTTTGTATTTCCTCTCGCCCCCAAACCACCGGCGAATCCCTGCAGTGAACTTCTCCTGACTCTCTTTGCTAGCATGAAACAGTGTGGGGCAAATTGCATTGTGTGTCTTAGAAGACGCCTCGTGTGGGACAGATGCCTCAAAGAGACTTTGTGAGGAATCAAAGGCTTCCCTATTGATGGAAAAGAAACCGTTGCTATCCCCGACGGTTTCTTTCAACACATGTCGCCAATCAAACAGCTCTCAAAACACCTTCTGTTTTCAATCCGGCTCTTTGACGAGCTGCTTGAAAAGCAAAGTGTGTGTGTGTGTGTGTGTGTGTGTGTGTGTGTGTGCTTTAGCCTTTCTCACCTTGCAAGGCCCATTTTTAGAAATGCTTCATTCTGAGGACCCACTGCTTGATATACGGCCGGCAATTTGGCCCCTATAAGAAGAAGGGCTGTTTTTGGGTTAGGTTAAGGGTCTGCCCTGGTAATGGTTAGGTTTAGGGGAAGTTTAGCATCAAAGTTAGACTATAGAAGTAAATGGAATTTAAGACAAAGTCCTACTGAAGATAGGAAGACTTAATGTCTGCGTATGTTTGTGTTGAGTGTCAGCTTCCATACACCCACCAGGGAATGGCCCACACTTCCTTACATGGTGCATGGCAACAGTGTGTTTCAGCAGCAAGACAGAACCTCAAACTCGATTTGGCCTTTATTACACCACACTCACAAAACTTCTTATAAAAACTTATTATGTTTGTCTGGAGCTTGATTAAAGCAATTTTCTCTATAATAAAGTCATGTCGTAACTTATGCAAAAACCCTAAAGATCCTTTCTTGTTCTGTGCCGCAAGATTTCACTGTGACCGCAAACACCGCTACAGAGAACATCAAATTCTTACGTCTGACCTTTTACGAGGCATCAGTGTTTCTATGCGTTATCTTGATTTTTCCTTCTTGTTTTGTAGGGAAGTCCTTGGCTCTTGTCTCCTTCGGGACTGTGGTTTGTACCAGGCGGCATGTGACGCTCCATGGGTGGCAGAATGGGAAAGGGCCTCCGGTTAAATTGGGACAGGAAGAGATGAGCTGTCAGGGGACTACTGTGGCCTGCTTGGCCCCTGTTATGGCCTGAGGAAACCTAATTTCATGGTGTGCTTTGGGATCAGCAGTGTTGTGTCAGATAAGCTGGTGGGCTAACTTTGACCTTCCAGCGGATGATTAGCATGTCCCCAGTCAGAAGTAGAACCAATCTGGTGCCCAAGAAAAGGAATAAAGCAAAAAGGTACTGTAGAAAAATCCCAGAATGCTGGAAACAAAGTCTACCATCATCGTACATACAGTCATGTAATTTATTGTATTAAAGCTTAGAAAAACAATTCAATTCTACTTTGTTGGATTTAAATTAATTACTGTAGAAAATTTTAAAATATTTATTGTGTCATGTGAAAGAAAAAGTCAACAGATCTACTTGTAGATTAAAATAATTTTCAGAATTCATTATCAAAAAACTTACATGTATTCTTGCTTGACACATTTTCAAACATTTTCCAAGCATATCAACAATCAAGAATTTATGATATATAAAGATTCATTGAAAAACATTAACACTTGTCACGACGAGTGTGGCTAAGTCAAAATTGTTTTCCACTCGTTCATTTTGTGTTTGGGTTTTCTTGACATCAATTTAATCTGAACTATTTTTAATCTAATAGTACCATATTTTAGACATTTGTTTTCAAGTTTTTGCTATTAAATACTGGAACCTTACATCAAAATCCTGCACTACCTCATTAAATCGAGTTCTGCTAAAGAGTTCTGATTAGGACATTTTGCAAGTAAAATGTTTGTTGGGATCTAAGTGTGGCATTAATAAGATTTGTGAAATACAAGAGAAAAGGCATCAACGAAAAATTAATGTAAAATGATAGATTTTTCTAAATTTAACAGAAAGTATACATAAGAATCTTAAATCCTAGAGGGAATGATGATCAGTTTCTTGAGTTAGTCTTCTTGCTCTGTTTCTTTTCTTTTTTTTTTATGAACACTGGTATTTAAACTGCTTGGATTAGTCAAGGAAAACATTAAGACCTACTCAAAATTTCTACTGCTTAATCAAAACCATGTATAGCTCAGCAGGTGACAAATTCCATCCCTTCTTGGAAACACACAGGCATGATTTCATGCTCATGGTGAGTACTCAGCTTTCTGCTACCAAGACTTCCAAGTATAGATACACTAAGAGGAGTAACAAGAAGGCAGGGTTTGTTTTGGTAAACGCATCTCTAATCTGTTCCTGAGCTCATCGTATCACCCTGCTACTTTATTTGTGACTCAGCCAAACACACGCTTGAAAACTTTCCTAAGACTCTCCTCCTCATCCGCCCACGCATGTCAGAAGCCGTTCTCCCTTTCCCACATACCCTCGCCAGATGTTGCTGAAAGCTTTAGGGAAGAACCAACAGGTATGTGTGCTTGCATTTAAGTCCGCCCTCCACGATGGGCTCTTCTTGTGCATCTGTCAGGATTTATGGTGACAGCTTTTCCTACAACAGAGTGGGCTTCCCCCTTTCAAGTCCCAGTGGGGTCGGCGAGGCTGGGTTAAGAAGAAGCAGGAGGTTCTTCAAGCCAAAAACAGGTGACTGTGGGTCAAAAAGGAAAAAAAAAATGGCCCGGGCTGCTACTTTTTATCTACAGACACTTTACCCAAGCCCCCATCTGCTTTTTATATCAACACTCACCCACTTGCCAGCTCAGGGGTCCACTGGTCTGCAGGGGTCAACTGTACAAAGCGGAGTAATAAAATCAGAACCAGCCGTACCACTGTTGATCGGTAGAAGTTGCTGAAGGTTTTCATTATGACGTATTATGATGGGTCGTGTGGTGATGCATTCAAAAAGGAGGATATTAAAGACTCAATGGAGCTCTTTCAGTCTGAGTAATGGTTGAACAGAGCGGGGCCACAGACAGCTTTAGTGTTCCCTCAGGCTTCAAAGTGTTAAGTGTACGAGCTGATACGGCAGAGAATGGTAACATGCAGCTTTTGGCTTTATGTGGGGATAAAATAGATTTAGATTACCTTCATAAATGTAATAGATGTGCATCTGCGATGTCACATCTGGGGTAGTGATGCTATGGGAAATCCATTGACGTCCTATTATCTTGCAAGAACCAACTGCAAAATATCAGATATGGATGCAGGTTTATTCGCTTTACAGTACTCGTGGATTCCCCTATTTAGGGATATCTATAGTGAACGTAACTCTAACATTCAATTGTTGCTTAGCACAGAGTTTTGTGTGGAGAAAATATAAAATATTTAAAGAGAATTCACCCTGGCAAGCTGAAATACACTGGCACGCAACCCAACTGTACATTCCAGAGCAAAAATAAGAAAAACTGTAGCCCAGGGTGCTGGAAATTATTGTTCAGTTGTGCCACATGACAAAAATTGAAAATCTTCACTTACAGCTCCCATACTGTATTAACTGTATTTATTGTAAAGTCAGAGAAAAGCAAACAAAAAAAAACATCCATGGTTCAACCAATTTAACTACAAAGGCAGCATCAATAGTCATAAATGTTTATTTTCCGCAAAGAATCAGGTATAAAAAATTATTATAAAATGAACAATTTAGCAGCATTTATGAAACGCCTAATGAAAAAAATAAATAGATGGGCTATGTAAAATACTGTTTTAGTTATTGAACTATCAAATTACGCAGGTATAAGACGTTTAGAGAGGTTTCCAAGTATCCCATTTAATTTTTTTAATATTCTAGCCCCACACATCTACTGCTGGTACACTCCAACCAGCGGCTGGATAGCTCAAGTGGTATGTTGCCTGACTTCCAATTGGAAGGTCATGGGATCAAATCCAGCCCATGGCAAAATACACCACTGCATCCAGTGTGGGTCCTTAGGCAAGACCCTTGGCGCTACTGCCTACATGTAGCCGCAAATGGCTGCCTCAGTGTGATTACACTTTCCACCAAAACGTAAGTTTTCAAAAAGTTTTCCACCAAAACGTAAGTTTTCAAATGCAAATGTTTCCACCAAAAATGCAAATGTTTCCACCAAAACGTAAGTTTTCAAATGCAAGTGTCAAGTTTTAATTGTATCTATGATGGCTTCTGTCAATACAATCAGAGTAAGAGACCCAGGAAAAAGTCGACTTAAATGTTTTGTGGCTAAACGGAGCTGCATCAGATTAATAAGCTGTGACTGCTGTGGAATCACCTAACAAAGCCATCAATGCTGACTGTAACCTCAGAGCTTGAGAAGTTAATAGATGTTGCTGTGGGAAAAAAAAGCATCAAAACATGGCAATGTGAAATCCACAACATAGCTTGGAACATATGAATAGCATCTGACTGGAAAGATGGAAGCTAAATCCTTATGATTTATCTCCATTTGTATTATTGTCGTTCAATCAAAGGTAATTTAGACTGAACCAGAGTCTGACTCAGCAGAGATGCTAAAAGCTACTTTAAAGGCGCTATTAAAATCTCATTTGAGGTAGTATTTGGGGTTAAAGCCACTCTCTACCCTCTCACGGCCACAGTAAATTTCTCAATTTCTGGCCCACTCTCTTCCTCTTCACCTCATTTTTACCCCTCTGTCTGAAAGTGCCACACAGATGAGAGGATATCTTTATCTGGGCTGCGTGTCTAGTTTTCCAGTATTTTCCAGGCTGACCAGATGGAATCTCTCTAAAGCTTGTCCGTCTGGGATCTGGTGGGAGGAGAGTTGGGCAGGAACCTTTTTTAAATCTAAAATCCCAAAATCTGCCCTTACCACCAAGTTGAGCATCATAAAATGTGACTTTAGTCTTAATCGGCATCAGAGTCTTCGCAGAATATTATTAGAAGTTAATCCAGCTCCTGGAAAAACCCCTCTTGGCCAGCTGTTCCAGTGACTTATGATGAGTCGAAAACAAAACAATGGAAAAATGCTGAGTTTTTTTTTACTTCTTCAGTTGAAGCTTAGAGGTAGAGCTGCTCATGTTATAACAGCAAAAACAAAATCCTGCTTTTTCCCTTGATTTCACATTTTTTTCTATATGTGATTTTGCTAATGGTTTTGGATGGAAAGTTTCAACAGCATTTTTTCCAGATACATGTTAAATAAATGTATCTGTTAGATTAGCATAGAATACATAACGATTGAAATATGACACAGTGCACACTTGTGGGGTATCCTAAGCAATGCACCAATAAAGTGTTCACAGCTTTTCTGTTTGCTGGTGACTTTCATCTTGGCTAAACCAATGAAGTGCAGGAGCGGTTGTGAACGATGACGGTGATTTTCTGCATTCTCTTTGAATTTACTGTTGTAGTGTGGCAACAGCAACTGAGGAAGTTAGCAGCCGGAAGATATCAGCTCAAGGTTGTGATAGTTTTTGACTTTTCGTTATAGTTTAGTTTGAATTCATTGTAACTTTTTCATCGGTTACTTTTACATTTTTTTGGTTACTTTGGTTAATTTGTATTTGAAGGTTTTTAAAAAAGAACAGTTGTTTTTTTTATTTTAATTTAAGTATGTTTATCTGTTACCATAATGTTGATCGCAGTTTATGACCCTACAGGCGCTCTGTACTTGTAGAAAAAAGGCAAAAACTTTACCAAGATAGCTGTTCTGTGACAATCCTCCTAGCTTTGATAATGAACATCAGTAAAAAAAATATATCTATCATCATAGAGATAAAAGAATAGAGCAGAAAGGAAAGAGTTAAAGCATGATGGTCGGGTTATAAAATAAAATCTGAGGAATGGATTTATCAAAAAAAAAACAAATAACTTTTTGTTTCCTAATCATACACCAATTTTGCTTCTGTATTATCTAAAATTCTAAGAACATGTGATAATGTTAGAGGGTGAAACATTTGATCGAGTGCAGAATGCTGCTGCAGATCTCTGACAGATAAACCAGGGAAGTACCGACTGTCGATCCCGCTACTAAAGACAGTCGTGATTTTCCCCACTAAAAACAACTTATTAATGCAATATTTAAGATGAGAAAATAAGCAGAATCGGTGCAGCAGAAGCATCACAGCAGCAAAAAAGAAAAAAAAATTCATTGTTTGCCTTCAATTATGCGCCTTTCTCTAGGATGGAAAAAATCATTTGTGAATGTAAAAGCAACACAATCAAGAGATGTTATTGTTACAAAGACTGAGAGTACCCTCAATTTATTCACTGACAAGTGTAGACTATATGTACAGAGAACAGCAGACACATTTCTTAATACATCATCGTAAAAAGGGAAATTGCACAGTGCTTACATTAGTCATTTTTCACCAGCATAGTACCATACTGTGGATGATAAAACACAATGAAGGATGGTCATAAAAACACAATGAAACAATACTATATTTCTCATTTCGACTTTAAAAAGAAAAAAAAAAGAACCCACCGAAACAATAGCTTTATGGGAAAAGTCCATATGTCACGACGACAGCATTTAAACATTAATTAAACAACAAGAATAATAAATGTGCATTACAAAACATTATCAAATTTGCATATGATAAAAAACAAACATTATTGCAGGCACCCCTCCAGTTTATGATAAACATACAGAACATCAGTTAATAAATCAGCTGAGTAGGAGCAGAGCCAACACACACACACACACACACACACATGCACGCACACACCCACACCCACAACTTTCAGCAGAGCAAAGCAGCAAATCTGAACCCAGGACGACACTAAACAGAAACGCATCGGCTGAAAAAGTGCCTCGCTGCTAACCTCCCGTTTGTGCTGAACACTCAGAGGAATGGTTGTGATTACACCATTGACTGAATCATCTGCAAGGGTCAGGCCTCCCATCTTCTCTCCCTCCCACTCCTCGGCTCCTCTCCCGCTCGGCAGCCAAGCCGTTCGTACGGCTCCTCAGACATATCCTGAGACGTTGCTGAGATATCCAGTCAGTGGTAGTGTTTACAGAAACAGAAACACATGCCCACCTACGCAGGAGCACTACTGAATGAACTACAGATACAAACAGTAGCTTCTGCTGCTCCTTATATAAGCTAGCATGTTCGACAAGATTACTTATTTATACGTGTTGCTTGATGTATTTAATCATTTATTTGGGCTCTTTTTGAGGATGTCAAATATTAGGATGTGTAATTTAAGTTTAATAGACAATAGAAAAAGGCCTCAGTAACTCAGTAACCTAACAAGACATGGCTGTCCGACTAACCCTGTTTTCACTGGATTGCACTTTATGGAGCGGAAAAGCTATTTTGTCCATTTCCATTGTAAAAACTGGCTAATAAAACCAACCGGTACCTAACCAGTAGTATTTTCCCTTTACTTGCATGTTTATAGGGCAACATAAAGGTTAGGACGGAGCTGTCATCTGACAGCCCCAGTACTGCCTCATATCCCCAATTGCTATAATTCTGAAAACGATGGCCGAAGCAAGCTGTGTCAAGTTGGGCTTTAGTTTTCCTTAGCTTCTGTTAGTTTGCTATCTTATGTTGCTCAACAACTTTAAAATCAACAGCATTGTCTTTTTTTTCTGTGGTAAACTGTCAATAGTCTGATCATGGTAACGTTTAATTGTTATTAAAACACTTCTGAATATGCCGGACTATAAAATAGCACACTGACCCATGGTGTACTGCTCAGTGGACGCAGGGTACATCGAACACATAACTCTGGAGGGGCTGCAGAGATCCACAGCTCAGGTTGGATAATCCTCAGACAGGACTACTATCAGTAGTTCACCCAACGTAAATAAAAATGTGTCAAGAAGGAGGTTATTGTAGTCTGCCACCAGCATTGTACAACGATTTATATGATTAAGTTGTAGACCACCATACTGTGATGTCAGCAAATAGTCTCAGTGTAGGACACCATGGTAAACATCTTAATCTTATTTTAATCTTTTATCTTAATCTTAATGTGATCCATAACTTTCCAGAAAATTCAGGAAGTGAGGTAGGATTTAGTGATATATTCCACGGGGATATTAAAGCTTGGCCGAATGAGAACAGTGTTGTACTTTCTAGAAGCATTCCTGTTTGAAATAGTGTCACTGGATGAAGGATTTGCATTACTTTAAAAGCAAGTGATGACGTTTATGTGCACGTAGGTAGGCGGGAAGCCATCAGCTAAACTCTGCAGCTGATACATAAAATTAGAAACATCTGATTTGTTCAACTTTCGTCCCTAAGGACTTTGTCGTGCTTTAACTTTTGGTGGATTTCATGTATCACAGTATCTTGTTCACAAAAGTAATACTGTGGGTGCGTGCCCTCTAAAACTCTGGGAGTTATTGAGCGTGCCCCGTTTTTTCAAATCAATGGGAGTCAATGGCAGCTATATGAAGGAAACGAGCCACACCCACCAAACTTAAAGGGTACCTGGGTCCCCTCCAACAGTGTCTCTGGGCCAAGTATGGGCCCCGTTTTTTCCCTGTAAGTTTGGTGGGTGTGGCTCGTTTCCTTCATATAGCTGCCATTGACTCCCATTGATTTGAAAAAACGGAGTTTTAGAGGGCACGCTCCCAAAGTTGGTGTGTATACTCCCCTTGGGGGTTGGCAGGTGTGCTGTGAGTTTGTTGTCTCTAGCTCACTTCCTTCATGGGGCTGCCATAGACTCCCATGCATTTTCCAAGTGTAAAAATTGCTGTGTTGACTTTGGGGGTACTTGTGGCAACCTGACCAGAGTGTGTTTTGGAGTGTCCTGAGTCGTTTGGAAGTGGTCCTGGGTGATGTGAAATGGTGTGATTTTTGGGCAACTTGGGCAACTTTTTGTTGTCAAGTCCAGAGTCCTTAGGGTCAGTGTCAAGTATCATGTCAGGTGATGTTTGTAAAGTTTTTTGGTGAAAGTTGCCCAATTTCAAGTTGGGCAACTTGGGCAACTTGAAGTTGGGCAAGTTGATGTTGGGTTTGGGTTTGGATTTGGGTTTATTTTGGGGTTTTGGTTGGGTTTTTTGGGTTGGCTTAGGGCTAGGGTTGGGTCAGCTAGGGTTAGGTGTAGGTTAAGGGATGAAAACCAGATTAGGGTTAGGGTTAGGATGAGGAGTGTAAAACCAGAAAATGTCGAGTTTCACGCTCATTAACTCAAAAGGTATAAGAGGTACGGGGCCCATATTTTGCCCAGAGACACTGTTGGAGGGGCCCCACAGTGCAGATCTCTGATTATGTGTTTAAGACTTTATACACAACTGAAGTACAGAATGACAAACAGCTAGTATTAATTAGCACCACTGCTTAGTGTTTGTTAAAGCCCTAAAGTTTAGGCATCACAAATTTTCTACTGCCAACTATAAATCCATTAATTCTATTTCGTTTCGGTATACCAGAGCTATTTCTTCTATGACCGATATATATCTTGAAACCACCTACAGGGAGAGAAATATAAATCTTTAGACATCTCTGTTAGAGATACACAGTAGAAAAATGACAGTTTAGTCTACGTAGAAACCACAATCTGAGTATGTCTACCAGTTATTTAGGAGCAATCCCGGGAACAAAGTCTATCTGTTCTACCATCCGAAATGTTAATATTTTTACATATTATTTACACATGGCAACAGTTAAGTATGGCAAAGGTTCTGTGATTCTATGGGCCTCTTTTTTCACTAAATGAACTGAAAACCTTGTTAGAGTACATGGGTAGTTAAGTAGTTGTTAAGAAATTAACAGTTGTTTGATGTTCTCAATGAATTTGAATTTCCCGATCAAATGAAATATTGGATTTAAAAAAAAATGTATGTAACACGTACATTTTTTTATAATGATTGGTAACCCTTAACACAAAGTTGAAGCAAACACACATAGATCCTTGTACTTTCATCAAACTGAAGACTTCCCCAGCATTTTTCCAAATGATTACCATTCTATACTAACCATAACATCAGCCAAAAGTTAATTCCCAAGAAAACATTTGGCTTAAAAAGTAGATTATAGAAAAACTGAATTAATCACGTCCCTTTGTTGAAAAAAATGGACCTCTATATGTAGTATATGAAAGTACACACAGTGTCACATCACCCCTGGTTAAAATGTAAATAATTATCAATTATAGATTTTTTTTTCTCAATTAAACTATATAGGTTTCTTTGTTAAACAGTTCCTTTACTTTAGAAAAAATATTTTTGTTCTACTATCAGATCAAAACCAGTTTTGATCTGAAAGTAACAAAATACTGAAGTCTATAACAAATGATAGGCTTTATTATTAAAGTTTTATAAAAAGTGAAGTTCTTGGAACACATAAAACCCTGAACACAAACATCAAACTGCCTTTTCTGGTTCGGTCTGAAAAGTGGTGAAACTGACAAAATATTGATAGCAATGGTGTTTAAGTTAAGCATAAAAGGAAAATAAACGTATTGAAGCGACCAGTTCGCACACAAACCCTCACCTTTGACTTTCAAAGGAAATGGCCTCACATTGGAAAAAGCTGTCGTCGTAAGCTAATATGTGAAAACAAGAAATCCACAAAAAACACACACCGCTAATTATTTACCGAACAAAGAAAGGGGTCCTGAGTGGTTTCTTATGAATGGTCACAATCAAGAGGGAAAACAACATCAGCTCCATTGTAAGTGGCCTACAGATAGGAGCCAACTGCACAGCTGATGTGGGCTCCCACGGAGCCAGAAGGATGAAATATTCATTAAGCAGCAGCTCTGACACATAGAGCAAGCTCTGGTTACAACCAAATCCTATTAGGTGAAGCCGGAGGCAGCATCCCCCCCACCCCCTTAAAATATGCCAGCAAACACACACACACACAGAGACACACACACACCAGACACACACAGGGCCTTATTCATTTTGACTCCACACATTAATTAATTAATAACCCAGAGCTGACCCCATTTTGTTCTGCCGGTTATCCTTGGGTGAGTGGAGCAGAGCAGGAATAAAGAAGATCTAAAGCTGTTGAGGGATGAGGGTGACAGTGTGAGAAGACGACGCAAAGATAAAGCAGGCAGCCGAGAGGAAGAGCGAATTTGGGATTATTTTAGTAAATATGAGAGGATGGTGGGGAAGAGCCATTTGTGAACCCAGAATGGCCTGAAGCGAGGTGGAGCAGGAGGGAGGGGGCGGGGGGGTTGTGCTTAAAATCCACGCTCTGGCTCTGCGCAGTTTGCTCAAGCTCCTTAACCTCCTCTGTCTGTCGCTCCCTGCCAGCTCTCCAACTCACACTGGCATACATGGCTAACATGAGGGAAAATAAACCTTATTCATACAAACATTAAATCAACAGAGGTCAATGGCATCATAAGGTTTCGGTAAAAACCATACATGGACTCTGTATGTTTGGATCAGACTCCTGCCCAGAGCTAGAACCTGCCGGGAAGGGGCGGACGATGAAGACGAGAAACCGACTGAAAGGCACTTTATGCTCGCCTGAGACAATTCTGGACTGTAAAACCTCTCCGGATTCCTTTTTTCAGATTTATATTATAAAAATGTTTTGTTTAAAAAATACTACAAATTTATTACAACTCATCAGGAAAAAAAAATCCTTTTATCAAATGTTACAAAATACGCCTTTCCTACTCTCTTTTTATGCCTTTTAAATGCTTGTTAAAGTTTCCCTGCATCAGGAATATAAAAACCTGCCCTTCTCTGAGCCCTGACGGTGGCCCAGTCTGGCCAACTGCGAAGGTGATGGCGGTACGTCCTGCCTGTAGGGGCCTTTAGGTTTTTGTGGCGTCTGTAAATGTTCCGGTACTGAGGCCTGGCTCTGCTCTCTGCTGTGGTTGTAGGCGTCGCCGCTGGGGGCTTCCTGTGCCGAAGACGGTCTGGTTTTGATGGCCTCTTGTTCTCTCCGCCTCTGCTCCTGCCTCAGTAGCTCTTGGGTCTCTAAGAGGACCCGAGCGTTTAAGCTGGGTTTCCCGGCGTAGCCGTTACGAGGGCCCGGGCCCACGGAGAGGCGGGTGTTCTCCTTGGGTGTCTGGAATCTCTCGGATGGTGGATACTGCCCTTCCCGGGAGTCCTGGGGGTCGGCGCTGGGGTTCTTACGAGGTTGCCTGAGCAAAAGAAGACATAGGGAAGGGTTACTTGTGCTGTTTGTTTTTATTTTTAATCATAACACAAATCTAATCAAACTGATAGTATCTTATCTTCTCACAGTAAATCAAGCGGTTCTGTAAAGGCTTTGGTGCTTTGTCTTGCCGAACAAGCAAGACAAAGCACAGGTAAGTGAAAAATTTGGTAGGATGTTTAAAATACAGTACGGTTATAAAACACTTTATCACATGACAACCTGCTGCTTTGTATCAAAGAATATTGTGTGTTAAAAAAAGGTAAAAACCTAAATCTATTTTATAATCTATATAAAAAATTATACCCCAAAAAAGGTGCTTTCACAAAGTTTTGACACAGGATGACTGAAAAGAAAATTATCCCACACTTGACGGTATATTTGTGAAAAATAGTAGTGATAATAATAACAGTAATAATTAATAATAATAATAATAAAAACATAAACAGTATGTCTTTATCATTGTGCAATAAAAACACTGCAAATGACTGCTTGGACTGCAATAAAGGCTGGTATGTTATTTACATGTGATGATTCTATATATACATGCAATACATAAGGTCAAGAAACTGCATTTTTTTAAAATAAATAACACCAACAAAAGAAAGATTTCTTTTTTTTACTATTCCCTTAAAATACAAGATTCTTCTTTTCTCCCCCATAAGGGGAGAAAAGAAGAATCTGTTTAAGCATGCTGCTTGATTACACTGAATCCATTGGCATAATAAGTGAGACACACAAAGGACAGAAACAAATGGTAGAAGCCTAAAATGCCCACAAGACAATTAGTTCCACATAGTAAACAAACACAAAAGCCAAAACCTACCAGAGAAAAATGTCTGCTCTTATCCATTTAACTTCCTTTTGGAGATGCAGATGGGTGCACTTACAGAACAGACAGAGTAATAGCAGGCCTCACAGCGTTCTCTGCCTTCTACTCATCGTCAGCCTGCCTGCCAGCCTCTACACTGACAGGACAGTATGAGATGCACGCACATCAAGTCCTGAGACAAAAAGAGCTCTCTTTAACGTACAAGCTATTCTTTCCAGAAATTAACTTTGAAAAGCCTTCATTGGAAAGTTTTTTCTTGCTGGGGTTAAATCTGTTCCTCTATTATTAGGATCCATTAAAGCCTGGCACGCGATGGGAGACATGCGGTAATGTTTTGGACCGAGGGTGCTAAGAGAAATCCTCTTCACACCTCAGTGACCCGTAGTGTGTTGAAAGGGGTTTTTCTTTCTCCCAAACCGAACAGCGTCTGAAATGCTTTAAGGAAAAAAACTCACTTCTTTTCGGCTCTGGTCTGATTCCAGAAGGGAAATGACGAGAAGAGTTGGGCAGCTCAAAATTAAACTAAAACTGGGAAATCCACAAAAAAAAAGATCAAATATCCCTTGTGTTTGGGAGAAAATAAAAACTGTAAAGGTTCTTTTAATAACGCACATCAAGGGCCAAAGCGCTGCGTTTTATTAACGACCGCACTCATGGGTATTAGAGATAAGCTCCAGCCAGTGTGTTTGTACTCTATACAATATTATATCCGCACTCTAACTAGTGAAGTTGCTGTATTTTCTCAAGAAATAATAAATTAAGAGAGGAAAAAGAAATAGCGGCGTGGCATGCTTACAATAGAGAAACTCAGTAATGTAAAAGGAAGCATTGTAACCACATCAAGTATGACTTAACAATAAAATATTAAGGAGTTTATAACGATATCACCTCAAGAGGTTAAATCATTGTTTTCTGAAATAACAATGAGAAAGAATACTGGTCTATTGTCAGGTGATCACATTCCCAGTATTCGTGATTTAAGAATTACTAAATCTTCAAAGGTATAGACAAAGCACCTGCCTTCTGTAGCATCGGCGATGGTTGTGTTATTATGAGATAATTGCTGTGGCATTAACATAAAGTAGAAAGTTCATAGAAAATTGGCTTAAAATCAACACAAATGCTAAGCTAATTTATGCTTGTGGGACCAAATACATATGTATTTATGTGTTATACAGTACAACTTAAAACACATTCATTCCTTTACACTGTGTACATGAGAATGAATGGGTATAATTGAAGCAAGGACAGATGTAGAGACAGACTGCAGAGAGAGCTCCACCACATGCTCTATATCTGGGTTTCGCTGTCTGGGCAGGCCGCCATGCATTTACACTCCGACTTGGCTTACGGAGCAGCCAACGGCACTCAGCACTCATGAGGGAGTTGCTCGCTTTAAACTCAGGATGCCTGTTGCACGAGGCTGCGGTCTGAAGTTCCAGGATGACCTTTTAGGGTTTTCGGTGACAACGGAGAACAGATTTAGGCGCTTTCTCTCTGCGACAAAAGGGGAGGGTAGCGGAGCGGCCATTGTTACACAGAACGTAGCTGTGATTGATGTGACAGAAGATTAGCTCCATTTACAAAAAAAAAATGGGATGGGAGAAACATGTTACCGAAGAGAAGGATAGATTTAGAATGACAGAAAATAACAAACAAAGCCAGGAAGTTGGCTTGCAGAAAAAATTGTGGCTGCCGTGTGTTTCTTTAAAGCAGCTGGGAAAGATCAGACTTTATGAGAAGGAGGAGAAAGATTACATCCACACACAAACATGCACAGACTTAAACCGATTGCAGAAAAAAATCCCTAAATGCGTCCAACATACAATTGAGCAGTCATTCTTATAATGAACAAAAACAATTTAGTTTTTTTTTTGGTTTAAACATGGAATTGTGAAATAATATTGGTCTGGCGGAGGAAGACAGAACTATTGGCTACTGAAGCTCAGGGATATTCCACGTATAAATTCTAAATAATCACAGTTTTTAGATGTTTAGATCTTCAGTTCTCAATAGATTTCCAGCTTATATTTCTAAAACTGACAAGCTTTAAATGCACACATCTGCAAAAACAACCAACAGACAGACTTTATTCATACTTATGGAACAACTCTTTGCTTTTAAACAGGCTGGTACTATAATTTTTTTTTTAACCACTTAGATATACTCATCTCCAACTGTGCGTAAACCCCTGACCTGCAGTAAAAATCTAAATCCAACATTTTCCAGACTATTCTTACAGTCTTATAGGAGCCCTTTAATGGATCTTATCTGAACAACAGTAACACGTGTAACGGTGTGTCTATGTGTGTGTGTAAGTTTCTCTTTCAGGCTAATCAGTGGTTTCTCGTTCCTACTAAAACAGTTTGTTGCTCTCTGGGCCTGTTTTGCCCTCTACTGCCTGTCGCCACTAATCCTGCTCCAACAACAAGCCTTCATTAGTGCTCTTCCAATCCTCACATCCCAGAAGGAGAGTTAAGCCTGGCTGTCATCTGATAATCAGCCACCATGGCTTCTCCTCAAAGCTCTTTGAGTCGTTGATTTTTTTTCTTTCTTTCTTTGTTTCTGAGGGGAAATGTCACTATTTTCCTAATAAAGGAGAGGAGGATAAGCAGCTAAAAGTGAAGGATGTAAAACTTCAGCTTTGTAATGAGGGACTTTATAGGGACAAGCTCTTGTCTGGTAAGAGATTGTTTGATATTAAATTTATCAACAAGATAGTTTCAAGTCACCCCACTTTAAAAATGAACAGAAAAATGCAATGCTAATTTTATTTATGATACGTATCCCAACTACAGCTTAAGTTACGTATGATATTATTAAACTTAAAACGTTTTTAGCTTATTTCATTATGAAACACAAAAATCTGAAAAATTCTAGAAAAATAAAAACACAATTCCTGGTTATTGTAATCGTTTTCAACTGCTCTCTGTGCAGAAAGTCCTTTTTTTGATATTTGCTAGCCTTGTATCAAAATTCTAAGCATTGATTTTAGTAGTCAGAAGGTGAACAGGTGGTTTTGGACCTCAGCTCTACATTTGAAATCTGTTATAAACCTTCCATCATCATTCCTGTTTAAGCAATAATGGCTACAAACTCAATGTACTTAAGTTGGTGGTGGCAGAGGAAACACACTGGTCAATATAAATATCCATCACTTTCTTATTTGTCTCATCCAGAGTCAAGTATTTTACATCCTGCTTCCAGACATCATTGCTTCACCAGTCCCCGAATAAAAGTCAGCAAATGCTGGCCTGTGACCAGTTTATTATGTCAGTGGCGGAAAGTTTTACCGTCTTCACCACAACTGTGCTTTTTAAGACAAGCCTCAATTCCACTTTATAGCGTTTGTTTAATCGACTAGTGTTTTTACTGTAAAGAACGACAATAATTTTTGCAAACATGGCATCTATAATAAAAGGATATATCATGTTTATATCTATTTTAAAGCTTCTCTGGTCTGTGATACCTTTGGTTTGACAACATCACAGAAAGATTAATTGATTTAATTTGGTAAAAAGACAAGAGTGGTTTTAAATTAACCCCTCCAACCTTCAAAACAATCTTAAAAAATGTAAAATTATAACATTTTAGCTGGCTAACTATTCTGGCTATCTACTCAGTTAGCCAGCTTATCAGACTTGTAGCTAGTAGCTGAATAACTTTGGTTTTAAAACTGGTTTACTTTAACAATTTAAGAAACTGAACTCAAAGTATGGAAGGCTTTCAACCAGCTGACTAGTAGTGCACAGCCAACTTGTGGACAAACGGCAACATTCAATCAATCTGGAGAATTTTCTGCTTACATTGGACAATTTCTCTGGCACCTTAATTCTACACAGACCACAGCTCACCCTTCCTCACTGGTCCTTCCTCCACTGCTTCCTTTTCTTTATTTACCCTCTCACAGAGGATGAGGTATCAAGGCTTCTCACAAGCAGCCGCCCTACATCTTGCCCTCTGGATCCTATTCCCACCACACTCCTGCAAGCCATAGATAGCTCCAACCCTTGTGACAGCAGCCACCCACGTGATCAATGCTTCACTATCTACCGGATCATTCTCCACCACCTTCAAAAAAGCCCAGGTAAATCCCTTATTAAAAAAACCCTCCCTAGCCCCCACCCAAGTGGAGAACTACCGACTGGTCTCCCTCCTCCCTTTCCTATCTAAAATCATCGAAAGAGCTGTCTCAAAGCAGTTGACGAAATTTTTCTCCCAACATGACCTCCTTGATTCTAACCAATCAGGCTTTAACAGCGGTCACTCCATGGAAACGGCACTCCTGTCAGTAACGGAATCCTTGAACGAAGCCAAAGATACAACCCAATCATCAGTTCTCATCCTACTGGACCTCTCTGCTGCATTTGATACTGTAAACCACAGCATCCTACTTACCAAACTGGCAGACATGGGCATTGAGGTCAGTGCACATTCCTGGTTTGAATCCTACCTTACCGGACGATCCTTCAAACTGGCATGGCAAGGCCAAACATTGACGCGACACCACCTCACCACAGGGGTGCCCCAAGGCTCAGTGTTGGGCCCCCTCCTCTTTGCGATGTGCACTACTTTCCTGGGCCCAATCATCCATTTGCATGGCTTCTCCTATCACTGCTATGCAGATGATACCCAACTCTTTCTGTCCTTTCCTCCAGACGACCTCTTGGTACTGACGCAAATCTGAGCCTGTTTTTCTGACATATCTGCAAGGATGAAAGATCACCACCTCCAACTGAACCTTTCCAAAACTGAACTGCTTGTCATCCCAGCCAAGGAAAGTATTCACCCTAACATCAGCATCAGGTTAGACTCCCTATCTGTGGTACCCACTAAGGTTGTAAGAAACCTGGGCTTCATGATCGATGATCAGCTGACCTTTGCGGATCAGGTTGCCTCTGTCGCTCGATCGTGACGCTTCTCTCTATTCAACATCAGGAATATTAGGCCATATCCAACACAACATGCAACACAGCTCCTAGTTCAGACCTTGGTCATTGCCCACCTTGACTACTGCAACGCCGTCTAAACAGCTACAGATGATCCAGAATGCTACAGCTCACTTGGTTTTCAACCAGCCAAAGGGATCGCATGTCACACCCCTTTTCACTGAACTTTGTTGGCTTCCCTTAGCTACACGCATAAAATTCAAATCACTAATGCTGGCATACAGAGTGTTTGATGGATCAGCGCCCATCTACCTCAACTCCCACTTAAAGCCTTGTGTCACTGCCAGTCCGCGCCAACTAACACAACCAAAGCCTATGCATAAATGTAAATGTTAATTTAAAAAAAAAACACTTTAAACTTTAGGACCAATTTGACAGAACATTTTAGCAATTCTAAAATCTTTATATCTTGGTACAGGTAGCAAATCAAGCCCCACATTCTAAAAAGTCTAAATCTAGGTCAAGTGTCAGGTTAACTAAATAACTTTTTTTAAATTTTCCTCTATGACATTATGAGAGGAATGAGTATGAGAGGAAGCTCCGGACAGCAGAGTTGAAGTTTCCCAAGAGAAACACAACTCTCAGAGAAGATGCCTAGAGGCAACTGTCACATCAAATCAGATGCCCGCGGATACCACCTTTGAAGGGAACGCATAGATCAGTCAGGCTTATACAGATTATATTGATTATGTGTCCATGTGGACTGCAAGTCCATTGTCATACACAGGAACATGTTTTGATCGATCAAGCAGTGACTGGTCAGGGGGTAACGGTGAGAAAGCGGTTTGCATTAAAAAAGAAGCTCTAGAGAATAAGAAAAGAAAGAAAACATAAAGCTAGACCTGTGCATTAATTTACATAAAGTGTTTTGTGTTTGTTGAACATGTCAAGCATCCTACCTTCACTTTAAGAGTTGCAACCCAAAGTTCATTTATAATATGAACAATTAAGGTGATAATATTTATTTTATCGTAGAGTTTAATTTTCATAGAAGTCAGGCATTGCGTGAAATGAAACCCTTAGGGAGAGTTTCTCCTTAAGATTCAAATGTGGAATATTTCCAACCAGCAATGCTTAGAAGTGTTCACACAGACTGAAGGGAGATTAGGATTCTTCAGAGGAATGGAAACAACATTTTAGAGAGCGATAGACCCAAATGCAAATATTGATACATGACTCTGCCTACGGCTTCTAGATGTAAGATATGGAAAGCTTTATTGGAGCGCTAAAAGAATGAAGACAGAAAGATTGGGGAGATGAATAGCAGTCCTTGAAGCTCTGAACTCAAGCCGTGCCATGGGAGAAGGAAAAAAAGTTCAGACTAAATTCCCCAAAATGGTTTTGATGTTATTACTGATGCTGGGATTCATCCTTCGAGTCACCATTGACTTAATCAGAATGAGAAACATTCATAACTCAGAGCAATCTTTCTTTATTTATAATTAATGTCTGCAGACGAGTTAAAAGTGGCTTTGTGGGGACTGACTTTGAGGACGTCTGAAGTAATAAATGAAAGATGCCGAAAAGAGGAAAAACACCAGAGAAATTGATAGAAATGGAAAAAAAGTAAAATGAAGGGTATGAGAAAGGGCAGGCAGGACGTGATAAGTCACAGGGAGGGTGAGGCGCAGACTGATGCACAGACAGACACATGAGGGGGAGGAGGAGGAGGAGGAGTGCTGATGTCTCACCGAGGCAGGGAGTTGTACTGTCTCGACGCCTGTTGGAAACCGTCTTCTGGCGAATGCTTCTGTGTCTCAGCTGTTGCAGGATGGGGTCCACTTATGGTCTCCCTCCTACTGGTCACCTGGAGTGCCCAGAACAGGAGAGAACAAACATATCATTATGAGACCAACACACAAACAAATAACAGAAAGTACAAAAGTAAAGATAAACTTAGTAACAGTTTTAGACAGCCAATGATGTCTCCCACTGTGGAATAAATTCCCCTCAGGGCAGATTGAGGCCTCCTGTCTGTTCCCCTGTTATCAGGGAATAGTTACTGTGATCCCACCATGCTTGTGGTACTAAAGAAATGTACAAATCTTTCCTTGTAAATGCTTAAAGAGTTAAAATAAAATTCTGGCTACATTTACTAGGTAGGATTAGAAAGGAGGAGGGCAGCCGCTGTAGTACAGGTGATTGTTGTGCATAAGTAATAAACGTGGGATACGGGTAACAAGAATGGTCCAGCTTTAAGTTAAAGACAAACAGTGTTTATTAAATAATAACCACTTTCCTATACTTTTTTTATATAAAAAAACTGGATGAATAAACCTTGGATATCTTGGGGAGTTACGTGTGTAGGGTAATTTCTGGCCAAGGTTTGTGACTCAATGTCTACCCCAGTCCTTTAGAAAGTCACGCCTACAATGAAATGTAATAGATCTTCTTGACAAAAGCAAGTAATAGATCTTAAGAACTTGATAAAGTGTTCCAGATTGGGTGGTTAGTTCCTGAAGTGTTTCATAGGATGTGATTGCTTAAAACTTAGCCAGCCTTGAAAGGGTTTAGTTAGCACAGTTTACCCTCAAGTGCTCCCTATGGCTTCTGTAATGTGCTTTGTTGCCACAGGGAACCTAAACTCCTGAGGAGCAAGAAAACTAGTTGAAAGCTTTTCCTAATGCTGTCAAAACGAATCGTCGACCAGCTCGAGAGTAAAAATAGCCAAGAGTTACTGTGGTTACAGAAAGTCCTGATGAGAAATGTTGCTCTGAGTGAAACGAACTCCACAGAAAATCATTTAAAGCACTTTAAAGTCCCTGATAGGAGAGTGAGCGAGTGAGTGGGATGAAGAATTAGCTCCACCTGAAAATGGATCTGGGCAAGTTAAAATGAGTTAAAGTGTGGGAGTGGGGTCCAGCTTTAATCAAACTATTTCACTTAGACTTGATGGAGAAAAACATGGAGGGATGAAGAAGTTATGACTGGAGTTTAAGATAAACATTTTAAATAATTTACTGGTCAAGAAATTCTTTTTTAAGGAGATGATAAACAAAAATATCCTATTTGAATATTATCGATCGTGACATCCTCAGATGTCCCAGTTTTAACCCTATAGGCTTAAGTCTTCCCTCCCACAGTGTGCATGTGTGTTTGTTGTCTGATTATCCTAAGGGGTTGACATGGAGATATCGTCTCCTTCACCACCAGCACACTGCTAACGAGCTGGCTGATGAAAGAACAAGACAAGCCAATTAAAAGAAACAAGCCGAGAAAGTGTTGCAGACATGGTTGTGCCGGGTGTCAGTTTTCATGAGGTTCTGACAGCAATGTGGCAGCCAGGTGCTGCTCTATGGAACATTTCTGCGTAAAGACACATCAGCTGCTCCCCTTCTGTTTTTACAAGAACCTGCTGTTCAGGAATTTGTGTTTTACACAATGAAAAAGTTCAGGGGTGAAATGACCACAGCATCTTCCTGGACTAATCATTTCACTAGTGGTCAGTGGTGGAAACAACTACCTAAAAAAGTAGTTGTGCTACACCTAAAGTACTAATCATATACATTAGTTTCACTAACACTAAATTGCTTAAGCAACACGTTGTTTAACAGAAGCTAATGTTAAAGCACTAATGCGCTAATTCAATCATGACAACTCCTAATCTGTATCAAAGTAACATGAGCACCAACATAGTAATATATTGACCTCAACAAGGTCCCATTGGACGCCTTTTGTTGATACAGAGCAAGTTTGTACTCTTGGTTTTAGTTTAATAGTTGGTACTAAAACATCATTCAATTTTAAATCATACACTGTGGAACTACAGACTGTAGTTGTACAACAATACATTCTGGGTACAGAATAATCATTTGCTCTATCTATTCAAAATAAGATATACACTTTTAACTTATTACAGTCTGTAAGTAAAGTTTTAACATTTTGAGTGATATACAACCAAAGGTTTCCAAAAAAAGCAAAGTAAATTGGTTCTTTAGAATTTATCTTGAACAACTATTGATGGGAAGCTACAGTAGTTGTAGTTCTGGTAAAAGAAATCTATTTAAACTTTATCGTAGGGTTTTCTATTTATATAACACAGCGCACATTTGGAGGAAGATGCTTTGGTACAAAATCATGTGTTGTTTTCTTTCCAAAATTTCAACGTACTACTTTGTGTTGGGTCTTAATGTATTAAGGGTTGTTATGTGATAGAACAGTTTAAGGGTAACCATACTAATGGAAATCACTGTATGTGTCTGTATATGTGATGATATTGATAAAATAAAAATCAACAGGGAGAATAAAAGTCTGTCAGGAAGAAAAAAAAATACTCTTCCTGGAAACATCTTCCATTGTTTAATCGGCTTCTTTCCTTTTCACGTGGACAGCTGCAATAACAATACAATTACTTTTCACTCAGCATCAACAGCAACTCCTTTCTCAAGCTCGCCAAGTCCTTAAAAAAGTAATAGTATTCCATGTGGGTGGATGGAATTGCACGCATATGTTCGAGTCTGTAACAACACTTTCCTCAGGGTCCAAAAGTGTAGAGAACAAAACCAAATATCAGAAAAAAGATGAGGAATTATTTTTCTAAAGCCAAATATAGTGGTGAGAAAATAATTAGTCACACACTCCTCTTTATGGGAGTGTAATGGAAGCAGAGAGGGACCCAGAGGTGCCTGATGCCTTCGATTCATTCTGACAGGTTGAGGTGGATGACGCCAAGCTGAGAGAAATGCATGAGAAATAGTCAGGAGAGACAATCAGTCAGTGTAATGGCATTATCCAGGGAAGGAGAATCCGATTATTCCATGTTAGGCCTGGAATATAATGCCATATGAAATATAACATTTGTTGAAATCGAATCATAGAGATATCCGTGTTTGTTTTTATCCAATAATATGAAAAATGATGTCAATACGGCATGCTTTTGTACTGCCTTCTTTCCTAGGTGGCGTTATGGACCATGTTTAAAAAGTGAAAGAGAAATAAACGCCTGTTTAAACATAAAAGCCAGAGGGACGTAATTATGGAAAAGGATTTGGAGCATTGAAATTAACAAAGCAGGAAAGCAGTAGGATGGAAGTTTAACCCTGAAAGATCAAAACAAAGGTGTAATAAACATTCGATTCACAGTAAGTTTTTTAGAGTAAGTAAGTGGCTCTTTCTATCCGTACCGTCCTAATCTCGCTATCTTTGGAGGCCGCCACAGATGCAACCGCTTTAAGTGAGCAGCCGTGCAGTACACAAACAGACATGTGGAAAATATTTAGGTTGCAAATGGGCCTACAGAACAAGAGGGAAAGCGAGAGAATGGTAGTGAACCACCACATCCTGACAAAATCCCAGTTGGATCATGAGTCTCTCTTAAAGTCAGCATGCCGACCCAATTCCGCCAATTTATTATAAGGAAGCCCAGTCCATTTGCGGTTGGCGGTGTGTGTAGCTTTGGGCGGCGTATCCATCTGAGTGCAAGCAGTGTGGTCTGCTATTTCCCGGTCTCCTGCCCAAGTAACCAGAGAGAATGGGAAACTCGTCTGGTTTTCCCCGTATCACAGTCAGACTTGAAAGCGAACTACATATTAGGGATTTTTTTTTTAGCTAGTGGACAGATTTATGGGATCAATAGAGTTGAAAAATATGTTTTTTATGATTTAAATTGCAACATCAGCCTCCATCTTAACCATAAACCGTGAGATATCTACATAAATTGAGTGCAATAAAACTGCTGAAACTTAGTTCTGCCTACAGCTGTGTGCACACATGCTGAGTTGTGAAGATGATGGTTCTATCTTTCATTTGCCAGCAGCACACACAGCCAGACAATACTGGCATGATTTAAAAAAAAAGTGCTTTACAGACAAACGAACAAGCTAAATCACTATGATTATCTGTCAGGTGCTGCTCATATTTTAGACTCAGTTGCTCACACTTCTTCCATCTACAGCGCCTCACAAAAGTACTCATCATGATGGAGTCATGGAGAAAGTATCCCAGGCTCTAAACATATCACGGAGCACTGTTGAAAATCTGAATCAAAAAGGGGAGCATTGAAATGGCATCCACTTAAACTCTGGGTGTGCAACCTGTGGCTCTGGAGTCACAGGTGCCTCCTTTACCGGTGCTGACAGGTGCATACGCACAGCAAACACATAATCGGTGCCAACTCCTAAAAATACAATTGAAAAAACAAAAAAAACAAAAAATGCAAAAGAATGCTACCCGCCGCTAATGAACAATTTTGCGTTTATCGCACACAGACGCAACAAATGAAAACAAAATATTCTGCAAAAACTTTTTTAAAAAGTAACAAAAAGGAAAAATATTACAATTAGCAGAGAAAAAAAAAACAGCAAGTATAAGAAGGTCAGAGACTACTAGGTGGAGTCGATTAATCATAGGTCTAGTACTGGTCCTGTAGGTGTTGGTGTGTGACTCCTCTGAATGGAAGGAAACTTTGTGGCATTCTATACACACACTTCTTTTGGTTATTTTTTGTGTTTTAGCAGCATTTCCTGTAGTATTTGGTTTTTGTGCCTCATTTTTTGTGGATTGCACGATTTTTCATTTGCAACATTTGCAACATTGCTGTTATTTGTGGTCACATGTGTTAGAGATTTCATCGATAGAGTACTCACATCACACTTCACAGGTTGCTGCGTATTTGCACCTGTTGACCGCTGCACTGTACCATGGATCTTCTAAATAGCTTTGAAGTACCCATAAAGTTTTCTAATCTATTTGGTTAACTCAGTCATTGCGATTTTAATGAGAAAAAGTTTATATGGGGGAAATACTTTTGCAAGACACTGAATGTGTTCAGCAAACTAAAATTGCATCTCAAGTCTTATACTGAATCCTCCATGAAAATTAATTTCCACACATCTCTCCAGCAGCCATCCACAACACAATCCACGTATAATTGTGTGTGCTCAGAACCAAGGGGTCACATTCAGACTGCAACCTCCAGCCATGGGAAAGTCAAGTGACTGTAGCTAAAAGTAGCTTATTCTGCATGTGATCACAGAGGAGGGAGTTAGCTGTACACAAGCCGGCACCCGCCAACACGAAAGCAACATAACGAGGGCAACCAATGTTTGCATAAACACAATAAATACTTGTGGACACATGTGCCCTAGTAGCATGCAATAAATAATATCATAAAATAGCCAAACATTCCTATAAATAGTGAATTTACGAGCTGATGCTGGTCTGTTTGATCCAAGGTACACTCCTCTGTGGGGCATCTCTATTAAAAATAATGCGCTACTTTATGATAAACATCTGGAAATCCTCTCTTAGAGAGCAGCGGCGAGGATGTTGGCAGCAAGACATTTAGGGGGGCTTCGTGATAGACAGGGCTTCTTGTTTCTCGGACATTATTCCATTAAGATGGAGCGTTGACCTGAGCTTTGCCGTAACAGCTGTTCACAGCAGCCACACCTGAGCCCAGTGGTCCGCACCCCAGGGGGAAGCCGGGGTCAAATGAACACTCAACATTCCCCATGCTTCAGACAGCTCGATGAAATCCCACACCTGATTATAGGTTTGTAAACAAAATAATTGAGTTTTTGTTGTTTGGAATCTTTTGACGAAGTCAAGGCTGTGATTATCATTATTTTTCTGCATTTTAATACAAATTGGAATGTAAATACTAATGTTCTCAAACTGAGACTCATGGACAACGATCAAAGTTTTTTGCATTATTCAATAATATTATATCAGAATAAGAGGACAGATCTTTAAAAGATAATTTGTCTGCTCTTGTCCTTTTAATAAAGGTTGAGTGTTATCTTTCCCTTGCCATTTTTATCTTGTATAACCCTTTTTCTCCCAACAGAAGGCACCTAATCTTGTATAAAGGAGAAGGCCTTTGAAAATGTGTTTGAATTACTAAAACAACCTACATTCTTTCCTAGGGTTCACTTCTAACTTTTCTATAGTGAGGTTAGTTAGGATGTATATTGTTATTAAAGAAGAGGGAGTTTTTGTCTTGGGAACTATTTGTCTTGACTATTATCTATGATGTTCTTTTTTTTAAGATCTTTCAAAGACGAGGGCCCACAGCGTCACGGTTTCCTTAAAACATTAAAAACTGGGTGTAAGGTGCTTTTTTGTATATTAATTCTTTATTTAATTTCAAACCTATAGGAATTGATTGTTGTCCAAAAGCTCATTGTCATCTGATCAAAGCATAATGTTACTAGGATGTGTCCAAGTCTTTAAGCATCACAGTGCTGATATGAAGAAGAGGTGGAACCAGTGGTTCCAACTAATTTGTCCCATCTGTAATCCAAGTTTGCTTTTACAAGAAACACGGAGCGTAAACAGTATGAGGAGGCAGCAGCTGCTCCTGTTCAGATATGCGGCGTTCACAGGCGTGGAAGCCATTATGATGGAACCTTGGGTGGTGAGTGATAGCGTTCATCAAAGTGCAGCATGGCAGTTTAGCTTTTTTTTCCTGGTTGCATTCAGTAAACGTTTGGATTCGCAAAATGGGAGGTCATTACGGTTTCCCTTTCATCGACGCGGACAACGTTCGAGATATGACACAGATGGAAAAGACGATGTTGGTTTCAGTTCAAAGCCGATCACTGATTTCTCTGAACACATGTTTAACCACATTTCTAAATTTTTTGTGCTGTGGGTCCTGTTGTTGTTTAACACATTTATTTATTTATTTATTTTAAGTGCTCAGCTATTATTACACCGGTGGATCTCATTACAGGTGCTTTCTGTTTGATTGCTTGTTTATGCAAATGGAATTAGATGATGATGACTCAGATTCTAGGCATTAATCCTTTCGGGACGGCACAGTAGCTTATTAATAGACGAACGGCAGTGGTGTGATCAGCAATGTCAACAGTCACAAGCATTTAGGAGCTCAGATGCTGAAAGGGAATGACTTAGACTGCGTAGAGCTGTACAAATACTTAAATGTCTCACAGTGAAAAGGCAAGAGAGAGAGAGATTAGGGAAACAGAGATAGACGTCTGCTCAGTGATTCCTCACCCATCAGCTGGACAAACGCTGACGCAAACCCGGAGCAAACAAGGGCCGTCTTTGATCGCACTAGAGCTCTCTGGAAAGCTTTACCCAAACTGATTTGGACGGACCTCAGAAACCAAACAGCGGGCCACGCAGGTCACATCAACACAATTAAATTGACACAATGAAACAGATAGTTCTCCTAGAACATCGCGTGGCAGAAACATTTGAGGTCTGACATTCTGACACGCCATTCAGATAATTGCCCCACTTGGTGCGATAGTTTCAGAACTTTTCTTTTTCTTGCAGTGACACCACAGGAAGGAAAAAAAAAGACATCGGTTTAAAACCTCACCAACAAATAAAAGAAGATGATTTTAGTCAAATCTGCCTAGTTCTGTAGGCTTTGATGATGATGGAAATGTATTTAATTATAAAGGCCATCCATGTTAAATTCCATATAAAAAAACCTAAAATTACTTTCTCTTTTGCTGCAGTTGCAGAAAAAGTTAAAATCTATGAATAACATTTATTCCAAGGATTCAAGGTATGATGGCATCAATTGCTGTTGACTGATTTGTGTAGTTTTATCAGTATCGGCCAAAATGTAAAACTCGGCTGATATTAACAACCAGTGTTATTTTCTATCTAACAGGCATTTATGTCTAGAATGGAGCTGAATATATGGGATCATTTTGGTCATGTGACAGTGCAGACAGAAGCAGAGAAGCAACGTAGGCTGTGTAAGACCTTTTCACATTGTCAAATAGGCAGAGAAAAAAAAGATCCTACAGTTTGATATCGATATTGACTCAAACTCAGTGTGTCTGTAGTTTATTCAGTTCTCACAAAATCATTGTAGGAACCCATGACAATCAATTTGAATGAATGAACTCATGTTTTCAAGGTTTTTGAATTAGTATCTATGAGTTATTGATTTTTGAATTTCTATTTATCTGGGTTGGCAGAGTGGAAACAGTGTTAATTAAAATGACATTCTAAATACATACTTACCGGAGGGACAAAGTGTTAAAAATAATAATTCAGCCAGTGAAAAAAGAAAAAAGCAAGACATGACGAGATTATTGTTGTTTTTGTTTAAATATTTGGAGTTTGGAGGAATTCAGCACACAGTTTAAGTTGAACTCAAGTAACAGTTAAACTTCTAATGCACAGCAGGAAGACACAAGATTCAAGTCAGAATAAATTAACAACCCAATTAACCTAATTACCTTTTTTTCAATTATGAAGAAGCAATCCCATTGTTGTCCCAAATCAATCGTGAAAGTAGAGATCCGCTTAAAGAAAGTGATCTCCAAGTTTAATTGGGAACATTTAAAAATCCCTCTGATCTTGACTAATGAAAATTAATAGGAGCGATGGGGCTCAGCGATGTCACTTTCTCTCTACCATTAAGGCCCGAAAACTCATACAGCCTCAAATCATTTTCATCCTCCCTTACATAACCATTTCATACTGCTTGAACTCTGTAATATATCATCACCTTACATTAACACACTTGAATGCATCTTATTGAGATACTGTGACAGGCGTACACAAAACACTGCATGATAGCTAGTAAATATATAAGTAAATATATATAAATATTAAAAGACAGTAAGTACAACCTAGAACTACCTACATTTCTGCCTCAACTCTTTTAAAGAAAGACCACATAATTTTAACTGTCCAATGGTGTGTTCAGGGTGATGCGCTATGTTCGTGTTCCCGTCCTCCCATAGTGTAAAACATGTCTAAAAATCTGAACAGAGCACCTTCTTCCATATGCTTATTGTGTCTCGTACATGGCAGTGGAGTTAATTAAGGATTTCTTTTACATCGGCTTCTCATTGCTACATCTCAATAAACACCAGCGGTTATCGTAGTATAACACATCCCGCCTTCCTGAGCAGATTCATTCAATTTAAAATTCACACCAGCTAATAAGTGTCTTTGTAGAAAAAAATTATGTGTATAAGAAAATAGAACTACATACATTTTTAGAGTCAGAGCAAATGTGTTGTGCATCTTCAGCAGAAGCACTTACCCAAGGCTTTTCAAAGCCATAAGAGCTCTGATGTTCCTCTGGCTCCTCTTCATGCTTGGCCTGCTGGAACTCATGCCTCAGCTTCTGTATCCGGTCGTGATTGCTTGGAGACATCTGGCTGCTGGGAGAAAGGTGTGGAAGATATTAACACAAGATGCAGAGGCTGCTTTTAAAAAAAAAAACATAGACAAAAGTCATTCTGAGGCAATTCTTCACTGAGGCCTTCACTCTGAGGTAACACCTGGAACATTAGTCTAACTAGCATGTTGTTCCAGGTGCTTTTCCACCCATTTAAATAATTTACTTGACCACACTGACTCCCCCTTTAAAGCGCTTTGAGGATCCCTTGATCTGACAGTCGTAATTTGTGCTTGCATTTCTGAAGTGCTTCTTTTTTTCTATTTCTTCTTCTACCTTCCCTCTTTTCCAGCTATTACTGCCAAACACCCTTGTAACTGAGAATGCCCCTCGTGCAACACAGAGAGTTATGTATGTCTCCATTCAGAATGCTGAAGAATGTTGGCCTTTTATAGTACATAGTCATTAAACAGCGCAGAAAACCCTCATTTACATCTCCTTCATTAAAGGCCTTTGAGGAGCCTGTCAATAGGAATCAATAGCGCTCCCTCAGCTTAATCAGGCTCTCCTTTTATCATCAGCTACAGAGGCAGCACATGACAAACACATAATTATGATGAAACAACCGGCTTGATAATAAGCCTGCATTTATGCATACCACGGGGATGAAAGTGACCAAAGGTTAGGAATTTGTGCCGGGAGGGGATGAAAGCCCAAAGATGGACTGGGATGAATGGTGTGGGTCAGGCAAGGACAAAGAGATAAAAGTACGAGGGATGTTCACGAGGAGGGTGCTGAGTGTAAAAAGCAATAGGTTAAACAAAAGCACGTGGGAAGGCAAAAAAAAAAAAATCAGAAGGTAAACCAAGCTGGACGTAATGTTAAGAGCCGACCAGATCGACTACAAAGAGGAAAAGATTCATGAAATGAGAAACAAATGGAGATTGAGACAAGAAGAGCGTTGAAATGATTCATTGATAGATGGACCTATGGGAGCGTCATGGCTTCGTTCTTTCTGAGCAGCTCACACAGGTGGCACACAAGTGTCGCAAGTGATTGCTTATTTAGACTCGGAGGATTCGGAGCGCAATTATGCCGATAATTGCAGATTAGAAAGAGCACATCCCTCTGATGATAATGGGCACTAGGACACACTGCCAATCAAGTTTCATTAAAAGCACAATAAATAGCAGCTCCTAAATGATGCATGGATCTTGGCGCATCCTTTTCAGCTGCACTCGGGGAAAATCAGTTATCGTGTTATTCATACTGCCTGATCAAAATCAATTGTATTAGTTATACTCCATTTGATTTCCATGAGTTTATATGTGTGGGAGCACCGGGAGTGTGCATTAGGCCCTTTTATGTGGACGAGGGCAATTAGGTGGCTTGCTGGAGTGTGAGGCAGCTTATGTTTTCATGGTGTGGGCTGGTGTTGAAGGCCTTTTGTTACTGTTCATTACTAAATGAATGTTCCCTCTTCTTTCATTTCAGGTTGCTGAAATAGCAAAGGCCATAATAATTAATTAAAATCAGAAACTAATTTCTCACATTGTCCTTCCTTTGTCTGCCCCTCTTACTGATTTGCTTCCTGCTACTAACTCATAGAGTATTCATATAACTTGGTAGAATCTATTTTTATCCAATAGTTATGCAAAATTTGAGTGAACTTTTTAGGTGGGGCAATGTTTAAGAAAATGCTAATTAGGCTTGATTCCACTGAATGGTTTGGAGCAATTCAACCACATCAAGCAAAGCGGAATTTTGTCATATGTTGCTGTTCTGCACGGCTAATATTTCCAGCTTTGTGGAAGTACTTTTTAGATCGGTGCAGCTTTCAAAAACAACACATGGAGAAATCTACTAAGAAAACAAGACAGTTTAAGGTCTTATGCAGTTTACGCCATGGGACTTGGAGGTGAGAACGGTAAATCTCAACATGACATTTCTCTTAGTCAGACCAAGTTTAACATTATCCATAGAAAGTCGATCTTAATTCCTGTTGATGAACAACCAATGTCTTACCTAACGCAGTGCATAATGGTGAAATTTGATGTCTTTTAAGTATTTTGTAGATAAAGGTCTGAAAATTAGGGTACTTAGAAGAATTATTTAGAACTATTTAGAAGAATAAAGAGGTTTTCAAGGTATCTGTTATATCAGGTTTCTTCATATTTTTGCTTGGACATTGTATATTCTGGAAACAGACAGTGAAACCATCCCTTCTCATTAAATGAGAGAGGCTTGACAAGGGAGAGGTGGGAAAATCACAAACACGGATATTCGAAGTCCACTGCATGCAATTAGCTTAATCCCTGCTGCTGGTCAAAGGGAAGGTCAGACTTACACCAAACAAACAGCTTCATAAATGTTTTTTTTTACCCTTAAGGGAAGGTCTGTGTTACAATCAGCATCTCAAACATGTGCTTTTAGGACTACACAAGCCAGATACTCTATGCTAAAAACAAGAATGCAGAGAATAAGACCTTCCCACAACCAGCCAGTCTAAGAAAGAAAGACTTTGTATAAACTCAGGGCCCATCCAGTGTGTGATGGATGATGTGGTGGGTTGACAAATGTGAAAAGATGAGAGAAAACAAGTACTGGAGCAAATTAAAGAATTAGAACCATTTTGTGTAAAGATGTTTTTTTAAGTTTTACTAATGGAAACTCCATTGACTAAAGACTTAGACTGAGGGACAAGATTAAACGGAGGGTACAACTACCGTGACAGTTCAAAGGGCATCTGGACAGTATCAAGCTGCTGTACAGCAGCTCCTTTTCTTGCTACCCCACCCAACACAGCTGTGTCCTGAGACTGATTTCCTGGAAAGTCATCCATGTGTTTGTGAAGGCGATATAACGTACGCTACATGTCTCAAGGAATTAAGAAGCGGCAGTACTTAGGAACTGCTTTGAAAAACAACAAGCAGCTTGCACAAGTGTGTAGATCGAGAAGTTGAATTAGGTTGACTTCACAGTAGCTCTTAGGCCTAAGAAATTCAATTAGCAATCATGGATATTACTGAAGCATTAGGGTCTAACGGCTAAATTAACCACTGCAACAGTGTTTTGCATGGGCCAAAAGAAAAAGTGCTACAGGTAAAGATTGTCACCGAAAACTGGCAACTCGCATCAGGAGGCGACCTAACAGACTGGCACTGCTGAGACACTCCAGTATTTAGATGGGTATTAGGGAGCATAAATGAGCAATCCTCATTAGTTTGCTCTAAACTGTGTAAGAGTAAAAGGTCGCTGGTAATATGTGCACAGAGAGGCTGTATACAGACTGTCTGCCATGATATTAAGAGTGAAAATTAAATGCTTGTCAGGAAAATGCAACACTTCCTGAACGATGAAGGCATTTACTAAAGTCCGCCTAAAAAAGCTTTTAAATGACCAAGATATTGCTACTACTGTTAAAGGTGGTTGTATAAGTATATAGATTTGTGATGGTCAAATATAAATGCATAGCTACAACATTAATATGATAATTGTTAGAAAATAATTATTGTTTCCTTCCATTTTATGACTATGCAATACTCACCGGTCTATCATATACATATAAAATCTCAATGACATACTGAAGGTTGGACTATGTGGTTGCTCGAGAGTATACGTTCATTAGAAAAGTGTTGTTGACATAGAAAGGTAAAAGGGTGATCTATTTTTATCCTGTTTCTAGTGCTCACAACCTTAACACCATTCTTTATAGCACGTCTAAAAGGTTAGGTTCAGAGCTTATAGCAAGAGGGGAACCTGCGGAGTTCTCATGTGGAGGAGAACCAGGCAGGATCAGGATAATAGAAAATTCTGCAAAATATGAATAAAACAACATTTCCACACCTGCTGCTTTGAATGTAACAGCTGAAGTAGACGCCTAGTAAGCTCCAAACGTCAACTATAACAAGTGATAAGTGCTCCGGTTTTACAGCAGATGGAACAATGGCGTGTATGTGTTTGCATGTGTCCAAATGTGCGACCCCGACCTAACCTGTTTTTTTTTAAATGGGGCGCGCTGACAGGGGTCATGAGCGCTCCAAAGCTGCAGCTGCGGGTATGTGGAGGCCTGTCAGTGTAATAGTCATCCTTTGATCCGAGAGGATTGTGCAGATGTCTCACACACCAGAAGTCTTAAGCCAGGGATGCAAACTATGCCACAGTCGACCCGTTTGCTTCTGTTGGCGGATCAAAGGCGCTCTGAGTCTGTACATGTCCCGTAAACGCTGCCACTGGCTAATAAAGGAGTAATCCCATCACTCAGATCATAACACAGATCATATGATCATACCTAAGGTCAGAGGGCAATCTAAGCCACTGAAATTGGTGGATCGGAATTACTGAAGCTGAAATTTCAGCAGAAGATTGACAGGAGCTATGAGAATTGCCATTTCCAAATAAACTAAACAAAAAGCTAAAACGGCCGGAGCTTCAGCGTTACTTTAAAGTCAGACATTCTGCCGTTTTCTTATCTGATCAATGTTGATTGAAATTCTATCAGATTATCTGGTTTCTTGCTGCGGTCCCAGTATCTCTCTGCAGCAGATGAGGGTGCAGGCTTCTTAAGTCTGGGCCCTGTGGCAATCTTGCATCAAGTCAAAGCCTCAGCTCATCTTTATTCCATCACCCTGTGGACTTTCATTTATTTCAAAGACGGAAAGATGAGGTGTTTTTTCTTTTTTTGGGGGGAAACGGACAGCCTTTGGGACCAACTACGATGATAGAAGGAGATTAGATCTGTATTACCCATGGTCATATATGTATATAGGGAAGAAGGACTGAGATAACACATTTTTAAAGGTTTTTTTTCCTTTTTTTTGACTAAACCATCTTCAGTCAATCATTGTGATTTTGGGATGCAATCAAATGAAAGTGTTTCAAGAATATATAGCCCCTTCTGCCATTTCATTCTTTCTCATCTTCAATAAATATATACTTGACTTTTTTATGTCTCATCTGAAGCTTCAATTACTTTTTTCATGTTTTATTTCCATACATTTTGTTATTAAAAGCCCTCCCATATTGTTAAAGAAAAAGTTTATGAATTCCCTTATGTCTCACCCTCATGCTCCCCTACTAGCCTGGTAAGTGACAGCTGCAGGCCTGACAAAGCAAAGGGCCTGATAATACCCTGGATTTGTCAGGCTCTGACTTCACCCGTGCGACTGGTGCACCATCAGTAGAGCCTCCCCAGCTGAACCTCCCCTCTTGGAGATTGCAGCTCTTGCTGCGGTTGAGTCGTGCGAATGTGTATCCATGGTTTCAGTGAGATTGCAAAGAAGCACATGGAGAGGTCCTTGGGGGTCTTAAGAGGCCATCATCTAGGATGCCCGCCGAGGCCACAGTGGCGGCGTGACTGGGGGCTTGGAGCTCTGATTAGGAAGGGAAAGAAGCAACGTCTGTGGAGCTGCTCCTTCCAGCAGGCAGTCCAGCATGAGAGGGCTCTGGTGTGCAATTCATCTCCCTAGAGAGAAGGATGTAAGAATAAGCCTGCTCTAGAGTAAACTGCAGAAATAATGTCTTTGAGGGAAAAAAAGCTGATGAGAATAAAGAAAAAAGGAACATCTTGCAGTTCCATATTTGACCTTGAAAGTCTACAATATAAAAAAAAGAAGCCTAATTCCACTTAGTTCTGGGTTACATTCAAGACATTTTTATTCTTCTATTTGTTTAATTTCCAGCACACAACAGAAAAATCCTTTCCTTCCATTTCTCTTCACATAGGTGACAGTGATAGATTTTATTATCAGATGACCAATATAATGAAAGTTTGTCACACAAAAATCGACGCATTTGTAACTAATATAGACAATAACCAAACAGTTCAGTCATCATTAAAGTCTTTACCAATTCTCCAGGGCCTTCACCATAACCTGTTCTATCCGCTTCACTTTAGAGGGTTTTTTTTCCTTCAACTTGATTTTTCAAAATGGACGGATTGACCAAAGATATTGGTGGTTCGCGGAATGGAGAATTTAAGGATTTACTCAAACCAATCACACGGTACTGTATGGAGATTGCTGAGCCAATCCACACTTAACCAAATCCATTTCATCCATCCATTGGGTTGTTTAAGGCTCCATAGAAGGTGAAGTACTGTTGTTTACATCTCCCTTCTATGTTACATGGAGGACTATAGCATCACTTGTGGACTGCTAGACCCACCAAAAAACTAATGGAAATCCCAGTTTTTGTCTTTAAATTTTGGATTTAGAGAAGGGTTTTGTGTTTACAAGAAGTCAATGGGCAAATAAACTAAGTGCTAAGTCCTTTTAAGTGCATATACTCCACGTAGGATTTTTTTGTATTTTAGATAATGGGACTGATCGCAAATGACGCCACAATGTTATAAGCATAACAACCTGGTAATCTAATATATGATTATAATGAAAAATAGGAAAATCTTATATGAGTTAATTACAACCAAATGTATGTTTTTTTTGTAGCAGTCCTGTCCGTGTTTCATAAAGCTCTAGTCTAATATATAGACAAACAACAGATGATATTGCACAGAAATAAATAAGAGAATTTTGATCCTGAGTAAGAAGAAAAAAAAAAAAGCAACCAAATTAACACGTGCTGTAAAAACAACCCAGACATTATTCAGACTGTCAGCTATTAAAATCTGTTGCATTAATGTGGTGTTTTCAGGAAACACCTTGCAGTCTGCCACCATTTACTGCTTATGTTTTTCAGACGGACTGTGCACATTACCCATGATCTCACAACCAGTGTTATTATTAGCCCATTGCACAATCCGGCTTCAAATGGGTTTAAAAAAATGGTCTTACAGTCCAAGCTGATTGAAATGTACATTTAAAAAGATGTTTCACAAAGCTCTCAGTAAAAGAGAGTACCTACCTTGTATTGGTCTTTTAAAATCGAAAAATAAAATAAAATAAAATAAAGTTGGTATTGTAATGTGACAAAAAATTATTAAGGTTGAGAAGTTTGAACTTTGCAAGGGACAAAAATGATACAATACAAAACTAAAATTGGCATATTTTTAACCCTGAAGCTGCGGTTCTAACTAAGCCCTTAATGATCATGTGCTATCCTTCAACCTTAGGCCAACTAGCTCTTCCCTCCCCCATTTACTTCAACAGTAGCCTCTCAAACGTAATCATCCTTCAGCTGCCCCCATGCACTTCACTGGTGACCAGCATCAGAGTAAAAGACACAGTAAAATAAAACACATTCTCAGCACGGCAAATGAAACAAAGACATGAGAGACAAACAATTCAACAGTGATTTCCTTCAGTGAGACCGTGCTGCTGGAAAAAAAATATTTGAGTGGAAAATTTAATATTAGTTCTAAGAAATTAACTTTGATAAGATTTATAGGTGAGGGATAAAAGTCCAGACACATTTGTGAAAATAATAAAATAAAAATCTCTCTTTTCATATTGGCCAACTCCAGTTATCTTTAAAACTGCCTCTACTTTCATGGAGTGTATGAGCATGGCGGGTGTTTAATGCAAATATATGGGAACCTGTCAGCAGATTGATCTACTCAGCACACACAGATATTCACATGCATCTCAACCTCTTGTACTTGTTTGCTTTTCTAGTACATCACCATCGGGACATACTCTGATAAACTACCTCTAATGAAAAGCTAATATTAGAATTTAAACAGTGTTGAGAAGCTTGGATGGATTGGTTATATATTGGACACGACGCAGCGCTGCACATCACGTTATTTTCAAAAGAATTGCCTACTTGGTTAGGTTTGATTTTATACTATGGCCCTTTTTTTGACAGCATGTAAACCCAGTTTTAATCCTTTTTTAATGACTAACAAGCAGAGCAAAAATCCTGCCTTTTATTAGGGCACTCAGGTTCTCAGGTTCATTCTAGGAGGCTTACACCTGTGAAGAATCTCATTTACTTCAGCACGACATCACGCTGCGCAGAATACAGACGATCGCTCCCTTTCCAAATGTCAGAGCCTGACGCTCAGCATGTGAACCACGAGCCAACGGTAAATAATTCAGATCAACCCTACGATATTTTCCTCACCACCCCGCCCCACTCAGGTCTTCTCCCCCACAGCCCCCCTGTGCAGTCACTAGTTCTTCTATACATAATTAATGAGAGAGAGACGCAGTAGGATGTCCATCATTCAGAACTGAGTAGAACTGGAGCCACTTTAAACAATAAAAATATTTACAGTGGGTGTAATAAAGCAGAATTAAAAACAAGGATTCATTTTTTCCCCTTTTCCCCATGTGGCTGGTTTTGGGTTTATGTGATGTGGAAAAGAAAATAAGCTGAAGATGTTGTTGGTACTTTAAGGGGATAAACTTAAAGGTTGTGGTGTTCTCAACTGGACTGATTACTTTTGTTTCCATTACTGGATTAAGTGTTGGACTCTGCAGAAAGAAGAGGAAAAATGGGAACAGGTCAGAGGTCACGACATTTAGTAATGGCCAGGGAGACACAGAAGGAAAAGAAACAAGTCCGGCAGCATACTTTCAATTGGGACTATCAATAATATGTAATAATCGATGTGAAGGTCAAGAGGCAGACAAAGACAGATGGTGGATAAAAATGAAGAATGCAGAGGAAAACATGTGAGCTCTAAAGGCAAACAAAAGGCCAGATTACAGTTACGTTTTTATGAAAAAAGAACAGTTAGGGTTACTCTAACATTTTTTGAATTCTGGGCTATTTTTGTTCAGTTCCCTAATAATATGTCTTGCAATGTTTTCTGCAAAAAAAACGGAAAAAAAACAGTCTAAGCACATGCCTGATCATTTTGACTGAAACACAAAATACTCAATAACTAATAAAGCTTAACATAACCCAACGTTTGTAATCGTGTCCTATATGGATTTATCAAAGACATTCAGACGTCACTCAAAGGTGACGTCCTTTTTGGTGTCTACTGAACAGTCTTCTATGTCACAACAAACAACAAAGGCTTAACTACTTAACAGAGTGTGTTTTACTAATTGTTTCCAGTCCATAGCAATTACTAACTAGGTACTCATAAATGTAAAGTCTTGCCTTTAAAGTACATATCGCTTCTAATATGGATGGTTCTAATAGGTAGAACTTTTGTGAAGTAGTATGATGAGGCTACTTACTTGCTTTTCTTTAGTTTTAATGTTAATTGTTCCTATATTAACTCATCACATGCTTTCTATGGGTCACACTTATTTTATACTTACAGAAAGACGTTTTGTATGAATTTAGCACTTGTGTCATTCTTAAAAACTATGTTTTATCTATGTTCTGTGCTGCCATAAATGATAGTCTGAGAACTTATTTGACCTCCTTGCACGTTCTATGGTGCCTTCTGATCAGGGAGCCTCTGTGATGCAAATCGTTCAAATGTTTCCCAATATTGATTTTGTATTTAAACTACCCTCAATATCCATATCCCAGATGTCACAGGGGTCATGGGAAGTGGACATTTCAATCAAGTTTTTTTCAATTACACTGATTTTGAACTTAGGGTCAAACCGGTCAAAGCTTTGAAAATAAGATCTAATTCACCAAAATAATCTGCAGAAATAATGATTGAGGCAGTTAAAAAATAACTTTAAACCAACCTGAACAGAATGTAGAATCTTAAATGCCAGCGTGACTGACAAATACAATAAATATGAAATTATATGGATGTTGTGTTACGCATTTGATTTCTGAAGTGTTTAGCAGTAAAATTGTTAAATTCCTTAATGTTCTGTGTTTTTTTAAACCACATTAAAAAACAATAGAAATAGAAAATCAAACATGTAAAAGTTCTTCCTTTTCCTCAATCAACTTGAAGGGGTTTTACATATGTTAATGCCCTCTCAACCTATGACCCCAACATTCATGACATCCTTATGAACCCAGCCAGACATAATATGGACCTGTCACCGTCATGATCTATAGCCATAGTGGCTTTTTTTCTTAATGAAGACTTAATACTGCCTCAGAATGCTAAAGCCACAGCCAGCCTTTCACTGGGTTTATTGGGACCATGCATCCATCACCTCATTTCAAGCATCAATCAATCAAAAAGTCAATTTGACAGCTGCTGCCCCCCCACCCCCAGTTGCGTTAGTATGATCATTATAGCCATAAAAAAACACTTAATCTCATTGGCTGTGAATATTATTTCAATTATCACCATGACTGCAGGCCACAACTCCCCCCTGTGACCGACATGCTACTCAAGACCAGCAGCAGTCAATAACAGAGAAAAAGGCCACTGACTATAGAACTGGTCAAGTCAATCAATTATTCCACTGACATAAGGTATACATTAACCCACTTAATCTTATTCAAAAAAACAAAAACAAAACTTAAGCAACGAGAGAAGCTCTTATTTCAGTCTTGGTAAAATTTGCTATTTGTGAAAGTTCCAAACACTCATCCTTGCTGGCAGAACAAATGGATGTCTAAGTGTATTTGTCCGCTTTAGAGTTTAAGTGGACCGTAAGTCTTCATGCTCCATGTAAAAGAAAGACAGTGAGGTCAGCTGTGACAAGCTTTTAGCTTATAAATCAGACGCCATGGCAACATTCCAGGTGCACACCCTTCCTAATGCAGCAACACTCAGTGTATCCATCTTCCCTGTGCTAGGGCAGAATACATCTAAATGCACCAGTCGTGTCCAGTTAATGTCTCTGGTAAATGGATGTGAAGCAGATTTAACCAAGTTCATTCAGATCTCTGTGAGTATTCAGAGGGATCTGATACCAGCCAACAGAAAGCCGATAAGGGAAACATTCAGTCACAAAGTCATGTGGTTAGTAATTCATCCACATCAGTTTGGTCTTTTGTCTTTCTTAGCAGGTGACTTCTGGACTTCCCGAAAAATGAGCTGCTATCATAAACTGGATCATGCTGTAATCTCTTCTAATCCTCAGACAAAGCTTGACTGCTTCTGAGTCAGAGTAAACAGTGGAGGGGGAATTTGGGATGAGACTGCTCGTACACAACCAATGTCTGTGTTACAAATAAAGGAAATATATCTCATTTTGTTAATCTTGTGACGTAAAGAAACCAACTTTGTGCAAATATTGAGCGAGATGATGCCGGCTAGAGAAAAAAGGCAGTGTAATTAATTACAATAAAATCTTCCATCGTGGGGTCTTTTATATAATTTTAAAAGACATACCCCACTTTGACCACCCTTAAAGTTTAAAGACTAAAACCCCTTAAGGAGGAATATTACACAAATGACACAGTACAGCCCTCAGTCAAACTTACAGGCCTTATAATGTTTAAGAGCATTAAAATGTCCTGGTTGTGTGGCTCGCTCTCGCACTAGAAATTTCTACTCCAGAATTTTATTTAAAAGCCGCCATGAAACACCGGAGACAAAACACTGTCACCTTTAGGTGGTTAAAGGAATGGATGTCAGGGAGGACACTGTTGGTGTTATTCAAGGCCCAGACAAGCCACAGGGGATTAGCCCTTTGTGCTGATAAAGGAGACCAGGCGGTCATGGGTTCGCCCACAGATGGTAACCGCAGCAGCTGATGTGTGAACCAATGCATCAGTGAGTCAAAGCTAAATTAAGATGCTGTCACTACATCTGCCTGCGAACACACACAGAAGAATACACACTTAACTGAGTACAAACCCCCACATAGACTTATTATCCCTCTCCCTCCCCCGTCAATACCTCTAAATGTAGGGCAAGAGGGCATGGGAACAAAAGTATTAAGTGGAAGCGAGTCCTTTAATTACAGCCAGTGTTTAGAAGTTTTCAATAGAGCTGAGAACAATAGAGGCCTTTAGTAATGTCCGGCCTGCTGAGTTAACACATATCCTTAGAGTATGACAGAACACACAAAGTCATGCAAATGGATATGACCCAGGAAATCGACTAATGACAGAAACTGGCTCTGATCTGCTAGTCACCAGGTTCCATTACCAAACTGTGGGTCTTCTTCCATCCAACTGCCACTTCAAATTTTTGGGAAAACTTTTACATGACGTTACACATGACTTTAAGAAAGAGGGATGAGTTTGCTAGATCAGAAATGTTACAGCTAAATGTGTTTCCATCTCATTACATGTTATTCAGAAAAGCCTAAAAGCAGCCTCAAGCGACTGTAAAACCATTTTTGTTTAATCCAGATATTTTAAATCTTGCCTTTTTCATCAAGAATTCTAATGATTTTCTAAACTAATGTTGAATATTCCAGAAGATATTGATTATGATTAACCTGTTTCCCCCCCCCCCAATATAACACTGTCACTTTCATTTTAAACTTTAGTGGGGAAAGTCCATTCAATACACAAATGAATGTATGGCACCTGAAATATAAGACCCAGGCTAATACTGCAGTCCTTTGTGACTAAGATATTTCAGTCATTGATAATGCAATGACAACTGCAACTTAAATCCAGTCTGGACTTAAAGAAATTGATTAGGTACAATTAAAATATATATATACTTTTTTTTTTTTTTTTTACAATAATCATTACTAAAGATGCCTATATGGAGATAGATTGCCATCCTAATTCATAACCCACAGCACGTGACCACCATAAATTGTGACTATCAAAAAGAGAAATTAGTTTATTTTACATCTTTACTCCTTTTATGTATTCCTTTTAAATTGGAAAAGACTGCCGGCACCTTTCTAAAAATGAAGCCATTAAAAGTGAAACCCTAACAGCAGTATGCCCCATAATATGGTGTAGTTAGTGGCTTCAAGGATAATAAAGAAGTGATAAATTAGTTTATTGGCTCTCTCACAGCCTTCTATGTGCAGTGATGGGTGTTACGTATCTGGTCTCTAGTTTTTAATGGAGAATGTGTGAAGGAGAGGCACCTTTATAAAAAACAAAAAAAACTTGAGGAGTGATTGTGACAATATGTCCATTTGAAACGCGAAAGCTTTCCCTGCCGGTGCTATTGACAAGCTTTGGGATAACTCCAGATGCTTGGAAAATTGATTTGGAGCTCTGTGGCTTTGAAAAAAAAAAAAAGAAAAACAGAAAAACGAGTGAGAAGTCTTCTCCCCCCCAGGAAAAAAAAATACATCTCACTTATCCCCTCACTGTCAGAACTTCAAACACATGGAAGATATGCCAGTAAAAGGTAACAGCTTCTATTTCATGTTTTTAAAGTCATTCTTAAGCAAGGGAAGGCTGGCCAAGCACTGATAAATCAGCGAAGCAATAGGAAGCAGTCCTTTATCATCTTTTAGCATTTTAGCAACGCGTTTGCAAGGTGATCCTCTGCTGAGGACAAGGAAGGTAGAAGAAAGGAAGCTTTTAACATTTCTTCTGGGATGACTCTACAGCAAGGGCAAAACTGGGTCAACGGGAAAAAATAACCAGCCCCTCCTCGCCCCTGGTGACAGCCTCTCCATCGACTCTCCACAAATTGTAAAGCAGTTATGGAAAGTGAACGGATGAATGAATAAAAAAGGAATTTAATACCATCTAAGCTTTTGAAATAGTCTTATAAACACCAAAGCGTTCCTAAAAACAACTTTAATGAGTCCGAAACACCAGTAAACATGGCAGAGCTTAACTTGAACCGTTCTCCGGGATCTTGTAAAAATTAATGATAGGGGAGAGAAGAATGGAGTGAAGTGTAAACGAGAGGCAGCAAGTTTAATGTGCAAACGCAGCTGGTAGTAAATAACGGCTGCCAATTGGCTAGTGCTCACAGACGGGAGCTCTCCATAAAAGGGTGTGGCTGTGCTGCTAAAAATGGACACCAAAAAAGGAAAGAAGATCGTGTTTTATGCCCATTATTCATTTTTCTTACCAAGTGTCCTTTCTTATCTAAAAACATGCTCTACGTGGGTCTGAGTATAAAAGAAATGCGAAGCTGCAACATCCATGACATATGGGTTGCGCCTGATGTGTCAGTTATCTTTATTCAGTGTGTAATAGCATAAAATGTGTAATGTTTGCTCAGGATGGATATATGGTGCTTCCGTTGTTTTGTTATTTGCCATATGTAATTTCCAATGTTCTACACAGCGTCAACAAGCAGAGACATATTTAAAAATTGTCACAAGCTGAATTAATCAATGGCCGTATATACAGTGGAATCCGGGCATAAGTTTTTGTTCTTATAGCCTCTTATAGGTATTTACTCAGTGGAAGGGAGTTCTGGAAAAAAAAAAAAAAATCTAGACCTAATATGAATCTTTCTGGCAAAATGTGACATTAAGACAACGGCAATCTTAAGCATGAATAGCGGTTTGCGCTGTGCTGGAGGAGCTAACACTCTTGGATCTGATTGGTTGTTACTAACCAGGAGGAGTGTATTTCTCTAAATGCCAGTCGACTTGTAGAAGTCAGAAGGGTTGTCTTTTACAGATTATCAGCCTCATGTTGTACTGTCAGGGCATAGTTACAGGTTTTTACAAATTTGTAAAAAAGAAACATTTTTAAAAAACCTCTAGTTTAGAACAAAGTTAAAGCTACCATGCCACAATATTAGTCGATAGGATGTAGTTCCTTGGTATACGCGCATCAATCTAAAAGTGTGTTTGACCCACCGTACACTAGCTTTATGAGAGCCAGATGTGTTTTTCTCATACATTTTCTATGTAATTATATGTTTTTGGGCTGATTAACCATGGAATCCTGGTAATTCCACTGTGAAAGCTTATGCAGGTTTACAAAAGAACAAATTGATGCTTGCTCAATAGCCATGAGAACATTACCCCTTATGGGTGAATTCCAAACTTCTGTGGTATTTTATGTGGCTATTATATGTCTGTCAAAATTTCATCTGATCGGTAACTTATATGTAAATACGTGCGGTTTGAGGTCAAATATAAATCCGATTTGTGTCAGTTTTACCAAGCAAATTAGCTACTGCTGTCTGATGTTAGTGCCGACTGCAAATGATGGTAGTTTTTAGTGAATGTTGCCACATTGCATGAACTGAAGCAGTAGTACATGGTACAAATTCTATCCAAAATCTGTGAACTACATAAAACCAGTGTTAACACATTTCATGACATGACATGACATGACATTACATTTTATTTGTTTACATTCACATTTAGGTAGGAAAAAATTTCAAAAGTATTAAATGTTAACTTCACTGTTACCCTTTTATGTTTATAGTGATTAGGGGTGCACAGTACATTGGCATTAATATTATTTTTCAAGCTTGATTTTAACAGATCAGTATCAATCCAACAACTAAGACCTGGACAATGTCATTGGTCTAAGTGCCGAAAAGACGAAAAATATGTAGTTTTATATTGGGGCATAGTAACCAATCATCTGGGTAATCTATAACAAGTTTGTCTGAATAAAAAGAGCACAAAAAAAAGTCATATTTGTAGTTTTTTTTTCATAATTTTTGTTAATCACTTAAATATTATTCTCTTGGCCCAAAAACAATGCTCACAGATACGAATTGTAAAGCCCAATAAACAAACTCACAGTTAAACATTATCTGGCTAAAGGTGAACGACTTGTTTCTGGCCTTATTTCAGCCCATTGATCACATCTTATGCTATCTGAGATAGACAACCGACGCTGAAAGCAGGGTCCATGCTATTACAGAGATGTCTCATCCATTTTGTTGCAGATCAATAGGACAGTTACTGAAATGACCCTTGGAGCACTGCATCAGACACACACTAACTCCTATTTTGGTCCAGTCCTCCCAAGGCTCTCCTCTCTCGCCTCATCTGTTTGTGAGATAGGGTTTGAGACAGGACTCTGACCTGGAACAGTTACTTCATGATTAAAGGGGGGAAAAAATCTAATTGTGGCTGAAGAAGATTTTGTTGCCCTTCGTCGTTTCGTAGTGCCACTCTGATTAACAGGTTGCACCACATACCAAGTGGCTTTATGATTAAGTGATGAATCTTTTAGAACACTGCCAAGTTCCCTTTAAGTCAAATTAAGGCTCATTCTTTAACGAAAGGATATGAAAAAAGAACACTTGGTGGCTTGTAATTTGGACACAAAGTTGCAGCATCACTACGGCCCTGAAGTGGATTAACAGGTTGTCATTAAAATAATAATGATAATAAAGTTATGACCTGTGAATCACTGCAAGTCACTGATAGCTACGAGTTGGGGCACCACAATATGGAAAATTGGGCCAATAAGTATTGGCCAACTTTATCTTAATCGGACTGGTAGATATATTCAAAATTACTAAAAACAGCCAACACTGGTATTATTACTGATATATTTTGCATCCCTAATTATTAGCATCAATACAGTCTAATGTCTCATTAGGTGGTAGTTTAAAATCTGCTAAAAGTTTCCTATTCTTCTAATCCCCCTGTTTAAAATATTTTTAATGGGATGCAATAGAAAGTGTCTAGGGTTCTATCCAGCTGTCTGAACCACTAGTTCGCAAGTTCTTTCTCTGCTACCAGGTTTTCCTCTGGGTACTCCTGCACCTTTTCCCTTAAAATAGCAAACAAACATTAACTGGTTGGACTTACTGCTTACTCTATTTTTTCGTTAGGGAAAGTGTACATGTTCTTGTGTCTGTGTAGCCCTGTGAAAAGCGGGCGATCTGTTCTGTTTACTTTTTGCCTCATTCAGTTACCATTGGAGATGGCGCCAGCTCCCCGTGGGTGAGCCCTCATTTGGCTCAAACCGGTAAAAGCAACGGATGGAGGAATGGATGAATGTTTCAAGCCTGGGTCTTGGAGTCATACCCCTACCCCATCTGCTTTTGTGACTATTGCAATGCACTCCTGAGTGGTCTCCCATCCTGTATGGTAAGACCCTTAAAAAATTATACAGAACGCGGAGGCGCATCTGGACTTCAATCAGACCGAAAACTCCCATGTCACCCCTCTGTTTATTGAGCTTCACTTGTTACCCCTGGCTGGCCACATCAAATTCAAGTCCCTGATGCTAGCCAACAAAGGGTGCTTAAGGGTACGGCTCCCATTTACTTGAACACTCTTGCAAAGGCTTACATCACAGCTCCGACACTTTGGTCATCAATGGATTGTTGTCTAGCAGTGCCTAAACCATGTTTAAGACAATCCAGTTTCTTGTGTTGTTCCATGGTCGTGGAATCATCTACCAACAAGAACAGCAGCCTCTCTGTCTATTTTCAAGAAATTCTTGAAGACCCACCTCTTCAAAGGGCATCTCCTGTCCTAACTCTTACCCATACCTTTATACCCCCTCTACTACTCTCTCTATACTTCCCTCTATCTTGCTTTTAAGAAAAAACTGAGTACATATAAATAATTTTATTCATGATGAAAATGGCATGAGTACACACTTAAGCACTGCAGTTACACCATAATCCATATATTATTTAAAAATTATCTTACAAATACTTTAATAAAGTAAAACCATTCTATATTTACTCAAGGTTATCATACTGTGTAAATCTCATAATAGTAAAAGCCTTTTTGACTACACACCAAACTGGACATTTTCAAGTTGAATTGAAAGAAATAACTGCAGAGAGCTTTGGGTAACATTGGATTTCAACAGCATGTTTTGTTGCACGCCTTTGTAAATGCATGCAAAGTCTCACATAGACATAAATTCTCCCACCCCAGCATTCTTTTCAGAACAGACTGACCAAAGAGAGGGAATCAAATAAAGCTGTCAAAGACCCGAGATTTAAAGCACTGCTTCATAGTAAAAAAAAATCTGATTAATGCAGTTTAGGCTGGGTAGCTACAAGGACTTTGGTGCTATGGTAACCTTAAAAAAAGCTCGGGATGAAGGGAGCTTTGAATAAAGAGCAGCAGAAAGGGACACTTTTTAACCTCTCAGTCTTCACATGATTCCATTAAGCCTTTGCAAGCTAATACAAAAAAGGCAGATATTCCACAAACTGACCTTCTATCAAACGCTTTTTAGCATTTCTATTTAGACCAAAATAAATACCCTAAATCAGTCAAATGCAATGTCAAGTCTGCTTATGTAATGGTTTAAGAACATTATTTTAACTAACTCATCTGTATTGTTGTGTCCATCTGCAACAAATCTGCTCCTTTACCCATTCATAGGCACATTTTCATAAGTACTTGTTTTTATTTCACTGCTCATCATGCAGAAGTAAACTATTTTCGTTGCTGATAACTTCCTGGAATACTAATCATAAACATGCTAAAAAAACCCTATCAAATATATCAAGTTATTTAACTTTTTTGGTTCAGATTCCCTTATTAATCTGGCAGTTAGTTGCATTCTGCAGGTAGATATACAGTTTTTGTAAAATAAAGCCACATTTTATCATGAAGAAAAAATGTTAATTCTGGAAAATAACATTACATCAGTGCTGTATCCAATTGGTATTTCTAACTGATACATTGTTAGTCAGATATTTCTTGTGGCAAAAAGTTTCGTTTTGCTTCAGAGCACCGATTTTGATGAATAATAGACGACAAAAAAAAGTTCTTTATAGAAACAAGTCATGTAATCTGACTCAGAATTAAGATTGCATAATGGGAGAACTTGGGTAGGAATTTATCTGTTTAGTTTCATACTGAATAATAAAAGAGATGAAGTGACCGGAATCATTTTTTTACTCTGTGCAAATTAACTTAATCTGATCATATCTCTATTCATTTTCAGTTTTCATAAATACTATTACCAATCATCCACCCAACCATTTTGAGTGCCAGTTCAGAAACCCACCACGGTCGGTGCTGCCTCAGTGTAGGGGCTGCCTTGTGCCAGGGCCAAGGCCTTTTTCTATTGTCCGGTGCCTTATGGAAGCCGGGGCCAATGGTGAGATCAGCCTGTCCTCGTGCTGTTCCCTGACCTTTTCATGCACCCAGCTGGCACTAAATGCTGAAATAATTATTATCCAAATTACTCAGGCCAGCTCTGTCCCCTCTTTGTGCACTGATGGGGAATTAAGGGACAAGAAGGAAGAGGAGGGGGGGAATTCTCTCAAGTGCAGCAGGAGTGGCCACACAAAGCGAACCACTCAGTTATTGGGCTCCAGCTGCCTACTGCACTGTGCGGTTTGTCTATTTTGTCTGTTTCCCTTCAACATATCAATCCCTTCGATGAGTCAACGTTATCCTACTGACAAGTGCATGGGTTGCAATCCATTTTTGGGCTTAATTACTTATCAATGTTTTGTAAGACAATAAGGTAACTGAAAAATATCAATAAAATAATCGAGAGGCTATTTCCTGAGCCCACAGTCTGGGTTAATGTTGGGAACGAGACTTAAAGCTATATTTTTATTCTACCCTGACCTCTGCTTTAAACTAAACTTCATCATTCTTCATAGAATCTCTACCATGGCATGAGATAAGGTGATACAGTTAGATAATACTGTATATATGATGTGGGTTGTGTTCATTCCTGCAGTTCCCAATAGAAAAAAAAACAAAATTCTATAAAGACGTCATTAGGATTTTAGTAGCCGGGTAAAAACCAGTTCTTGTTCTATGCCTACATTCGCAAAAGAGGGCCTGGACCCTTGGCTATTGAGAAACAATCTAAAGGGTGTAGACTATGTTGACATTTTTAAATAAAGCCTAATGGGAGATTTCTCAGACAGATCACTGAAGAGAGATTAGAATCAAGGCAAAAGGAAACAAAGGTCAGGCTAGGATTTTACCTGCTTAGTAAAATGTTACCTGGTGGAGTTTACTCTAACCAAGGAAGGTGTCATTGATTAGACAGTGTTATATATAGCATTTTAATTTTACTCTCCAAACTGCTTGTCAATAAAATGACAATGGTTATTATAAGGTATAAGGGTTTTTATTGTAAAATTAAATGAAGAATAAATAACCAAAATATTAATTCTTTACCAATTCAGGTTCTAGACATGTTTTTTTTCAATTTATAAACTGTTACATTTTTAGTTTGATGTTGCTTTCTACTCCTAAATTATAATGATGCTTGTTCACATACACAGAAAAGTCCTGCTATCAAAGACAGAACCCTGATCTGTTCCTGGGTTTTTTATAGTGTAGGTTATCCCCAGCATCGCCTTAATGTATTCTGTAGACAGATGTATACCTACATACACCCAGCACACCTCCCCTCCCTCCCAAGACAGATGTAAGAGCACATGTCCAGGAGTAAATCCTCCACAATGAAGAAACATCGACTGTTCAACACAGCTGGAACTGACTGTAGACATCCTGGAGAGCATCTCCTTGCGATAAGTAGGTACCTCAAAACAGGGAACCATAATCAGCCAACCATACAGTTCCCAAACCATCTTTGATAACTGTTGTTATTTTATGCCCAGAAAAAGCAAGAGGTGCCACTTGTGTTCAACTCATGCACAGGAGAATACTTGTTTTTTCAGCATGAACCATGACCTCACCTGTGGACCAAAGAACGTGTAACAGCCTGTTGGGGAAACCTAGCAGCTGACTTTATTACATTCTCACTGTAAAGCATTGTAATGGTGATCAGTTGAAAGGTCTGTGTATTGGTCGCTTGCTTTTTCTAATGAACACATATGTGCTACTATCAAGAAACTAAAGTTGGCCTCAGCTAAGACAGTTTTACCTTATATTTCCCAACTTGGATTTCTATCACTTGCCTACAAGGTATAAACTACACAGGATAAGAAGCTGGTTTAATTCACTAGGTTTCACTTTGAAATGCATGTTTGACAAACAATTGCTACTATGCTACTGTGTTGTGTAACATTCGATGCATCATTTCTTAACAAAGCACCAAAGGCATCTACACAAACCAGGTTAAAAAAAGAGTTATTTTGCTGGAAAAATAAATATGATTTAATATATAAAAGGTATAACACCTTTGTACACATGTTTGCATGTTTTTTTTGCCGTTGTCCACTGTGGTGCTTTTCAGTGACAGAGCCAGGCCACAAATACAATACTCCTTCCTTTCGCTGAACACAAGTTTTATGCTCGTATGAGTAAGAGACGTGTGCATTTGTATTTAAGACTGTCATCATGGAACACACTGGTGGTCCTTTGGGTTTCAAGTGACAAAAAGTAGGTCTTATCTATTCAAACTAAAGTTTTCAGATTCAACCACTAGAATTCTTCTTCTTACTGAAGCAGGTGGAGTGTTTTATAAAATATGGAGCCTCACCGAGGACCGCAACCTGGCTACAGCCCTATAAATAAACTAAGATCAAAGGGAAGTACTGAAATCGCTGTAGAGACACAACTTTAATAAAGTTCACACCAGCTTTTAAAACCTGAAACTTTCACCTCTCCACCTCTATTTAATCAGCTCCCGATGCAAGCCACAGCACGGTGCATCGGAATCTGAACAGGAATGCTCCACAGATGTCAAAGCGTTACGAGTGCAGGAATGCCTGTTGGACATACAGAACAATGGATGGAAAAGGATGATAAGAAATCCAAAACTTCAAAGCTGAGGCATGAAGAGGAGAAAAACTTGTTGGATTTTGTTCCTTTCACTGTGAATATGCCCACAGAATGTGAAAAAGGCTCTGTGAGAGAAGGATGTCTTCGAATGGAAAAGATGCCTTTTGTATAGTTTCGGATAGTACTGCACTGACAGACATGTAAGAGAGTGAGAAAGATAAAACCATTACAGGGGATAAGGTATAAAAAGCATGTGCGCAGAAAAATATGATAAAATCCCTGTAGGAGGCTGATATAATATGTAATTTACAAACGAATCACAAGTGTGACTGAATTTCACAATCTATTGTACTCGGAACCAGAAGTTTTCAATCTTATAGCTGAAGCTATAAGATAATAACTGCAATACAAATGGGTGCAACAAAAGACTCTGCATCTCATCGAAAATATGTTTATCTTCATAGAATGTCACAGGAGCATTTGATGCTTTAATCAATATGACCATGTTATATATATGTTTTGCTTTAATTCAGGGACAAAAGACCAAAAAAGTAAAACGACAGAAAAATCCGGTGTTATTATTAGCAGGACATGTAGTCTAAAGCTATGATCACACAGCAGGAAAATATCAAATGTTTTCAAATTGTTCGCCTTTAAGCAATCTATGTCTACTTTTTACATCCATCCTGATGGCCCAAGTCTAACAATTTAATCTCTATAAAAATTTGATTATGCTACTTCTATAAATGGTAAAAACTCATAAGCACATTCAATGGTTTCAAAGCATTTGAGCCCTTACAGAGCATGTTGAATTTTATTTAACTCTTACATCATTCTGCATCAGAAAAAGCCATAGGTGGTAATTCTGGACGTAAACAAAGGCTGAAGTAAGCAGTCATTTTGCATTCTGTTTTATTAGGTCCCTTAATCTTCCTTATTAAACCAAAGATGGCGACATCCATTGTTACTTCAGCAACAGTAAATGTTGTTATTATTCAATGCATTCTGATTGCTGATTGTCATAAACCTTTGACATGGAAGTCAAATGGTTGTCATATTCAATTAGTAGTCTGAATGTTAATGCAAGAATTTTATTTTAGATTAAAATCAGAAATGAGCATTAGGACCTGATTTTTAAACATAGTGTAATTCTTTCTTCTTAAGATTACAGCAGTATCTTTGCTCATAAATGTATTTAGTAGTGATGCGTCGGCGCATGTATCAAGCTCATAGACCAACACCTGTGTCGGTGCCCGTATTGATTTCAGCAAGTCACGTGACCGACACAGCAACTGTTTGGAAATGAACCTGAGGCGCCAAACTGTGTTTATAAGGAAGCAAATCTGTCAATCATTCTGGATCTTTTTCGGTACAGCGTCATCTATGGAGCAGCCTCAAGGCAAACGAAAGATTTCCGTAGTGTGGGACCATTTTGATCTTACATCAGAAAATAAGGGAATTGTTTTCATTTCGTCTTTCATCCGGTTCTTTTCAGTTTCTACTTGATCGAACTGAATCAAAATTCAGCTGAAATTGACTCTTAGTCTAAAAAGAGTAAAAGAATAAATTTCAAAAGGTCGAAAAACCTCAGTCCACAAACATCCTCACATTCACACATTCACTTAAATTTTCACTTTATGGTTCATGTTCACATTATTTATTGACTGTATCTAAGAATATCACATATTTTTAATTTAAATTAAGATATGAAATAATACAATATATAATATACAACAACATACAATGACTTAAATGTTATTGTTCACTGGTTCATCAAATCAGTTTATCTACGTTGCCTGTAGGGATTTTTAATGTCCAGCAGGTGTCAGTATTCAGTGACACAGTATCGACACAGTATCAATACAGTTTAGCTATGTGTCGAAACGCTTCATCTACCCATCACTAGTATTTAGGAAGAATTACAGTCGTTGAATACAAATAAGAATATGTAATGTTTTTTTATTGACCTTGACCAGGCATAGTTTTGTTAACATCAGTTTTTGTTTTTTGTTTTTTGCCTGTTTTTTTTTGTTTTTTTAATGAAAGCGGAACAATTTGCCTTCTTTCATATTGTAAAAAAAAAAAGAAAAATAAATCACCCTCTGACTTGTAATATAAAGAAAATGATCCAGGAAAAACATGAACACTTTGCTGGAGTAATGAAAGCAGCTGAGGGTGGATTTGAGAAGATTAACCTACCGGCACTTATATTTAAATTCCTCTATCTGGCTTTGCTTTATCCAATCACATAGAATATGTTAAGAAGCAAAAAGGGAACAGTGGGGTTGATTAGACTGAGGGGAGGAATTAGGTCTAAGCAGAGCCGCTTTGACTTATTTCGAACTGCCCCTTTGTCAAGGTACACAGCCAACGCTGCGGAGGTTCCTCTCAAACTTATTCCAGCGAATAAAATGTCTGAAATTAAAAAAGGGAGCAGATAAGTGTTGCTCAGCCATGTTCATTAGCTCAGCGCTGTTCGGGTTATGGCTGAAAATAAGGAGCGATGAATTGAATTGTCCTGTGTTGGCAGGCAAAGAGCTGAAACAGATGCAGCCCACTTTTAATTAAGGGGTCTGAAAGGGGTCACTTAGTAATGAAGAAGCGGCAAGGTCAGGAGGACTGGCGAGCGCTGTGGTTCAACGTCAGCCCTAGAGGAAGAAGGACTAAAAAAACCTCAGCTGCTTGAATGGAAAGGTAACACTGCAAGGTGACTTCAGAAGGCAGTTGTATGGCATAGTATGAATACAAGTAATAACTTTTCAGATTATTATCTGTAAAAGTAAATGTACATTGGTCTGACTACACAATCCCCACAGTGGAAGGATTTATAGGGCAATCATGAAAGAAGGCCTGTTAGACACTGACCAAAGGCACACCAACATGTAAGCTAGAATATGATCCAAGTCTTTAAAAAGAACATTTACAAATATTCATTTAGCGGACGCTTTTGTCTAAAGCGACCTACAAAAGGAGGATTAAACATTGAACTATAACACAGTGTACAAATTATAAGTTACCTGCGGTATCCTGGAAGAGGACTTGATATCATGGATATTTCATTCACCCACAACATTCAATTAAAACACAGATTACAAAGGTACCATACATTGAGTGCTAAATGATATGAGGAAGTCATAAGTGCAATTACAGCTCTAAAGGCAAGAGATACTGTCGGAAGAGGTGGGTCTTCCAGGATGTCTTGAAGGTGGACAGAGAAGCTGATGCTCTGATAATGCATGTAAGATTTTTCCACCAGTGTGGAACCACAGATGAGAAGAGCCCAGATTGACCAGGAAATAAGGCTCTCAGAGGGTGTTGAGCTAAATGGGAGCTGATCCGTCAAACGCTCTATATGCCAGCATTAGTGATTTTGAATTTGATTTGCATTTAGCTGGTAAATTCTTTGCACTTCAATTGTGGCAAATGGTGTTTCTATAAATTGTAATTTTTCATCCAATTCCATAACAATTCATAATTTGTACATTAACATTAATTAGCACATTAACAAAGTGGGGCTCTATTTTAAGCAAATTTAGACTCTTTATAAACTATACAAACACTCTTAATTATTAGTCTGAATGCATCACTGTGGTTTTGGGCCTGTATTCGTGTAAGTGAAGACAAATAAGTTTTCCGTAAGGAGATAATCAAAATGCTTACCCACTCTTTTCCATCTTATCACCAACAAAACAGAACACACAGACACTATTTTTATAATAGCAATACCATCTCATCAGAATGCTTATTGTAATTCGATATCGTGCATTTGTGGGTGTAAAGGGAAACATGTGAGACAGAAGCGACTTGGTGTCTCAGCAGGAGGTTCAGAGCCATCAAAGAGAATAGCAAAGACACTCATCCTCCTTCTCTGACGAACCGCTGCGCTCATATTTGCTAACATCAAAAACGCGTAGATTTAAAGTGTGTATGCTATGTCTGTGTGTGGCGAGTGAGCGCATGAGGATGTTCGTTCTTAAATCCATAGCAGAAAATTACTCTGTCTGACAGGAGCTGCTGGTGCCATATTTGGTTTTGTTTCATCTGGTGGGATTCAAAGACCGTAATCCTGCTAGGAATAAGCATTATAACAACTGCTCTCACCAGACGAAATGTGTAGAAAAAAATGATTCTATAACAGGGTGTGAAAGATTTGGTGGCCCTGTGTGTCTGACACAGGAAGAATATCCCTGTCTTGACTTGACCCCCACCAGCTGGCCGCTGTAGTTTACGCTTATTACCACATTGACTCTTTCAGAGCGTCTTTGTATCTTTGACAAAGGCCCCAGCGGGCTTTCGGCAGACAGTAGCTGCTCTATCAACAGAAAATGGCACGAATGTCGCTGCCATGTGTGTTCAGAACGGCTTGGTTCTCCCTTAAAGGGACGTAGTTTGTTGCAAAAAAGTTCACACAAATTCTGGAGAGGGCTGAGATAATCATTTCACTTATTATGAAAGGTTTTAAAAGTAAATGCATTTAATACAATATAATATCTATTACAAAAAAAACAACTATTTTTACATGTTCAAAATCAAAATCATGCTTGTCAATGGATGTCACTCACATATTTACACATATGAGAAATCACATGTGAATGAAACGTGGAACAAATGAATAAATACTCACAGAAATGTGGAAAATGTAACCAACAGGTGGGAAAGAGATGTGTGAATTTGTGAAATCAATGTGAGAACATGGGAATAGCTGTTGTTCTTTTTAAACAAAAAAAGTCTTAAATTCATTTACCTTATTTTTTTTCCAGTTCCATTGTAATCTGTTTGTAGAATTTACATTTTTTAATTTCTATAAGTGCTATTTTTTTTATTGGAATAGTCATTAGTGTATGTAGCTTAATTGTATAAACATGTCTATGTTTCTTTATTTCCTAATCTTTCAGATTTGATGTATTTATTAAAGGAAAATGATTGTTTTTTAACAGCTTAAACACGTAAAATATTTTAGGTTCATGACCCTATTATTAACGCGTGTTCAGTCTGAATTTACATCAGTACAGAAAAGAACAATTTTAAATCTAAAACTTTCCAGATAATAATTAGAAGATGTTTATATTAAATCACCAATCCGACTAACATGTTACATATGTCAATGGTTTATTGTCTTCAGAAAAACAGTAGAACAACCTTAGATTTTGTAAAACACAATTAAAAACTAAAAAGATGGTATAAAACTAATAAAAGCATAAGTTGACCAATCACAACAAATACATTTATGTGAGAACATCAGTTCGTAGTTGATGGAAATAGGGGTGGAACAACATCTCCCACTTTTAAACTACCATAATGCTTCTTGTTTAGGTAAATTCTCAGAGTGCGTTTGTTAACAGCAAGTGACTCCCACCGGTGAGGCAAGCTGTTATTTTCGGGACAGTTAAGAAGGTGACGGCTTTGAGCTTAACACCACACATGTTTGACACTATTTTAGTAGAGGCAGATGTGCGACCACATTCTGCAACATAATGCCTTCAACAAAACTCCCAGTACATTTAAATATAATATGCCAACACTGTGAGAGTGGCTGTACCAGAGCGCGGAGTAGGAATAGGCAACATTTAAAAAAAGGCTCTGCTTGGTAGACAACCCAAATTTAAATTCAAAGTGATTCTTGGGCTTTGAAACACAAAAACACATAAACAGTCATCCAGAAATATAGCAGTGATACAGTGGAAAGCACATAAAATGTAGTATGGAACTGGTCATACATTAAGCTTTGGGATATTTTGGTTATAATCTGGAAGGTTAAGGAAGGTTTAAAATGGTTTAGAATATAATATGTTTCCTCAATTGTGTTGAGCAATACTAAGACTGCACATCACCCATACAGTTGTGAAACATGGTAGTGGCAACATCATGCTGTTGGAAATCTTTTATTCAGCTTGGAAAAGGAAGCTGGTCAGACTTAAATACAACACTGGAGCAGAAACCCCCTGTAGGCTGCAAAACAGCGCGAACTAAAATACAGTTTAGGAATCAGTCTCAACCAAGTTTTGTCATTCTCTAATTAATGCATGAAAACGATCAGTAAGTAGCCAATGGAAACATCTAACGAAGCACGTGCAGCTGCATCTTCAATCTAGTAGCTAAAGCTGCAAGTCTTTAGCTGATTGCTCTGATTAGCATCACATGACAAAGAGGAGTCGGCTGCCGAACAGCCCGCCATCGACCCCCCGAGCGTAGGAGGACTCGCCGGCACTGGTAGCGAATAAATCATGTGGCAAAATTATATTCTGATGTGTGCCTTGAGTGCATATTGATTCGTAATTATTTGTGCTAACAGTGGTGAGGGAGGGACAATGCCATCCATTACGCTGTGAAAATAGGCAGGGGGATCAATGTGAGAGGAATAAGGATTGTGGTGAAAAGCACGGTTGCCATTCTTCTGTCAAAGCTGATCATTAGCCCGGGCAGAGGAGAGAGCCCTCTTAGCCATGACCAGGGCTTGCCTTTACAAAGCTGATGGTAAATTACATTTCATTCATAGAGGAAAGAAAAAAAAAACTAGATCTCACCGCTCTCATAGTGGCACAGCCAGCTATGTAATAACAGAGCTGGTGGACCGAGGGCAATCATCCATTGCTTCCTGCCCTTTTCTCCTTTGTATGTCTTTTGCTGTGCCACTGATAGCTTGTCACGAGCAGTGTGCTTTTAAATCAAAGGTCCTAATGACACAAAAGTATGACTCGCAAGCCATGCACGCACATACAAGATGACTTAATGTGAAGCTGGCGGCGGAGTTAGGTTAAAATGTCATAGAAGGGAAGAAAAAAACGGCAACACAGAACCATGAAAAAAGACACCAAAGATGTGCATAATGGCCTGTGCTGTGTGAAGTCATAAGAAATAGATTTTGTATTTTGAACACCAGCCGCGGTCTATTGTTAGCAGTTTGGATACGTCTGTAGGAAAGCAAACCATTACCTTCAGAATGTGCAGCAAGCACTGACCCATTGGTAAGGCAGTCACTGTAACTGCCGGGAAAGTTGATAGCACAATCACAGTGTAGCTGCGTAGAACAAGAAAACATTACCCAAGCTATGTTAGGGACATTCATACATGTACCAACAGCCAACAATTGAGCTGCTCTCACAATTCAATAAGCAACAAAAAGCAGCTTCCATGATTGAGACAAAAAAGCAGTGTGACAATAAGGAAAAACTACATTACCCTCAGCTGGAAGAAGGAGGAAATTGTGAGCTATCTAACAGCATTAAACAAAGCCTACAGGCGCAGAGACCATAAACCTACTTAGCTACCTGCCATGTACGCATTCACCCACACATACACACAGATGCACCAAGAAAAGAGAGCCAATCTCGTCCACCCATTATGATTTGATAGCTAAAATTGTAGCAATGATTCAAAAGTGGTCCTGTGGGGTTTGTGGAAAAGCCCATTGCCTGTTATTTTACCACTGGGCAGCAGGGGATGGGAAAGGATGCTGTTGCAGAAAGCAGAAAAAAAACCGAACAATAAATCACAGGGTATGAAGAAACTCAGAACAGTGAAAAGAGTGTGTGTGATGTTTTTGGTGTGCGAATGGACAAAGTAGTCTATCTACAAGGGAAACCAGGTTGATATCTGTTTGCTTACATTACAGAAGTGCATGAAGTGAAGCAATGATACAAAATATCCAGCTTGTACATAAGAGGTCACAAGAACGTCTTGCGAACCTTAGAGTATGTACATTTAGCGTGGACACATGTTGTATGTTAGATCTCATGCTGTGCGTTGCTAGAGTGTATGTTTCGATCTAATCATCATGAAAATTTTGAGCAAACTTTTTTTATTGGTGCAAAAATAACAAATAAAAAGAAA
>JAVLVB010000179.1:787759-850776 GCA_032876305.1 Orestias chungarensis | reverse complement strand
TCTGGATCGGCTGTATTTGGACTGCAGTTGTAATGTGTTAAATACCTGCTACATTCACACTGTTAAACACAGCGCCACCAAAGTTGAGACACAGTATTGCATGGCCTAAACCCAAACTTCTTCCATGAATGCCAATAAGAATGCGTAAATTCAGTGATTGTAACCATAAAAAGGTCAAATCATATCGGAAAAAAAATGATCTAGCAGTCAAGTCATTATTTGTCATTTTTTTCACTAATCATGAAACTATTTTAGATGTCAGGGGGGCAGGTGAGGAAGTTACTGCCTCAGTTGACTTTGAGTTGTCCATTGCAACAAATTAATACACTTCAATTCAATTGTAGCAGAAAAAAAATAAACACACCTCTACATGGGTTTTGGATGATTTCTAAATGACCCCCCCCCCCCCCCCCCCCATCTGAAAAAGAACAGTCTCATTAAGTGTCCAATTAAAACGCTGTTCAGTCGATAGATTTTCCCACCCCAGCAGTAGATCTCCATGTTTAAACTCAACACTGCTTCCAACATTTTATTCCTGATTTTATACATTTGGAATTGAGGCCCGATATCGATAGTATTTGCTCACGGATGTTCATTTACAAACTTTGGCCGACTTCACAGAAGACTTATGAAAGTGAGGAGGCTAAATAGAAACTAACTGTTAAAAACACAGAAATAAAACATGTTAAAAATAACAAAAACTACTGTTTGGTAAAGCAGGCAGATCAAATGCGCCAAAGTGAAAAGGTGGCCAAAAATAAAATCAGTTTTATTGTGTTTGTGTGTGTGTCTGTGTGTCCTGGCGCCACATCTGAGCCATGCTTTCCTCCTCCCTGACTCTCTGTCTGCTCTGATTAGATGGGCCTTCTTTGGTTTGCCAGGAGCTCTGCCAGAGATAAAGACAGACTAACAGATGTTTCTTCTTATCTCAGGACCAACCTCAAGCCCATCAACCCCGTAACACTCCCAAACAATCAGTAGCCTGAATGCGCACACACACTGCTTGTTTTTGTAAAGTTTAAATGTGGAACGAATTAAGTCTTGCATACAGTTTTTTCTTATTTAGTTCTAATGATGCACAAGGAAGGCACAAACAAACACCTACATCCTCAAGGTTGAACGAAACGCACATTTCCGAACCCTTGTTAGCCTCTTTTGAAGGAGAGAGGAAGCCTTTAGAGCCGCTCCACCCCTCTACCTTCCTCCAGCCACATGTAGTCAAGTGGAATGTTAAGGCGGCTTTGAAGAGGCGTCTGCATCGAGTGAGCCTGACACGACACGCTTACTGTTCTCACCGTGTGCAGCTGATTATAATATCTCATTGTTCCTCGCACACACATAACAGGATGTTTGAGAGTTGGTGTGAGGTGTGTGTGGGTGGGGAGGGTGAAGGTAAAAAAAACAACGACAAAAAAACGAACAAAGGCTGGAAAAAAGTTGCAAACGGGGAAAAGAAAAAGAGCAGAGGAGTCTCTAAATCAGGAGACGGAAAGATCACGGCCCGCTGACGAGAAGCAGAACTACGGGGCCCCCAGGGCTCGAGATCTATGTGTAGGCATAATGAGCAGAGCCAAACATATCCAGCCTCATTAATTTCAACTATCAAAGCCACTTTTTCAGCGCGCCACGCTGCCTGCTTCTTCACCCGTCTACACAAAGCCCTCACTTGTCACCTAAGATCAAAACAGCCGAGAAGAAGAAGTGCCAGGCTAGAGGAACTGTGAGCTGGAAAAAAAAAAAAGGAGGGAAAAAAAGCACTTTGTACAAGCAATGGAGAGAATGCAGAAGGAACATCCTGCTATCTGCTGCATACCCAACCAGAGGGAGGATTTATAAGCTGCAGATATTCTTAAAACACCAGGTGTGGAGTGGAGAGAGAGGCAAATGTTGAAATGCAAGAGGTTAATCATTAATATTTATGACTGCTTTCGCCTTGGAATAGACAGCAGACTCTGTTAAATAAAGATACACCAAAGATCTTAAAGAGAAAAATTAAATTATCCCGGAAAAACTGTTTCTCTATGTGCCAATTAGTCCACCCCAGGAAGAACACAGGATAGATATAATTGACTGATTTTCTTAATAATAGAAAATAATTTTACAGTTTTATTTTAACAGAGTTGCAAAATAAATTCTTGCTCCTTTCAAGTGTTTGCATCAGTGATTTTTCTCTCCATTCTGCAAGCAAACACACATCCTACATCGGAGCATCTACAAGCTGCAGCTATTTTTTTTTTGTTTATGTAGAAGCATATCCAGAACTTATTCGCTCTGCACCTCTTTTGAAAGAAGAGACTAGTACACACCGAAGGGCATCTCCGGCTTGTTTCTATGCTTTAGACTCCTCTTCCCACAGAGAAAAGACAAGGCGGCCATTGTTTAATTATCTCCATCATGTCCCGAGGACTTCCACAACCACCAAAACCTCCAGACACTAGCATCTGGTGGTCTCCATTCAGACTCCCTTTTTAATACGGGCCCAACAAAGCCGTGCTTTGACCATAACAATATTGCCTCCTCTGTTCTGAGATAGCTGCAGGTTTCACACGTCAGGCTCAGTCAGATGTTTCATTAAGTCAAACACAGAGGCAACATTTGTGGCTCCAAGTTAAAAAAATATGTCCAAAGGAATGTTCTTTTAAAGACATGTGGTTTTCAAAACTGAAATGTACATGATATTAAATACGGCATCTGCGCTGCCTTCTCTTTTCCCATTTCATCACATTTGAGTCTAATATTTCAAAGAATACATCTGGATTATCTAAATCTAAAAGGGATGGACGTCTTATCTAGCTAACCCCCTTTACTCAGGTATCCCTATATAATTCAACAATTTCATCTCACAGCTGTAGGTCAGGAAAAAAAGTAGTGGAGACATTTAAGAAAGATTTAAGATGATAAAAAAATACCCCAAAGTTACACCATATATCTAGACCAAGGGGCTGAAACCTCTACAATCTGATGAGACATTTCAGCCAGCAACATAACATTCAATTGGAGCCATCTTAAAAGAAACAAAAAAACAATGTGTTAAAGAAGCAACATTTCATTTCAGTCTATTTTACTATTCCAGGTTACAAACTTTTCTTTTTCATTAAGTGACTAAATGAAAGATAAATTAATGTTCAAATGAATACCTAGATGTGACTGGTTGATTACATAAGAGGGGGATAGGTTCAGGGGCGCTCTAGTCATCAGACAGTGTGTCATGAGAAAAGAATCTGATCGAAGCGTCAAGATTCAGATGCAGGCGGTGTGTCTCGGTCTTTAGTCATGCACTCCACAGATCCAGCCTTTTCAGACGGGAAACATGTAGAATCACATTGCTAAAACAGCCCTAATAAGCACAGTTTATACTTTTGCCACACGCATGTGGGGTCCAAAATTAACATCTAGCAGATAAGACCAACATTTTGGCCTAATTACAAAATGCCTGATAAAATAATAACATTACAGATCAACCAGATCCTTACATTGAGCATCACAGGGGGGAGAGGCATTTTTTTCAACACGGACAAATATGTTGCTCAAAGTTGATTGGACACTAGACCAGAAGGAAACTCAGAGACTTCAAAAGACTTGCCAACGCTGTAGAAGTAAACATTTCAGCAGGACCATAAGCTTTCAGCTCGATTTAAGATGATTTAGATGTCCCAATTAAAGCAACACTTCAGAAGTGTCTGTTTTGCTCAATTTTGGCTGCCAGTGTGGACAAAAGCGGTCGTGTTTTGCAAGAAGGAAGAGTGCATTTCCCATGATGACCCGCGCTTAGCTTCCTAAAATCCGATCTCCCGGTCGCCTGCAGTTCGATTGAAGTACTTGCAACGACCTGTAAGTTGACGTGCAATCACAACAGTTAGGAAAATATTTTATGAAGGTTGAAAAGTTACTTTGTGTTGCTTTAAAATCTAGTCATACAATACACAGGAAATCGGCTGCAAGCTTGGAACAATTCAAAATTTGTTACATTGTTTTTTATTCAATCTGCCAGAGGATGAACAATACTGACAACAATTTTTAAACGTTACCCTCCCAATGAACAACAATACCCAAAAAGGTTAACCCATCTGCATCTTTGCACAATTTTCTGTTTGTCTACTGTTTGCATGAATGTTGCAACAAAGGTTTAAGAGGTAAAAATACTTTTGCAAGGCAGCAAAGATTAAAGACTAAACCTTCTGTCAACACATGAAGAAAAGTAAAGGGTTGAGGGATGCTATCAGGGAGTCTTACTTTCTTGATCTTATCAGAAGGACTTGGTATTGTATGAGGTCCATTCCATGCAGAACTGGTAGCAAATCTCTGTTTGTTTAAGTTCAATGCTGGGGAAAAAAAGAATGTACAGAAAAACATCCAATGTGTGGGTGAAAAGTGGAAAGGCTGTCAAGTGGCAGCCAAGTTTGTGTCATGTCCTATCTTGCCCAGTGAGACGTTTTATCCCCATATCACCTCCTCTCGCACAGAAGGGAGCGTATAACAAGCAACACTCTTCTTCTTGCTACCATCTCAGTTTACTGCATCTTTTGCTTCCCTCCCACCTGTCATTCATGCATAAGGAGTTTTTCTTTCACCCATTTGTAAAAGTTCTCAACTTGCCACCGTGTTTCCAAGTAAGAGATGAGAAACAATAGTTTGCTAAAAGGAAACATCACAGGGAAATCTAGGTTAGCGTAAAAGAGCGTTCTCTGTAATCTGAGACTTTTGATGGCAGTTCAGGTGCGGATATGAGAAAAAGCAAAACAAAAACACTAAGATGCTATTCTCTGTGGTCTCTGCCTGCAAGACTTTTTACTTCTCATAAAGATAGAGCACGGATTTCGGCAAGGAGATGTAAAGTTTTCAGAGAGTGGAAGAAAGAAACAGAATCCATGATGGGAACTGGCTTAAATGTGAGCGTCTGTGTGTGGGCGTAAAGGTAACTGGAGAAACTCTCTGTTTGTCGCCCTCATCAGGGCTTTAGAAGTGAATGAAAAGAGAGGGACCTATACTAGGCATTAATTGTACCAGTCTGTGTTTTCTTTTTTTGTGGGTTCTTCCGGAGGCTTGCAGAAAAGGTCAATTTAGCACTTTTGTAAGCATTTATTAACTTAACAGATGTTTCGGGAAAAAAACATGCAAACCTTTGTAAGGGACCCAACTCAGGTTTAAAGCAACTAAAATGTACTATTGTAATATAACTAAGTATATTGTATACTTCTCCTTTTACCAGACAGACTCATCTCAAAGCTTCTCCTACAAGTTCCATACTGTTTTCTATATGTTGGTTTCCTGCTCCAGTCAGAAATCTTCGGTAATCTATTGTCCTTTCTTAAGGAATAGTCTGAAAACGCTCACCAGGCCCTTTCACCATCACATCAAACACACTTATTATCTTTTAGATGGACCCAATTTTCTGATACCTGGCAAAAGACCTTCCTCTATATTAACAATTATCCAGTGAATTTCTACATTGCCATGAGTCAGCACCTCCCTATTCCTCTACTGAGAGCTGAAATCTTCCTATAATAAGTACGTGGAATGGTAGAGGTCCTAGCAAAATCCATAGTTAATAGTTTTATACTTAAGCTGTAATTTCTGTAAAGTAATCTCTTCTTTTAATAATAGTAACCTGCAACATCCCTAAACTGGTCCTAATATACAAAGGCAATATAAACGCAATCTTCACTGTAATAAAAGCTTAACTACTAAGCTGCTGTCAATAACTTTCAATCTCTAAGGACACTGTAGCATTGGTCGTAAAAGTTTTCAAGGACAGTTGACTGGGTATTCAGCAGCCATCACAGGGAACTCCAGGAATATTCAGTTAGTGGGAAATTAAAGGATGTTGTAATCCGTCAAGCCTATTAAGAGAAAACAAAAGAAGCTATATCTGTTAATGAGCTAACGTTTTAGACACACACACACACACACACACACACACACACACACACACACACACACACACACACACACACACACACACACACACACACACACACACACACACACACACACACACACACACACACACACACACACAGACATATATGTGGAGGAACATTGAGGAGCTAAAAGGGTCAATCTACGAGGTCTCTGATACAAATCAGTCAGTGAGGCTATAAGCCGTGGTAGGCAACTTTCCTCTTCACTTTCCTACAGCTGAGGCCTCTGAGATGAGCCGTCACCATGTGGCAAATGACAGAAAATGTCAGCGAGCCACTAATCCCTATTTAGGCCTGTAAAAACAAAGACAAAGGCCCTCACCCCTCCTCATGCTGACTCCTGTTAGTCCTCTCAATGCCTCCATCCAGCTAGTCACCAAGCCTGGCCACCCCGATGCTGCTTAGCAGCTTTCGCACACAATCACACACACACACACACACACACACACACACACACACACACACACACACGCACACTTAGGAGCATATGGAGAGGCCTGCTCATTGTCTCCCAAGTTATCTCCTCTCTCAGCACCTGGCAGGGGAGTGAGGATTAGCATGCCTTCTAACTGCTTGAAGAATGCTCTCTACTCTTTGACTCTCCCACCACACTTCCTGTTTTGTTCTCTTCCCATCGTGGTCAAGCACCATGTGTCTGGCTGAATGAGGCTTATCCGTGAGGAGCAGACTTTACATGCAGCGCTGTTTAGCTCGACACTGGCGGGAAGGGAGGAGGAGGCTACCAGGAGTGAGCTTTGGCTTAGGCTACTTGACATTCTCGCACACAGGGCCCGCTGCTGCACATGCACAACAACCCCTTAGGTTGTCATATCGCCAAAACTGGCACAACCAGCCAGTTGGAAAAAAAAGGCTCATTACAATTCAGTTTCAAAGGGATAAATGTTAAAATAAAATATAACATTTGGAAAAGGTTAAGCATTGATAATGTAAAAAAAATTTTTTTTAAGGGGTCCTTTAATAAATAAAAAAAACACTAAAAACAACAGTCTTCCATTCTGTGTCACCTTGAATAATGTCCAGCTTTTTGGTCGAGTGCTTCAGAAAAAGGATCTTTATAAACTGCAGATAGGTTGAAATAAAGCAGCAAGATTAGCACTCGGCTGTCACCTTAGAACCAATGTCAATTTCATGCCCCAATGCCTGTCATGGATGAAAGTCAGTGACCGTCTAGAATTGTTTCCTGACATTAAGTCGGAACTTTACATAAACCGTTTGTCATCTCCTTATAGTTATCACTGTAGTAGGCATGATTTTAATACTAGACAACCTTCTGTCATTACCTTTCTACTATCTGTCTATCTATATGCTGCCTCCTACAATGTATTGGTAGAAATTAAGAGTTTAACAGTAATCTGAAAAGAAAAATCAACAGTATGTAATTATATAATAATACATTGAACAGATATGTAGTGTTTAAAAGTAGACTATTCAAATTCTTGAACGTTGTGATTTTTATTCATGCGTTTCAATGTTTTGTGTGACGTATTGAATTGAAATCTTTGCAATACTAGGATTTTAACGCGATGTGATCTTTCTGACGTGGACCCCAAATAGAATAGTCTCTGCTACAGAATAATAAAAAATAAAATAAAAATGTCAGCCGGGTTTACCATGTTGTTCACTTGATTCTTAGGCTGCTGTCATATCTTTATGTTAAATTTGAGATTGTATTGAAAGCAAGACAGAAAATCCATAGACAAGTTCTGATTTTGGTTAAGCAAATTAATTTAAAATTAACCAGAAACATAAACTCTTAAAACAATATGGCCAGAAGCTTAAATCGTTATTTAGAGTTTACTACATTTCTTTGATGAAAATCTTGCAGTGCATGTTTGAATTTGTGCAAGAGTCATTTGAACTGTTTTCAGAAATAAATTCCCGTTACCAAGTGCAATGTTAGCCACAGGTTGTTACGGAGTCCAGACCAAGGTCGATACTTAATACATGCACAGATGCTGTTTGTGATTCGTTTGCCTTCTGATAGGATGAGCAAACAAACAGTAAGGGCTTTTGTGTGGGTGAGGTAAAGCCATCAAGGTCTACAGATGACCTTGTTTACTCGTCTCTATACATGTATGTCCCACATTATATAAAGCTCTGCTGTCTTAACAGCCTGCCGGAGTAAAAAATGGAAAATAAACAGAGCTTTGAAGTTACTCTTGTCCTTCAGTAAAAGGTTTCACTCCTCTCTCCTAATCTCACCACAAATCAGGGCCTTTTATGTTTCTCAGAGCTCTATCTAAGCTGTGAATTGCATACAGTCGAAATCCAGATCAATAATTAGTTTAACTGCGTTTGGCTAATGTGCAGGAAAGCCATCTAAGCTCGCATCGCCCCGCCTTACCAATACGCAGGCCGGTATAGAGACAGATAACGGAGGAAGACTCTGTGGCACCTGACGGGGTAATTACAAGTGATTCATCAGACAGATGCTGCAACGGCAGTTAATTGATTTGTGAATTAATAATGAGGAGAACAATATATCTGCTGCCAATGTAATTCCACCGTCATGCTACCTTGCCAACAACAAGGTGCTCCACATGCTGCAGGGTGGATTTACTGATCTCACCGATAGTGGGGAAAAACAAAGCCGGGTATACAACATTGAATATTTCATCTCCTTCCACTGATTGTGTTACTATTCAGCAGATCTGGCAGCAATTGATGTTTCTTTTATGTGAATTGTCATCCAAAGACACGGCAAGCACAAGGAACAGGCCAGCTGCAAGTGAAGAGGCACCCATTTAATTTTAGCTCTAATTATGGAAGGATGTGTGATGCAGAGCCTACATTTAGCAAACTCCTACTTCTCTTCAAGGACTATGGGTAACAATAAAACAAAGTTCTTCTACTTTTCTACATGCATTTCTATGCATTAGTGGAAATTAAAATGGTACAAGGCCTCCAACTTGTCTATCAGGTACAATCTTTTAGTCCTTCTGGGTGCTGCGATGGTAGTAGATATATTGTAGCCACAACATAGGATACAATAAGTGAGACGATGGAATGATGGATGGGCCATTAGTGACAGAATAAAATCCTGCTACCTGAACCACCGTTGCTGCTTTTTTCACCCAACAAAGTCATTTTATAATGAACATGAGTCCAACTGAGTTTGAAAGTAAAATGTTCGGATTATTATTTGTTGTTTTTTTATTCGCTTAATTGTTACTATAAAAGTTACTATCAAGCACACACAAGAATGTCTTTGGGTTGTTTTGTGGCAACCATAAAAAGTTATGATAACAAACACAAACATTGAAAAAAAAAAGGATTCTGTTGGACACCAGCTGCATAAAGACCTGCAGTATTTTGTGATGATACATCACAATTTTGTGACAACAAATAAACCACAATTAATAAAAGAATAAATCCTAACCCATATGAGTCAGGCACCTTTATCTTGAAACTGTTACTATTTATTACGCTTATTATTACTGAGATTGTTCAGTTAATGAAAACTTAGATAAAAAAATAAAATAAAAATCAGATTTGGTACATTTTCCAGATTCAGCATCTTTCCAACCCAACAGAACTGGATTCTTCTTTCCTGTTGACTTTTTAACTCTCTGCATAGGAGTTACATTAAACAGCTGCTATTCATATGATTTCCACTTTCTTCTTAACTGGCTCCAATCTCATTTTTTAAACATTGACATCGGAATAACATTGTCTTACGCGTGAACTTGCGCTGTTTTCAACTGCATAAACAATCCCATTTGTGGACTGTGTTCTGATTAGCGACGCAAGCGTGAAGTCACCAGATTCCAGACCAACAGCTGATTTCTCGCTGCATTTTAAGTAGCCCAAGTGCTCATTTTTAAACACTTAAAAAGCCACAGGTTTAAACACTGTCAGCATCAATCAAAGAAGTGGAAAAAAATACTTCCTTTAGGTTGCTTGTCAAACGCCCCGCCCCCCCCAAAAAATAAAATAAAATAAAAAATACCTCCTTAGGGCAGGTGAACAGGAAACAGGAGAAATCTAGCAGAGCAAAGAAATGGAAGCTAGAAGCTTGAGTGGATTCACACGAAAGAGCGACGAGGCAATGGCCTGCAGGTAAACAGGGTTAAACCAGTCTGGTTGTTAAAGGTTGCAGTGTTGTTAAGACCAGGTAGGGGGAGGAAGGCACAAGAATGTAAGGGGGTCATGGGGGACTGAAAATAATGAAGAGGAAAGCCTCATTCAGTTCCTTGGTTTAGCCTTTGGCCTATAATGAGGGCTCTTGACACCGGGGAGCACACTGATACAACACATTTGGCAGCCTGGCAAATTGACCTGGGTGCCTGATGGGTGATTGACAGCTATTCCTAAGGGCGCCTGAGCTGCCCTGCATGTGTGTGCAAGTGTGTTCTTTAAAGTGGAGAGCGAGTCAGACAAAGGAAGAAAAGTGAAAGTGAGATGCGTCGAGAGGACAGAGAGGATGAGGTGACAAGAGGCTGCCAATGATGAAGGGGGAAAAAAAAAAAAACTTCTTAGAGCGGGGCTAAAAAGGTAATTGTGTGTCATTTATTGCTAAACTAAATTAGAACTAAGAGTTCAAACATGGAAATTGTCTGGAAAGTGAAATTGTTGCAGATGGGGAAATTTAAAATTGGTGATGACAGTGATGCGTATGTGTGGTCTTGCATGCATACCAGTGCTGCTGCTTAAGTGTTTCAGGAGTTACAGCTACTTACTGGTGCTAGCTGCCTAAGAGCTGACCTGTAGTCTTCACACATAAAACATCTTGCAAATGTACACATAGGTCTGGAACTTTTTATCATTTTGTCACATCGCAGCCACAATCATCAATTTGTAAGAAAAGAACTTTGCTATATGACGAAGAGTAGGGTCCATTTGGGTTCTTTTACATATTTCTATGTCCAACTACTCATTTAGAGATTTTACTTAAATAGTGATGAAGACTAATTGTGTGTGGTTTTCTCTGGCACGGAGGGCAGATTGGCTAGTATCGCTGGGAAGATGACTGGAGCTAGATGGAGAACATCTTTTAGGCTTCCTGTTTGACTAACATAGTTTCCCTTCCTTTATCTTCGGACATTTGTTATATAGTAAAAGCCGCAATATAACAGATCCACAGTACCACAAAAATCTTTAAGAAAGCTTAAACTGCGACAAAAGCCCATCTTCCAGCAGCATGATAACACTTAAAGTCAAAGTTGCACATTTTAGATTAATCATATATATGGGTCAGGCGAGGAAAATTGATTTTTCCATCACATTTTGTGTACAAGACAATTCAAATAGTTTAAAAGAAGACATTAGAAAAAAGACATAGAATGGTCTCGTCAAAACACAGAGCTTGAGGTTCCTTAGATTGGAACCTTTTCAATTTGGTTTGTTATGATGCATCTATGATTTTCATAGATTGTCTTGTAAAGTGCCTTCAGACGACATCTGTTGTAAAATTGGCGCTATATAAATCAACTGATTCTCAAAAACTTCTTGATTCTTGGGCCAATGACCACTGATCACCTTTTCGTCAGGCTTAATAAACTTTTAAAACATCAATGTTCATGTTGAGGTAAACCTAGAGAAAGAAATTCCACAAGGATGACAGTCTTTAAAAATTATAAGCGGTAAAGCAAAAATGCAGTGGTAGGGAGGGTCTGTAGGTCAGCCATAATGTAGCTGTATCTGACATGTAGAAATGATCCTGCTAGTCAAACCTGAAGCTCATCATTTAAACTAATCCTGGAGATTTAGGCCTGCTCTATCCCCAAATTGGGTTTCTTGGCAAGAACACAATCCATCATAAATCACACCTGCATCCCTTAGCTCCCACTATCTAAATGGAGTGTTGGGCTCAGGCTGGAGACAGGTGAGCACAGATAGTGGAAGAATATATTTATGCCTCCTTTAAACCGGATGACTTAAACAACTCCAGTGAATATGGAAGCCGTGACTGACGGTTGATTTATTTCACTGGCCAGAAAGATGCCGTCATGGCGGTTATAAATCTCCCAAACCCGATGAGACAATTTCCCTGTGTGTACAGTTTTTGTTTTTGTTTTTACAAACAAAATACTCTGGATAAGATTTTTTTTTTCTTACTTGTTATGGAAAAGGATCATCAAACAGAAATTGATGAGATGAAAATGAAATAAATAACGCTGATATTTCGAAACATTAAATGGAGCAAAATCAGCACGAGATATATATATATATAATCTTCTTAGTCAAGTTGACATCCAGTCTCAGACCTCAGAACAAAAACACCAAACAGAAGCTGATTTGTATTTAAATATGCATATATCACTTCCAGATATAACTTCTTCCTCTACCTGGTGAACACAGAGCGACACATGAAAGCTCTCTTCTGTGTTTTTACCCAGTCAACACGCTGCAGACTCACAGCCACCTAATTAACATCTATCTCCTGGAAATACGCCCATGTTTTTAATATTATTCTGCAGAACTGATAAGGAAAAAAAAAAAAAACATGCACTAAAAAGGGAAATTAAATTATTTCTGCTGGAAGCATCAGCTGTCCTCAGAAGTCCTCCTTTTGTTTACTGCTTCCAGAAACATGAGTAAATACAAAGCGAGATGTAAGCAATAACCACACAGCGGCAGCTCTGCTTCGTACGGATAACAGCCGTGTCACATTGGGGGGGGGGGGAGGCGAGCAGCTGAATTATTCTCCCTGCCGACTCTATTGCTGCCATTTGTTCTAAAGTCTCCCAGAGGAGCAAGCCCGTTCACGTGTTTTCGCCCCGTCGTTCTCCCACAGGTGGATGCGTCTGCTGGATGTGTGAAGAGTTACAGTGAGGGTTGCAGGCTGCTTGTGTCCCATTTCTCCTAATGGTTGTTTTAAAGACAGACTGATGGGAGCGATGAGAGGCGGACGGAGACAATGTTTAAGCGCCGTCTCTCCGGAGACGACCGGCAGAGTTATGGCGCAACAAAGACTGGGAACACCTCCCATCGCTCTGCTGGGCTCTGTGAGTGATGGGATGGAGGGTTCAGCCGTGGCCTCGACAGGGAGGGGTGTGTGTATGTGAGGAGGTGGAGGTGGATGTGGAGGTCCACTTTGTGTCTTTGTATTCTATTGTCTCAGTTTAATCTTTGTCCATCCTCATCTCTCTTTCTTTGCATTTGTTTCCTTACTTCTTTTTTTACCTAGTAATTTCTTTAATAAATGAATAAAATCCATTCCTACTCATTATTTATTGCTTCTATGTAATTTAAGACATGTTGAGGTTAAAGGCGTGTGTATAAATACTTTTTTTACAAAGTAGGACATTTTGTCGGTTTGCATTAGTGACCTTGAGGCAATTAGACTAAATAAAACCAGACAGTAATAGATGGGAAGGGTAATCAAAGCAGGTCCATCTGCATTCCTTTCAATGTATGCCTTTCCATCATAGGGCAACCCGCAAGAACTCCTTTTGCTTTCATCCTACTCTGTTTTTTTCTTAACCATCATATTTCTTCTTTTAACTAAGCTGATTAAAAGTCGACACCCCAACACCCAACTCACACACACCACCTAACCCCCGAGCCTTTTCAGCCGCGAGGGGGTGGAGAGGAGCCCTCACTGCACTCTGCATGAATATTAAGTATGGGATTTGTGTTGCGGGTTTGAAATTGGAAATCACCAGTTTGACTAATCAGCTTTAGAGGTTCATGTGTACTTTTCTGTGTGTGTGTGTGTGTGTGTTGGTGCCTCTTCTTCTTGTGTCTCCAGTGGCAACGGCGTGTCCCTGCAGACACACACCAAGCCCTGCTGCCACCACCACTGATCCCGCTGTGAGTCAGAGTGCTTATTCACTGTCTCAGCAGGGCCAAGTACCCCTCCACACCTCCACCCCCCATACACACTCGCACTAATGCTCCCAGAAATAGCCCAAGAGGCTATTAGGAAAAATACAGCCAAAGGAGGAGGAAGCTGTGGGGGTTTACAGTCCAAAGCCATTCAAGAGTACACTCCAGTGTCTCCCTTTCCCTCGCCCCCCGTGCCTCTCTTTGTTCAGATGAATCAGAGCTTCAGTGAACATGCTCATTCTCTCTCGATAGCTGGGGCTTGTTCTCTATCCCGGGCATCGGCCGAAAATGGGGAAGAAAGAGCGATAATGAGAGGTAAAGGAGGGAAAAACAGGGGTGAGGAGTGAGAGTGCGCAACAGGAGTGAGGGGAGACAAAGATTAAGAATAAATGTGGAATGAGAGAGAAAGGAAAACTAATGAAGCAGAGACGATCCCATAATGGAGAACGGATGAAAAAACGGGGAAGGAAACAACGTGAATAAAACCATTTCAGATCTCCATAGTGCAGCTAATGTTTTACATTCAGGTTCTTTTTGTCCTTCACCACTTTTTCCATCTTACGCTCAGGTTTAGATAATCTTTGTTGCACACAAGATGGTATTTTTGAGAGATAAAGGAGCTCTGCTTCACTGTCAGAACTGTTGCTGTCCTTTTATAGTCCAAGTAACTTTTTGTGCACGGCAAATTATAGCTACCGCTCAGAAGTATTGATGATAATTGCAATGATCTAGAAATTTCCCCCATTTTTGCAAATGTCATGAGGCACTCAAGAAGAGACATGTTTCATGGAGAACTTTCTTTTTCTTTTTTGAACGCAGAAAAATGGTTGATAAATCACACAGCACTTAAACTACAGAAGTGAAATGTCTTAAAACTAACCTGATTATTCGTTCTGAAAGGCAGTGGAAAAACAGGATTTCTTGTACTTTATGGAAACCTTTCTCATTGTTTTCAGTAAAGATCAAGGTTGAAATTTTGATCTGTTCTTCTGCATTTAGCAGCAAATACTTGTATTCTACATTTTTTAGATCATTTGAAAACAAAATTTAAATTCTGTGATATCAAAGTTGTAATAGTGTTTATTATAGATATGCAGGTAGCTCTAAAAACTTTAAAAGAACAAGATTTTTGAGAAAGGCTCCCAGAGCAATAGGTTGGGAGCGAGGTGTGAACACATTGAGGTTGGATACCAGAGGATTTCGAGGCCAATCACTCTGGAGGGTTTATAGCGTTCGGGGCATTAGAGAGCCAAGTAAGCAAAAAGCCATCAAGCTGACCACTGAGGCAGCAGAGTTTTCCTTGAGATGGATGTGGATCAAGAGAGTAGAACCCAAGAATACCTGGAGCAACAAGCTGGGGCTTGAGCAATCCCAACTCATGTCATGACTGGACAAGTGTGTCTGAACGTTAAAATAAATGAAACACCTAATGAACCGGGGAAAGAAAAGCTGAGGTGTCCATGAGTCAACTTCTCCAATCCAGCCAAATACATTTTAAGCATTTAGTATCACTTTGTAAAACCACACCAACTTATATTAAATTCAGTGCCAATTTAAAACACGTCACATTATCACATATATTCCAATTGATTATAGTTATCAAACATCATCACATCCTCTTTATTTTTCAAATCAGTGAAAAATAAATAAATAAATCCAATGAAACTCATCAGAAAGCAACACAAACTAAGTCAAAGGGGTTACTTATGTATTTCTCAGGCACACTCATTGTAAAGCAAAAAACAACAGGTAAGTAAGTATATTACCTTCAGGTTTTACGAAACTGTAAAATACCTATAAGTTTGAAATTGAAATATATATATATATATATATATATATATATATATATATATATATATATATATATATATATATATATATATATATGTGTGTGTGTGTGTGTGAAATACGCGTCTGTCTCTTTACCAAACTCCAAACTCTTTCCTTACATGCCTTGCTCTGGAACATCTTCTCTAAATGTTTTTAGGTGTTGTGTTTTGTTGCATAAAAAGATTTTTGGGAAGATGGCCACTCAGGATATTGTCTGGCAGTTCCACCAGATCGTTTCTTTTTATGGAGTAAGATTGCTGTTAAAAAGGTTTATGCGCGACTTTAACATTCATATTCATATTTGTATGTCCACTATGTTCTTGTACTAAAAAATCTTGTTTTTATGTGAGTATGAATCTGAAAGCTGCGAGTGTAAAGACTTGTGAATTCAACTGTAATATGTACTACTGGGAACTCTTCCTTTCTCTGTGGACACGGCTTCAATTTTGTGGGTAGAAGTAAAAAAAATGTTACGACGACGTCACAGGGTGGAGTAATCGATCCGCGATCACATCAAACAGAGCCCGCTCCAAATCTAAAGCCTCCCACGTAAGACAAAATATATAACTCTATATAAACAAGTGGTTTCTCCATCCGGTCCACCGTCTTCCACCATCTTTAAATTTATAAAGAGCCAAGAACCCGATATAAGTAGCTGTTATGAAAAAAATAATAATTTATCAAGGTTAGTAATCTACTGCAATGCGGTAAAACAACAATTCCTGTGGATTCAAACAAGTTTTTGAAGCAAAGAGTAAAAGTCTTAAACTTGCTGAATTTTTACTTTAGAATCTGAAATATTCTAGTTTTACCACATTTCTTTAAAGAAATGGATTCTAGAAATTAACTGTAATCATTCAATTAGTTTTATCTGCTGCAGACACTGCGTAATAGGTCTGTTATCAATTGAGCTCGATCAAACCCTCAGTATGTACCGTCCTCTATGGAACGGTAATAAATTAAAGATACACACTGAACCCATTTAACAGCACATTTTCCGACCAGCTCCGACCTGAATTCTTAGGATCTCAGCGTGGTTTCAAGATTCAAATGAGCCACCAAGAAAGGTCATCACAAAGCTAGGGTCTCTGCCAAAAACACCACCACATTTTTAGTTAACATGTCTGACTTTATATCGAAAGATGTGCTTTTGTGAAAAAATGTTTTATGTGACAGGCTGTGTTTATGAAAAACCATCTCAGTAATGCTAATAAGCCATTATAAAACAACTTTCTGGAATAGTTAGATTTTCTGCTTCTTCCATTCACCTTTCTAGATTTTAAAACACAGCACCCTAATATGAGGTATCCTGAGAATACAGGAGTTTAAAGAAAAGGTAGATTTAAGGTATGAAGAGGCAAGGAAGGTTTTCTCAAGCCGTAATTAGTCACTATAGCGAATAGCAGGCATGCCAGCGCTTTTAATACCAGGGTGCTGGATCATGACATCCAGCTGCGGCTCTCAGAAAACGTTCTGCTTCCTTTTAAATTTTATCTGGAGAATTTGTTATCAGCATTCTTTGCCTTTATATCCAGGGTGAACTGAAGCCCAGTTTTACTGTTTTTTTTTAATTTTTATTTTAAGCTGTCTAAATTCAGAAAGAATGGACTTCTTAAAAAAAGAAAAAGGGCGACATAAAAAAGTAGCTGTGCATGCAACTAAAGACCAAAATGGCCTTTTACTCCGAATCAGTAAACCAATTCAATAAGCCTGACCTTGTTAAAATGCTTTTCGTTATTAACTTTAATTATTATTATTAAATTTCGTTATTTCTCCTGATTTCAGAAAACCCCCCAGAAATAAGAGAGGACACAGTCAGAACTGAGAGATTCTAATTGGATTCACCTAAATTAGCTCAATTTTCTCTGAAAACAAGCCGCGTTGTACGAACTTTGGTAATGTTGTGTTCCACGATGACATCATGGGGTCATTAGGGAGGACCAACAAGGCCACGTGCTGCCATTACCCTGTCACAAGGGACTAAGAGCATTTTTACAAGCATGTGGATACCAATACAAATGTCTGGTAGCTTCCACAGGATATCATTAGGAACCCCGGTCGGCTCATGGAGGTCTGGGTCAGGTGACACAACTAAGCGGTTGGATTATTTTTTAGCGAGGATCTTATAAGTCAAGTCTGGAAATTAGCAGAAACCGTACTGGTTTCAAATATATAGGATAAAGCTTTTGTATAAGCCCTTTATTTTACCTTTAATTATTTAAGGTATCCCTTGGTACTTCATATTTAAAAGGGATTTAAGGACTAATTTATGTCAAAAGTGATGAAACAGAAAAGGCATATAAAATCAATGAAGGCCAAACCTTCTAAAAGAACAGAACTGAAGATGTTAGCGACTTGGTCAGCCAAAAATGCCTCCTCATGAGTAAATCTAAAATATTAAAATAGGGTTTAAGACAGATGAAACATGGTGCTGGCTTATCTTGTGGATTCGCTACGTAGTCACCTATTCAGTTCTCTGTAATTACAAAAGGCTTTTGCTGAGATCTGATTTGCCTCTGGAAGCTTGTTCCAGGCAGGAGGATCAGAATGACAATGGCTCGGGCTGACAAAGAAATATGGACACTACTCTTAAAATAGAGAGAACAGATGCTGCACTGTGTCAAGTGTACAGGCTTGATAGCATAGATGGGGTAAGGTAAATTCAATTACATGCTCCTGTATACGCTGCTGGCTTTCATTAGCCATAACCTGACTGCTTAAAACAACTGAACCTGAGTGACCGCTTCTAAAGTAGTGTTAGTGAATAGTCAGTCATCTGATGAAGAAGAAAGCCTCATTTTAATGTACTTTAATAGCTAGTGTGTTTACAGAAAACATAGAGGTTCCTTAGTGGGAACGTTTGTTCTCCTTTTCTGCATGTACTCTGACGTCAGCAGTGGCGCGAAAAAAGAAACAACAAGCAAGAATAGCAGCAAAGAATGTGCAGTAGTCTGTTAGGAAAACCAGGCAGATGATTTTGTTTTAGTTACTGTATAATCTGCAGTAAGAGTGAAGGTATTTGAATCATTAATGAGCAAAATATCTAGTTTTTGCATTAACCCCAGTGTAATTTTTTTTAAAGGAAGTTGGCTTCTGTTTGCAGCTTTTGATGGTGGAAACATGTAGATCAATTCCACATCATTTTTCCAAACCTAAACATCTGAAATTTAATCCACCTTAACAATTACCATACTTAAACTCTTAAATCGTAACCTAGATTTTTTTCCTGCTCAGTCTTGGAATTTCCTGAATCTGAAGCTAGAATCGAAACCCAACTTCAGCTTTGTCTGTTCTTATTCACTCGGTTACTATGCTCCTCTAACAATGTTATAAAAAGCTCAATTTTGATGAAGCTTGACTGTCGGAAACGAACGCTAATGGATTGGAGGTACTGGACCTGAACTAGTTCATCAACGAGTTCTTTAAGTAGAACCCCACAAAAAATGTCTTGTCTTATTAACAGAGGACAAGCTTCCCAATTGCTTAATTTTATTTTTTACCATGATAAGTCCGTGTTTGAAATTTGTTCGCGCTCATTTGATTTTTGTATAGCGTCCCAACATCAAAGAGCTGTAATGGCAGCAGTTGGGGAAGCTCAGAGCAGCACTACGTTTCACTTACAGGTAATCAATGACTCTTGTGGCCTCTTTTCACCGACTATAAACATCAGACCTCTTGCCTCATACGGCTGATGTCAGTAGAATCTGTGTATTTATGCCTGAACCGAGATCAATAAAATCCTGACAGGATGATGAGGAGGAGCAATGTTTGTCTGCTTTGTGGAATGACTCACAGAGGAACTCCAGAAGTAAGAAGTCACCTACCTACTAGCTCCTCAGCCATAACTGATCTATACCATACCATACCAACTTTATTTATAAAGCACTTTATACACTGACAGGACCCAAGTGCTGTACACAATCATAAAATACAATGCAATTGTTAAAATTGAACATAAAATACATATTAATATACAAACACGGAAAACGTTCTGCTTCCTTTTAAATTTTATCTGGAGAATTTGTTATCAGCATTCTTTGCGTTTATATCCAGGGTGAACTGAAGCCCACTTTTACTGTTGTTTTTTTAAAATTTATTTTAAGCTGTCTAAATTCAGAAAGAATGGACTTCTTAAAAAAAGAAAAAGGGGGACATAAAAAAGTAGCTGTGCATGTAACTAAAGACCAAAATGGCCTTTTACTCCGAATCAGTAAACCAATTCAATAAGCCTGACCTTGTTAAAATGCTTTTCGTTATTAACTTTTAATTATTATTATTAAATTTCGTTATTTCTCCTGACTTCAGAAAAAATAAATAAAAATAAGAGAGGACACAGTCAGAACTGAGAGATTCTAATGTGATTCACCTAAATTAGCTCAGCTGAAAGATCCAACAACACCAAAACAACACAGTCACCATAATCAGTTGCTAAAAGTATATAATTCAAAACTTTTAAAGGAGCTGACTCTGTGCTGTGGAATGGCTTAAAACCAGACTGAAAAACCTCTAAAATAATGTTAATTAAGATAAGCCATTAGCTGAATATAAACTACTTTCTCAAGAATTTTTTTTTAATAAAAGGCACTTCAGAGATAGATCTATAATTCGCCAAAACAGTAGGATCCAGAGTTGATTTCTTAAGTTGCGGCTGCAGAACTGCATGTTTTAGAGTTTTAGGAACAACACCTGAGGACAAGCTGCTATTTACAAGAGCAAGGACAGAAGGACCTATAGTAGGAAAGACATCTTTAAATAATTGGGGTGGAATAGCATCGTCCGGAGAACCAGTTGACCTTAAGTGACTAACCACTTCATGCAATGATTGCAAAGTCACACATTCAAAGCTGTGCAAAACAGCAGAACAAGGCACAACGACTGAAGGGTCATAAGCAGGGGGGATGATCTGGGCCCTAATAGTAGTGACTTTCTAGTCAAAAAAAGTGTAAAAAGCTTTCACACACAGTAGGTGAGGACTCCATAGAACCACTACGTGAATCATTTAGAACAAGGTTAATAGTTTTAAATACAATAGCAGGATTGTCACTGTTTGATACTATGGCTAGAAACATCTGTGAGAAAGAACTGAATAACAAATGCTGAAAGTTTGTGTAAAAGAGCTGTTAGTTAGTTTCTCAAATTAGGTAATCTATCACGTGAAAAGTAGATTTTCTTACGGAACAGCTTCACACCACCAACACGGGCGTGCATCAAGTGTGTGTTATTTAATCAAAATGGATTTTTCTGTGACTGAATTCTGTTGAAGTATATCCCACGTTTGCCAACAGCGTGTTCTCTGTGTGCGCACCTCAATTAGTTGCTGTGACATTTTTGAAAACAAATCATCACATCCGGCGTAATTCTTGAGAGGGAAACCCATTGAGGCCCTCGGCTGTTTTGTGTTTTGGTTTCCCTTGAATATATGCGCAGTGGTTGTGTCAGGCGCTTTCAGGAGAGTTGAGACGGGATTAACCGGCTGTTTGCCGCTACTGATAGCTGGGAATGGAAGGTCCTGCAGTGCTGATCAACAAACAGGGCGCTTACAGCCACTGGCCATATTCACACTTCCTCAACTCTATCCACTATTTTGATGTCGGCGTACAGCAGCATTAAATATCATTCCCGTCGTTGACTTTGATCTTGTTAAAATTCATTAGGTGCTGCATGTGATTCTTACGGCTTTGAAAGCTGATGCTAAAATACAGTATAAAAACTCAGATTCACTCTGTGTAAAGTTTAGGTCAAAATGTTTCTATATCCTTCTTATGTTCTCTTACCCATTTTGTTTTTCTTAATTTGCTTCCAGGCTATTTGCCTTCTTAAATAAATGTAATGGTACAAACGGAGGATAAATTGCTTTGTGTGTACTTCATCTCATCACATCTATCCCAAGGGCTGTTTGTGAGGTACGGAGGGGATCAAATGCACACAGATACATAGCAAAAAAAAAAAAAAAAAGATTCACTTGCTTCGCCTTAAAGATATGCCTTGCTTTCTGTTTGCAGTTGCAATGATAGGTCTGATGTGTGTTTGGTGTTTTGGGCCTAAGGCTTTACCATACTAGCACACAGCAAAACTGGAAAAAGAGCCAAATATCAGGGTATACACTACAGACTGTATGTTACAACAGAAATCTAAGATATGCAAAGTCAAATTCTAACATGTAACAAAACAAAACTCCTCCTGATGTGAATATTTCCACTTTCTAAAGCCAAGTTAGAAATTCATTTTATAACCAGAAAAGGACTTTCAGAAGGAAAACTAAATCTAAAGGATTTTATTTTCCCAGTACAAATCTGATTTCACGTCTTTAAGGCACAAATCCAAATCAAATCCAAGGACTTTTAGCATTCAGAAGTCTACGCTGCAAGTTTCAGTCGAGCTCAGATCTTTTTTTTGTTTACCCTGAATTTAAGACAAGCATCAAATGTTTTCATATGGTAAAATAAACTGAAGTCACCATCTATGTCATTGACAACCAAGATAAACTTGTAAGGAAGCAGACAAAGTGAATTGTTAGTCTTGTTTTAGGTCTGAGTGAAATGGTGAGGAAAGAATGGAAAAAAAATAAAACAATATTCTGGTTTATAATGAGTTTGTAAATCACCATAAGTAACCACTTATGTATGTGTTTCATTAAAGCAAATTGTTCCTTGATGTTAGAAATATCACTGTGACTCCCTTGGGTGACTACAAGAAAAGGTTATTAGCGACTTACGGGCTGTTATTAAAGCCTTAATGCAGATACGGGGGTTGTAGAAGATTCATTTGTACACCAATGAATTATTGAGGGGCAGGATTTAATCAAAGCTACAGATGTTGCGGACAAAAGTGTTGTTAATCTCTCTTTGATTGCCTCTCAATTAAAATTGACTATAAAAATCTAACTGATTGTTGATTGCAGAGTTAATTACAGACACCAAATAAGAGAGTAAACAATAAAAAAGTGATTACTCTAGATTGGTTCTGTGATTATCTGACCGAGGTAGAAATGATTTTGTTCAAAAGATATTTAGTTTATCTGTATGAGTTTAACGCTGTCATATACTTGTTCTTTCAGACAATACAGTACACAATAAAAAAAGGAAGGTATGTTTGAATTGGAATGGAATGTGACCTTGTCATATTCTCATCAAAAAATGTATCATAAAAATCAAGGTGCAAGGAAAAAAAATCATAAAATAAACAAAAGAATACTAACAGAGATAAGTCCAAAAGCCTGTTTACGTAATCTAAGCTATCAGGAACATATCAAAAACTCTAACACATGAAACGTTGTGGGATGGCATTCTGTTGTGGGGATACCCTGCTTCAGAATGGACTGCGAGCTAGTCAATATTGATGTAGTTAATTATGTTCCAATGCTGTAAGAAAACCCATCAGAAACTTTAAGAGATTTCCATTCTTTTTATTTCAGGTGATTTTCAAAACTAAGGTCCCAGTGTATTTAAAAAAAAGGTAAAGCAGTTTGATACAAGTTAGCTCCAAATGCAATCAAAGTCAGTTCAATATGTCAATAAACACTGTGACTATAAAAAAATTTTAACCACATGTGAATTTTATGGGAATATGTGAAAGTCATGTAAAAACATAGGAATGACATGTTTTGGCTACACATGTCAATTCACATGTGGTGCATGCATTTCCCCATCATATATTTAATTAAGATAGCCCTTATTTATATTCATGTATCTATGAAAACTAACATTACAACATTTTACAAAGTTTAAGGGGTGTGAATACTTCTGCAAGGGATTGTACGGTGTTTTGTTGCGTCTAGGGTATGAAACAGCCTCATCAGAGATTGATGTTTTCCATGACAAGTCAACATAAACCTTAAGCCTAGGTAGGTGCGAACCCCATAGACTTCAACATAAAGAGAAAAGCGTGGCTTTTATCGGTTCCGCATGATGCACTGCTTTTTACTTTAAGGAGAACACCTTCATGTTTTTTCTTTCTCTTACTCTTACCAGACGTTCCAAAGCTGCTGAGTTGCCTGGGACTTTCGAGACTTTGAAAGGCCGAGATCCATAAGCTTCATATCTCTTTTCCAGAGCTTTTCCCCCGGCCCCTTCCTTCACATCTGTCGAACTCTTTCTTGCCCATGCTCGAAAGTTAAAACTCAGCTGGGTAATGGGAGCAGCAGTCGATCAAACTTTCAAAAGGTGATGTTTTGTTTCACGCTTGCTTCCCACAAATCCCACCGAGCCTTGCAACCTGTCATGTCGTTTTAAAACGCGGCCCAAACTCCAGTCACCCAAACGGCGCGGTCCCTAGGCAGATGGGGGGTTGACTCGTCTGCTGCCTGTCGAGAAATGAGGTCATTCCATTTTTAGAGGTCTGCCTCTTTTATAAGGTGAAACAAACCAATCTAAAAAGAAAACAACGTGCTCAGGTGTAACACGTCTGGCCCGCTTTCATGTAAACCTCGTGAAAAATCAATGGATCAGATATTAAGGTGAAAAGCGGTATTTACCTTTACCTTTATATAAGGTTTTGACAATGCTGAACATAAACAAATCCCTGCTTTCCACGGGTGCCTTTCACTTTTACTGATTCCGACAACGCTGTCAAAACACCACCAGACCTGCCAGTTCTAATAACACGGCATTAAATTGTCAAATGAGCTCTTGTTGTAGCTTGATCCCACAGAGGAACTATAAAACTCAATATGACAGAGTGAGCAGTATCTCTGAACGCCCACAACAAGCAGGGGTCCTCATATCTCCCAGTGGTTTATTGGCTCAGGTCTGACTCATTCTGTCTTTACAGCCACGGTGACCTTCCCATTAGGGCTCCATTACCAAAGGTCTATTAGAAGGGGGGTGGGGTGCATATGGAGGTTATTTATCCAGCTGCCTTTCTATGTGAAATGTAGTGGGTAAACAACAAACCACCTTACTGAGCATCAAAGAGTCATGGCTGAGTGCTTTTATTAAGGCATTAAATTAATGCACATGCAATATATATAAACACACTGGACATAAATGTGTTAAAGATGGCAAACAAAAATGTTTTGGCAGTTGCACATATTTGAGCATAACATCCAGAGAGCCACCAATTAGTTCCAATTACCTGACTGGGTCCGAATCATGACTAAATGTCTGACACATCATAGCAGGAATGAGCTCACTTTGAACAAGTGACGCGAGACATGATGACCACCTGAAACTGATGTCGGTCTCTCTTTTGCTTCTGTGCTGAAAGAGTGGAGACATTTACACTGCACACCTGTGTGCTTTCTTATAACTGTATCCTGGAGTCCTGTGTTCCATGACACAACCATCTATGTGATTCATCAGACTAGGTCACATTCCTCTATTGCTTTATGGTCCATTTCTGATGATTGCATACCTCCTCTAAGCGCATTTGGCTATAAACAGGGGGTCAGCAGGTTCAACCTGACTTCTAGCAGGCAAATATGGAGGGATCTGCCTTCCAATATGTTTTCCTTCCAAATCAACATGTTCATTGCATGCCAAAAATAACTTACCCACTTACGCAATTATTTGAGCAGACAATCATTTTTTTAACTAGTCATAACTTCACTTGTCAATGTTCAAAAAGGCATTGCAAAGGGTATTGATGAGAAAAATTTACATGATCGCAATTTACAAAACAAACCGTTAAGGTTCCATGGCAACCATTGTAAGTAATAGCTGATATATATTAGTCATCTTAACTTATTCCAATACCGCAATCTCGTTTTACTAAAATATGTTTACGATCGTATCGTCAACATGGTGTTTAACATTGGACCACTACTGACAGGATATTAGCTGCTAGCAATGCATGTGAGTCAAGTTTAATTAAGGTTCAAGCCAAGTAGCTGGATAGAAAGAAACTAACACTAGTGAGGGATGGTCAGCTCTAGAAGTTATTGGCTAAAGAGTCAGCTGCCCAAAGCGCACAGCATTCCATGTGTTCTCACTAAGTCAGCTTCTGCCTTTAAAGCAATTAGACTGACTAACACTGGACTGTAATGTTTTTAGTGACTTTAGAAAAAAAATGAATGTGAGAAAGTAAGTATATTAAATCAAATACCTTGTTACAATTCAACAAAACCAACTAACAGGTTTGTCCTGTAATCTTGGCTTGTCAGTTTTGCTTAGAAATGTAACCAACAATGTATTTAAAAAAAAATCTGTTACATCTAAAAAACACAAGAATAAATGTTTTCAGTTTATTAGTTAACAGAGATTTACAACAGTTTAAAACATTTCTGTTGACATAGTTTCACATTGCTTGGGTTACTTGGGATATTTTATTTCCATGTAATGTTGCTGTTCTATTGTGTGACGCAAACAGATTTTAGACATAGACTGCTGCTTTTTACAATATAACTCAAACAACCCCTAGAGCACTCTGATCAGGCTAAACCTAAAGAAAGAGACAACTGACTATAAAGGATTACAATCCATTCATCCATTCTCCTCTTTATAACAAAGACTGATTGACAGCCAGACTGAGTAGTAACGTTCCATGAATGACCTTTATCTACCCCTCTTTTCCTTATCTACACGTTCTAACATCATGTCGTTGTTGCAGATTTTAAAAAGCACTTTAAAAAGTAATGCAATGAATGCCACAAAAATAGGAATCAGAAAAGCCATGTTTGTTGAGACGAGCTTTGAAAAGGTCAGAAATGATTGCAAATTGTGTTTTATGGATGCTTTAAACTTGACAGTTCTATTAAGATTAATTTTAAAATGCAAATTGCTGTTTACTTTGGTTATGATAGGCAAGTGACAGGAGTTTCACATTTGAATGGGGTTCTGGCTCGTTTTTGAAAACAGTAAATGGAAAAAAGAAACTGAGGGGAAATAAGAAGCAGTGGATATTATTATATTGCAGAGGCAGCCAAACAAATACTGCAGACAGGCGCACGGCTAGGCTGGCATACGTAAGATATGCAAAACAACTAGGGTGTCGTACATGTTGTGCATATTTGAAATCAAATCACTACATTCATAAAGAGTTAATCCTGCCTTTCCAAAAAAGCCTCACAAACAGCCATCAAGCCTCAAAGCATACATCCAAAAGTAAATGGAAGCTTCTGTGTATAATTAACATGAAACAGTAAGATTTATTTTGGAAATAAACCTGTAAAAAGTTGATAGATGTGCATATTCAAGGGACTGTCAAATTAGACAAAAGGCATAATAAAACCATTCTCAAAATGACTCTGCCCCTTTTAAACCTTGGCACATGTTGTCACATCCCAACCAAAGCTCAATGCCGATTTGTGCCACTTACTGACCTAATGTCTAATGGTGTATGTCACGGCATCCTATGGTGCAAATGTACAGCCAACAGCCAAATGCGCATAAATTATGAAATCTCCTAAATATGCAATAAAAAAAGCAACAACACACATTGCAAATGAAAAATGCTGCAGTCAACCAAAAAGGGGAAGCAAAAATCCACAAGCAAGCAAACAAAAGCACAAAAAAAATGCGGAAAAATTAGGAAAAAGAGAAAACGCTGCAAATTACAAGAACACAAAAAGTACAAATAAAGACAATTGTTTCCTTAATGTTCCATTGCTAAAAACAAAACAGAAAAAGAAATTAAAATATGAGCTCCAATCAAGCCAATCAATATAATCTATGTTTTTTCCATCCGCTTTTAGAAAGTTGGATTTGGATCTTTCGTTAAGTACTGGCTATTTCCCCTATGGACTGATTTGGCTTTAAGAAAGAACAGAGGGTCTTGATATTCTATACTTACTGTCCCATGAGGGTTACAGGATGAAGATCCTTCCTCCTCAAATCCTCTTAAAAATATCCTGCCACTTATCCTGAGGTGTTTTTTTTTTCCTGGTCACACAGTAACACTGTTCTAGCTCTACAGCCCAGCAGGGAAAGGTCACAACCCTACACAAGACACATGTCAGTCACAGTAGGGGGGTATTATCCAGCCCCTCAGTAACACTTTAGCAGAACAGACCAGTGGTCTACTGATTTTCCCCCAGATGAGTGTCAATGAAAGCAGATGTGCATTCCTTTCCACCTTAACTCAAAGGCATGATGCTTTAGCACATTAAACTGATGGAAATTCTAAAGTTGACTTCAATTTGTTTTCCCCGCATCAAAAAAATGATAGAAAACACTGCGTATGGAGAAAACTTTCCTGACATGATCCGATGATTTAACAATTTACCCATTTGCCTGTAGCAGCCCTTCAGCATCTGTTGCAAAACTTTCACAACATTACATTCATCTCTCCTGTGGTTTCCAAACAGATTAGATTATTTCAGCGCGAAGGTAAAATAGAGATTTGAAGTTACTCAACCGACAAACTGTGTAACAAGCTCTTAGTGGCTTCTGACTGCCGCAGCGTTTGAAAACATTGGTAATTTTAGTGTTCAAATGGAAAAGTAGGTTTACAAGCTTATAAAAGTAGATTTGTTATAATATTGACACGCAGAAGCTATTGGCTGCTTGTGCACTGAAGTTAGAGACATGGCTGTGTGGAGGGTCCACAGAGGGTTACCCATAACCCCAGCGAAATCAAAAAAAGTGAGACGACACCAGATGATATATTCTAACACTTGAAGCATTACTATTAAGCTCCTGGTGTTCTTTTACTTAGTTTCCGGAGTTCACCAGCCTGCTCTGATAATACCCCATAGGAAAAAGCATGTGATAAAACTGTGTGAAATTCAGCGTTGATCTGTGAGCCACGTGTCATTTTTGCCAAGTAAAAGTGAACAAATGCAGTCACACTACTGCCAGTACATAATAGATTAGATGTAAATCAACTAAGCCGATGCAAATCACAAAGCAAAGAGAAGAAGGCTAGTTAGTATCAATGTGAAGACCGACAGAGTAAAAGTCTGTTCATACATTTGTTTTTGTGGGGATTCCGTACCTTTCTGGAGCTGCAGGACGTCCCTTGCGGTGCTTGTTGACTTGGGCATACAGCGCCTCCAGAGGTGGGCCGTTGCTCTGAAGGTTTAGGGGGGCGTTAGGGCTTTGTGGGGTTTGGGGGAGATGGTAGTGATGATTAGTATCCACGCTGCTGCTATCTTGAGAGGAGCCCAGTGATCCTATGCCGGCGTAAGTGTGCTCATCGTCTGAGCTGAAAGTTGTGCTGACGACATCTTGGATCTCCGCATATTCCCTCTCCTTTGCCTGCTGTTCCCAAAGTTCCCGTGTCTTGGCCTGGATTCTGAGGGGAACATCATTGGGATAAATACACACACATCGTTTAAACATAATCAGAGCATATGACACTGGCCAAAACAAAACCAGGAACCAGTCTCCCCATCAGTGTGGATTCTAAACCTTCCAATGATGTCAAACAGAAATCAAGACAAATATAAGAACGTGTCACTTTTTGAATGCTGGAACTCTCTAAATAGGTTTAGGGAGAAAACAGGCCAAAAAGTTTCAGGTGATTCTGCTTTAATTAGACCAGGTACTACGGTGCTTTAACAAAAGCTGGTATGCAATAAAACAGGTGTATTATATCAAAAAACACAATACTTCTCTAATTGTTTTTCTCTATTATTTTTTCTCCGTGCTCTTGTTCCTACTTTTCCCATGACACTTCACAAATATGTCATGTTTAATGTAGATTTACATCTCATGAATTAACCTATGGTAGAGCAAACATCTAATTTGTTGGAAAGGTTCAGCTACCCCACGGCTCAATCTTCAGCCAGACTGGGAATATTGATTTTAAGAGTTTCCTTCCAATCTTACCTATTTACCCTATTTTGCAAGGAGGAATGGGCAGAAGCGTTGCATGCTTAGAGACAGAAGCAAACCAAGGCATTCTGTTGATCTTAGCATTGCAAGATTTTCTTCTCTCATGCCTCTTCCATGTTGTTCCACCCATGGGAACACTGCCATCAAACACAGCCTTTCAGAGACCTGGTTCCATGTGAATGCCCATCTGTCTGCAGCTAACAAGACTCACATAGCATGTGTGTGAGGAGATCTGGCACCGCAGGAGAAGACAGGAGGACAGTGGGGAGAGAGGAGCACCGCGGACAGCCCAAAGGGGCAAAAGGGGGCTAAACCTCCACTGTGGTGACCCAGGCAACAGCAGCCACCAAACCGTTCACTGGTTCCAGATGTTGGAGGTGCTGCGAGGGAATGCACTCATGCACACACAGATGTGAGCAGGCAACCTCCTATGGCTGCTAAAATTCCCTGTTACCTCAGGCCATGGCTGACCTCTGAGCCCCCCACCACTGCACCTCGAAGATGATTGACAGGTTTTGAACACAGCACGAATCCCCTGCAGGAGTGCCTCTCCCAGGTCTGTGTGTTTTAATAACAGTAATCACATTTCAAACAATTACCATTTTTCAGTGCCAGATTAACCCAATTCCCACATCCTGTCCATAGACTGCCTTGTTTATTCCCAGCCGTCCAAAATCCTATTTTCTTGGTATTATCTGGAGAATGAGATTTGGATGGCTGATGCAATGTTCCAAGATGTGCTGTCATCTTTAACAGCGAGCCGATCGGTTTTATATTTGAATATTTCAGACGCTGGTATGGTGTAACGAATTATTAATTTAGTTGCATAAAACTGGGGTACTTTCAATTTTAGGTTCTTTCATTTAAAAGAAATGGAAATCAACATCCAAACTTTACACAAGCTTTTCCGTCTGCACTGTTAGGTCATGTCTTCATCTGGAATGATTGGAAAATGATGTTACTGCAGTTACTCATTCCCCTGGGATTTAAAGATCCTCTGCTGTTTTATGGACTAATACGGTCACTTATTAACATTTGGCTTCAGGTAAGGTTTTAAGAAGACTGGCAACATCAAACTAAATCAAAAACTTCCTTACAGAAGAAGTCTGACGTTAAAAAGTAAGCAGGCAGACTTAAAAAAAGGCCATCATTAGTAAAGCTAGTATAATTGTCATGTGGTTTTCACTGTCATTGACCCACTCGCTGTTATTCTCTGTGTTTGAAGAAAAAGTAGTCTGAGCTTTTCACTGATGAAGTAATAAAAGAGGAAAACTACTCAACAAGAAAACCTGAGGCATATACTTGATAGTTTATCAGACCTGAACATATTTTTTCAAATATCACACTACAATTAATTTAAAAAAAAAACATTAATATTTTTACAGATGTAACACTTTTTGCAAACTTGTTAGGTATGCCAAAGATTTCCTACTCAGGTCTGAATGTGCGAAAACGTATTTTATTCAATCTTTTCGGAAAATAAATAAATAAATAACGCAGTCACATGTTTTATTTCTTTGTTTCTGTTTTAATGTGCTCCCATAGTAAATACTACATATGTATTTTCATAAAAGATATGGAATACACTTTTTTTGTCTATGTGAACAGGGCGTGCTACCTTTGACTTGATATCACCATCTTATTTGAAAGATGTATTTTTAAATTCAAGGATGAACTGACTACAAATTAATTAATCTGTGTGCCTTAAAGTTGTAAAATAATAAACCATATTTTTATGATCCTCCCGATGCTAATAAAACAAATTTTAATTTTATCAAGGGTTCTGTTCTCTACTTAGTAGAGCTGCTATCACAAACTTTATTGTTGCTTTACAATCTGAAAAGAAAATAGAATGAAAACTTACAGGTTTTACCTACGTCAGTCATTGCTATTATTTAATCTAAAACTGTTCATTTTCTTTTCACAAAGAAAGCTAACTGTCATGATTGGGGTTAATATATTTAACTACTAACTTCTTTAATTAATCCTACGTGATATTAATAGGCCGAAGCTTGTAGCTGGTACTTCCTGTTAACCTAGAATGCTGAGAGACGTCTTCCACATAATATTAGATCTCTTGCAGAACCATCAGTTGATCTTAATTCTAAGCTTTTATTACTTATATCAGTAGGTCAGTTTGAACCATAACAGTAAAACATGAATTAAACTCTCGTTCCTAAAAGGGACTTCTTTATGTTTTTAAAGCTCTGTGATACCTTGAATACGGCTCATGTGGATATTATTTAAAACTAGCTTTGTTCTTTTGTTCTTTGCAATTCCTGTACAATAAACCCATTGATTTTTGATTTGATAAATGATCCTAAAAATGTTACCTATTTTTCTGCCTCATAGATTTTTTTTCTCTACTTAAAACACTGACTTGAATAGCCTAAGGAGTATGAGGCAGTTGATGCAGTAATGAAATAATAATTAAACCAAGCCTGTCTGGTCTTCCAGTTATTTAAACGGAATTGAATATACATAAATACAAACTCAATAGTTAATTGTAGTTAAAATAGAAATCTGTTTCAAAGAAAAGTACTCATTCTGTAATGCCAACGTCAGATTTCTTTTTCCATAGTTTCTAAATATATGTTGACAGAAATTTAATAACCTCTAAGCAGTCAAGCATTTTATTTACCCAACTTGTTGAGATAATGGGTCAGAACGCAGCTGCAATTGAAGCCATCTCAAGCATTTGGCATGCTGAGGTTAATGAGTCTTCATTAACAGAGCGTATTTAAATAGTTTAGTAAAAGATTAAATGATGCTATTGTCAGACCAATGAGGTAACATTTGAATAGCACTTCAAGTAACTGCACAAGGGATGTTATATCCCTTATATGGTGTATTTAAATTGTGACATGGAGCCAGAAAGTATTCATGTCCAAACATCTGTAGTAGCCTGGCTTAACTGAACATTTACCTGGTAAAAAAATATCATGTAGAGGTAAGTCTTGAAACTAAGATGATGTGTGGGACTAAAAATGTACAAATTGTATTAAATACTGGGAAACCTCATTTAAACACAGAACTATTTTTTTATAGAATAAGCAACCAAGTTATTCCTTCTTTAACCTATAAAGAGTAAACATTGCAAGCTTGTTGTGTATTATGTAATTCCAAAGGTGTAGCGAAATGCTTTGAAAAACATCTAGCAATACAGTTGTTCTGAACGCAGACAAGTGTGTGAGAACGCGTAGGCCACTTTTCTGCTCATTAGCCTCAAACCTTCTACGCCTGCTAACAGTGTTTTACTCAAGCAACCTGTAACAGCTTTACTGCCAACTCCTCTCCCTTCTCTACTTTCTCCTCAGAGACCACCCCTGTTCTGTACCACATACTCCATTAGCCAATTAATGGCCCAGTATGTTAACACTGTGGAAAGTGTGGCCAGTACCAAACACATTATTACTGTACAACCCCAATTACCAGCCTGTCTTCTCTCTTCCTCCTCTAACCAGATACTACATTTAGCAAATAAATGCAATATAGTTTAAAATCTAACCCCTAAGTGAGATAACGGGACAGTAAATAACCCTTTTGCAGACCAGCTGTGCGTTCCTATTTAGTCAGACTGATGAAAAGGAAAATACAACATGACCCAAAGTGTCTCCATTGTTTGAACTTTAAAAGAAGAGGAAAGAATAAATTAAGTTGTATTCCATTGTATTGAAATGGCATTTCCTCTTAGTAAATAGACAGTCTAGATAGTCCCATGCCACGGTAACCTGAGCAGTCTCTCTTCTGCTTTCCCACAGGTTCAGATCAACTAAAAATGATTAAGAACCACAAACTAAATTATATTTTTGGTGTTGAGAATCCAATCATGTTAGTAAAACAAAAGTGAAAAGAAAAGAATAAAAAGAAGATGCAATAAAAAAAACAACATAATAAAACAACATTCGGTTGTATTGGTGACACACAGTCTAAAAATGTATTCAAAACGCTATGAAAAGGTATTAGCCCTGTGTTTTTTGGAAACATATTTTTTCGTTAACCCTTGAAAAAATATATCTGACAAGGATAACCTGGGTAAATAAGAAAAGAAAATATTCTAATCATAATTTCATTTCTCAAGAAAAAAAAAAAAAAGCTATTCTAACCTTTGTGAAAAAGTAATTGTCGAGGACTGAGTTGGCAGAGAGTTGTTTGCTTGCTGTAGAGCATGTTCTTCAGTGCAGGATTGTTTTAACCCTGCTCCACTGGAGACTTTAGAAGATTGAAGGGCCCTTTAAAATCCTGCTACCGCATTTGAATCAGATTTATACCACCAGAACAATGTTAGACTGTAAGTATAATGTCTTTTTCTGCAAAAGTGTTTCAGTTTTATGCCAGCTCTTATGGGACACGCACTTTCCAAAAGCACTCCACTTTGTGTCTTCAGACCACTTAATATTATCTCAAAAGCCTTGGGGATCATTATTTTTTTTGATAAATGTAAGCTGGGCCATTGTGTTCCAATGAATATGTAATGGTTTTTATCTTGGAACTCTCTCTTGCAAGCCATATGTGTCCTCTCTGCTTCCTATCAATGGACATTGACTTTAACTAAGGCAAGTGAGTTCTACATGTTCCGCATTCTTGTGTGATGTCGGTGTGTTCTTGAAGTACTTTAGTTTGCCTCACATTCCTGAAAGAGTTTAGGACTTTTCATGTTTCCTCTACGTTTTGATCATGGATTTCCATGTAGACGGTTTGAGTCCCAAACCCTTTACGTGACATTTTAAACCTTTTTAAGACGTTAATGGATTTACCTTTCACTTTGCTCTTGATTTGTTTATTTTGTTTTTTTACATTTATGCCATAAGGTCTCAGGTTGTCTGACCGGTTGTTTAAAATGCATTTCTTGATTTTGCATGTCTGACAGTAACCAAAGTGAGGAGTCGCTTATGTTATTGTAAACCCACCCTCTGTCCAACAAAGTCACTATTTATTGCCAAGTAGTTGATTCCTCTTCATGAAGGGATTCAAATTGCCTTTGTGGGGATTCTCTTGGCTTAAAAGTCAATGAAGGCAACAGCCTTATTGGTTCCAGTATAAATAACATAAAGCAATGGTCTTTCACTAGATTTTAGGCTGAATAGTACAATAACACCACTTGGTGTAGGAATGACATTCCAAATCAAGCTTTGTGGCCTTAAACTTAAAAAAGCTGGGGGAAAAATCTAAAACCAATTTTAAAAAAAGCATAGTTTAGAATTTTAGACTAGTGCAACGTCCATACAGAATAATACTTTTTTTTTGTGTGTTTTCACATCTTAAACCCATATCCATGTCTCTGTCAATGTTTAATTCACATTAAGTGAAAAAAAGAGCGAGAAAGGTATGGTCATACATATTGTTCATTCCTTCTCAAGTAAGCACACTTAGTAGTTTGACAGCTTGCCTCATCTATATGGATTGTTTTGGTAGATAGAACACAATGTATTTGCTCTTTTACTCTCAAATTGGGATTCATGAAATAGATTTCTATTTGCAGAACACCTTCATCATAACACGCTCGCAGTATTCTGAAGTGCAGCTGGAGGTCAGAATGAATCTGAATCTAATCAAAGAATAGTAAATTACACCGCACGCAGCTGCCTGTGCGGAATTACAAACCTCAGACAGCCCATCTCGGTGTTGAAACTTGCCTTGTAATGCAATCACAGAGATAATTGCTCTGTTTTTTGGTGTTAATAATCATATTAACTTCGTGTAGGTATCAATATAATTACAAATTTCATCACTCTTCTTAACCAGCTGTTAGACCTTCCGCTGAACTCACTTTGCAAATGAGATGCGTTTACTATATGAAGAAATAATGAGATAGTTTGACAAAGTGAAACAATCACTAGAAGCAAAAAAAAGTTGAAAAAAGTTCCCTAAAGCAGATTACTTTTCTGTTCTTTAGGTAATTAGAAAAGCAAATTCTCACCCCTAATCTAGGTTGTTTTGTTTGTTTCCTTAAACGCTATTTGTGCTGACTGGTTAAGAAAAAAGGGGTCAGGTTGTGTTTGCCTGGAATCAGCATGAAGTCTATTAAGAAACAAGAGGAAGTCTCTTTCTTGGAAAAAAAAAAAGAAAACAGTGATGAACTGTGTTGTAGTCCAGGCAGGGGCAACAAAAGGAGTGGCAGAGGACTGCTGGCTGCTGATTAGAAGCCAAGCAGAGCCGAGCAGATAACAGAGAATGGACATCATAATCAGCTGCTTCAGAGAAAGAGAAAATGGTGCTCAGCCCAGGCAGAAAATGGAGAGGGAACAATGTCACTTTTCTTTTTTTTGCGTCCAATCACTTTGAACAGACAAATGTAATTTCGTGGCTGGAATGTGCAGAGATAAGCCATAGACTGATAGAAGCCTGACCAAAACCACACTGCCAGTGTGTCTTTCATCTTTTCTCTTCACCCTGGTGTTACTGGACGAATAAGTCCAGCCGACACTACGGACACAATCATGGTACTTGTTGAAACCACTGGTCTCCCAACATGAGCAAGTCAGATAAAAGTGTTATGGGTACTGTCCACAGACTAGAGGGAACAAGAATATTGGCCCTACTCCGAGGAGACAAACTAAAATATGAAAAACTCTGGGTAACGTCTACAGTTTGTGTTGTTAGCAATGAGATTGCTTAGCTCTAACCAACTGCGGACAAACAACAATTGTGAGCCGGTTTGCTTAATTAGATTAAATATTCTGATTCAGATTGAGCCGGTTATTTATTTTAAATCATTCTTTAGTAGCCTAAACATTGGATCTTGGGTCCTTTTAAAACATGTTTATGGGCAAAAATTTTATTCAGGCATCCCGGTTTAAAATATTATCTTGTTGTTTATACTAGACTATCCCTGAATTAGATTAAATACTAAGCCAAATGGAGTTGTTCATAATGCTGCAGTTTTTACGGTGAAACATTCTTTCTAATCTTGTGTAGGTTAGGATGATTCTTTCATGAGATATGAAAAGCAAAGAACGGAAGCATTGCAAAAAACTGCCCAGTTTTATTGGGAACCTTCTACTGAAACCACACATTGTGGCGTTGATGCACCGCCCTTTGCTCTAGTAATGATGTCAAAGTTGTATGTACTCTCATCTCCATTCTTTAGAGCCCACAAGACTGTGAAAGGAAATTAATTTTCATCATATATAACCTGAAATGATGGTTTGTGCCTGTGAGGATCTCAGGCTAAAACCCCACTTACAAGAAACCTACTTGGGTCAGACTCTTAAACATAAAACCATTGCTTCCTTATAGCAAGGAACCTTTAAGAAAATAGTCAGCTTGAGCTCTTCTCCTATTTTTAATCACTTAAAACACTTAGCAAAACTGTGTGCTCGAGTTAATGATCACGAATGTCAGCTGAGCAGACACTCTTGAGCTCTGCTATGGGTATTGCTATCAATTCAGGCTTATGAAGCTTCAATGCAGTTTCATAAGCTTGAATTGATCAGGTCAATAATTTCCCGAAGGCACTCAGAAATTTCCAGCCTCTATGTCAGCAAAAGAATCAATTAGCTAAGATGACTTTAGTTGACAACCATAAAATGTATCACCATAAAAGTGTGAAACAACGGCGTCACCAAATAATACGAAACAATAACAGATGTCTGAGCTGTCATGCTGCTGAAGCCTAAAGCTTTAAATATAGGCTTCAAAGAACATAGATCTTTTATTACAAACTAGAAACTTCCTTAAGATTTCACATTCTATTAACAGACGGGTAATCCTATTCTGGTTGAGTGAAAGGATTTGGTAAAAGGTGCAAAGACACAGATTAGGGATGAGACATGGAGAAGCGACACTGTTAAGACACGGAATGACAGTATGTTTGACAAAAAGCAGTGGTAATGTGTGTCAAAAGTGAGGGAAAAAAACAAGTATATGTATAATTGATGTATAGTGTTTATGTAGTGTATTTAAACAAATTCAGTACTTTTGAGACTTTTTCAAAGCAGAGGATAATTGTAATACCATATTGGAATTCAACACCTCTAATTTAGTAAAACAATATTTTCCTTGCCACAGATCCTCTATGGTAGATACAGACTTTGACTAGGCCTTTCTATCACGCAATAAAGCTTTTATCCAAAGCATTACATTGTCGCTCTAGCTGTTTGTTTGGTGTCATTGTCCAACTGAACATCTGCCAAAGTCTGCTAGCTTTGCACAAGAGTGTCAAAATTTAAAGCCACAGAGGCCAAAATGTGTACCCTTAAAACCTGGAGAAAAAAAATCATGATTTGTGCATTTCTCATTAAGATCTGTCAAACAAAAAACCTATATGCAGTGTTAAAATAAATAAAATTATTAATAATTAGTCATTTGTCTATTTTCTAAGAAAATTGATTGTATTATGAGCAACTAGAATAGGATACATTTAACAAAAATTAATAAAAAATTATTTGAGGTAATCTCATTATAAATTCCCTGTTCCAAATGACTAAATGTAAGCCACCAGTATAATGCTGCCCCCACAGTTTTTAAAGTGGGGATGATGTTCTCATAGAAAAGTGCAGTGCTGTTTTATTCCACCCCAACAAAAAGCATTTTATATATCAAATGTCCAATTTTGGTTTCATCTCGCCAGAACACCTTCTTCCACATCTTAAAAGTAATCCCTACACATCATGTTAAAAACTGCAGAAAAAACAAAAAAAACATTTATCAGTTGACCGTTTTTTTCCAACAATGGCTTTATTGTTCTATATTTCCAAAAAGGCAATTTTTCTGTGCGTATAACTGATATGTTCTCAACACATTTTACAAAGGGATTGTGACTTCTGAGCAGTGCTTAGTATTTACAGGCATCAGAATACAATGGGGTGAAAAGAAATCCCGACTTTCCAGATCTTTATTTGAAATAGAAAATTGACAATGATCGTTTTCACTTGACGATCACGCGCTACATTGTGTTGTTTTGTCACATATAATCACAATAATGGTTTGAAGATAATAATAAGTGAGAAAGTTAAACAGGCATAAATACCTCTCTAAGACACTGAACACATCTCATGCCCTCTGCTTATATTTTTTTTTCCTTTTTTTGTATTGGTTCTGCTATTTGGGAGCTGCTCAAAGGACAGAGACGGATCTGGATGGAAAAACAGGCCTGGTGGTTTCCAGAGCACAGTGAAAGGAAAGTGTTAGGCCTACAGCCAGAATGGATGGGACCTTCATTGCAAATCACAGTTCAATACCGGGAGGCAATGTACTACATTTATTTGAGTAAAACCTCCAGATGTTCCATTCAGCATGGAAGACACCCTTTGTGGCAGTTTCGTTCGTGTGTGCGTGTGTGTATGTGTGTATCTATGCATTATGTTTTCAACAACCATCCATCCTTTTCTTCCTTCACTGTAAGAGGGTACGCTATCAAGCCCTATTGTTTCTATTCAATTAGCTCTCATTACCAACGGCAGTTTGATTGCTGAGTTCATTTAGCTGGTGGAGAACAACAGAGGCAGCAAGCTGTCTTTTCATTCATCCCCCTACCAGTATTGTCTTTCTCCGTGGAGAGAATTAAATGTTTGTCTGCGAGGATTGAGGTCGGTGCAGAGACTCCCTGATTCTTTTGGACATCCCGCTGTCCACAAATGCCAAAAAAGGAAAATAAAATACAAAGTTTGGACAAACAGAAACATATTATTTAGGGCTAAACAACCTTTATTGATGGTTGTTAATCTTCAATTGATTTTACTTCTATGTTTAGCAACACGGAATCGCGCCTAATTTCACTAATATTAAGAGGTCAGTGATTCATTCGATTTGTTGTTAACATAACAATTAGGTATATCAACTACTAGCTCTTTTCAACAAGTATTCTAGTCCAGATCCGGTAAATCCTCTGCATTCCTCTTGTTTTAACTCAACCAATATGTTTTTAATGTAAGCGCCTTTCCGCCTATTATGCATAAGACACAATTATTTCTTCAGGTATTTTTTTATGTACTGAAACTGTATAAGTTATAATTTCATGAAGGTTTAATAGTTCCAACAGGTAACACAATGCCTTCCTGTTTTCATACTGTTCTATTGCTTAAAATCATCATTACCAAGGAATCTTGTTCTTTGCGGAACTGGCTTTAAACCTTCATTAGGTCAGTGTTATGAATATGTATTTTTCCCACTGGTCCGACTTCCATTTGCAGAATCGCACAGCTCCCGGTCAGAAACAGACAGTGGGACTTCAAGTGATGTCTTGGCTATTTCAATCACGCTTAATTATGCAGACAGGAAGGGTAGAAAAGGTGTGAAAGCAGTAAGATGTTCATGCTAAGTCCACGGTTTTTCTTAGAACTCTTCAGTGCGGTTTAACGTTTCGTCTGCCAAGAATTGGACTCCAACAGACAGTCTGTCTCAAGGAGAGCAGAGCTTTTGCTGAGTAAATCACAGAACAGACATGCTCTGATATTGTGCTAATCTTTTACTGTGAACTCTGCAGTAACAGTACACTTATTTACCACTTGAATCTTTCGTGCTTTGTTACTTCAAGTGCAAACTACCAAACTGACCAATATTTCATGTTTTTCTATGTAAAATTACAGCCATATAAACATAACTTGAACATTTGGATCCAAAAAAGGCTTCACTGTAAAAAGAGTGTTGCTGCTTTAATCCTAAAATAAGGGTCAACTGTTTCGCATCTGCTGTTTAAGAAAATGAGTGATCGTATTGATTGAGCACCGCACCGCTATTATTTTAAACATGCAGCCTTAAATTTAGGATTAGTCCACAAACTCTGTGCCATGCATTTAATGGTTCTGGTTGATCAACTTCTATTGATCATTTTAAACTGTTCAATCATTGTTTTTTTTGTGTCGCTATTATCAAGTTCGCCAATGGTGCTTACCTGTCTTGCTCCTGCTTCTTTTGGATGGTCTCATCTTCAGATGTGGGCATTTCTTCAGCTTTAGATCTTCTTGAGCTCTTTCTCTCCACCCTGCCCTCATCCTTTTTGTTTTTTCCAAACCTACAAAAAAGAAGACAAGAGTAGAATGGGCTGAGAAGAAGACTCAGAATCCAAGTAGGACTTGCTGGCTAAGTGTGTAAACTAGCATGGTGTCTGACTTCAGTTTTAGACTTTAATGAAGCGTTAGGGTTAACTGACAACTCAAGCTGTAAGGTAAACATTGTGTTCATCACAGAGAATGTGGAAGGAACCGGTGTTTGTGGAGGATCCACTTTGCTAATAGCACTATATAGCCGGCAACCTGACGGAGAGAGGAGGAAGGATGGGATGCAATATTTTTCAACACAGTATAAATATATTTATGAAGACATCTCTTTCACTTCATCGGGGAATTTCCGGTGAAACACTTTGTTAGAAAATTAAAGTGTCAAACTGTCAGAATGTGCAGGCTGTGTCAGAAGACAATCTCAATACTGAAATAATAATGTGCCCATTGAATACAGAGAGAATTTAGTCATATAAAAATACATCCAAACAGGGTTTTTCCTTACTGTCTGCTCTCCATTTGGTTAAAAAGTGTGCATTATCAGTGCAAGCTTTGACAAAAATAATAAAAAAAGGTAAAAGTCAGCTTCTCTAAAGAAAGGAGAAGCTATAATTTTCCTTCCTGAGCTTCTCTGAGAAATGGCAGCTCTGACAACTCGTGATTTAGATTGAAGCAGGGAGAACAAAATACCTGCATCTAGGCAACATGTAGGAGAAGAAAACCAGCAGCAAACTTTTACATTTTAATGGGTAGAGTTTGTGATAGCTTGATGGAAAACTGAGGGAAAGGGCAAAGTAAGTGATTTTATAGATTCTGGTGGATATTTGGTCATGATTTGCATGTCCCAATGAGGTATTTGTAAAACATGACATGCTGGCTGGTCAGCAGGTTTCTCAGGAAGGATTTTGACCCCCCTCATACTTATTCCCTTCACCGCAACTTGGAAACGCCATGTCTCAGCTCCGTTCAGCTGTAGGACTGAGGTCTATGTAGTAGTTAGGCCACTTAAGGAGCTTACAGTGCTTCTGTATCTTATTCCTTTTGCTGCTGATGTGTTATGGTTTATTATGGTACATAACTTTAATGGTGAAGTCATCCTGTTCAGCACACAAACTCTCACAAATTGGAATGTTTCCACCTGTGTAGATGCCGTTCATTAGTCATATGTGTCTTCTTTTAAACATGGTGAACCAAGTTAGTGTGAATGATCTGAAAGTTCATCTCACCACACGGCCTACTCCAAAGTATTTTCTGAATCCCTTAAATGTTCACTGGTGAGCTAACTTGCATAATTTCCATACTATTAACTTCTTTTAAATCTTATTATTATTTTTGTAGTATTTTACTCCAAACAAACATAGGAAAATATGACATGGATATAGAAACAACAAAATACTCATTAAATGTTGCTAACGGGTAAGAAACATGCCAGACAGAACACAAATGATATGTAAACACAACAGCGATGTGACTTTTTGCTAATAGAAGAACGATGAAAAATATGTTCTGTGATACAAGGGCTCTGTAGGTGGCTGTGTTGGCCTTGTTCCTCTTCACCCTCCAAACATCAGACTTCTCCATCAACTCCCTTGAGCATAGTATTCAAAAGTCCTCTATTGACCTCATAACATTTGAGGATGGCTCAGAATACAGACCGTGGGCTCAGGACTCAGTTTAGAGATGTACTACTTTCTACTAGCTTCTGTCTATGTTTCAAGACTGCAGGTTTTGAAAGAATCTCTGGAAGGGCTTGGAAATATCACCATCAGCATTGTTTAAGGGTCATATTACTAGTAAAACACAATGTGCTGCTAACATTCATACTAAAAATGATAAAGAGCCCAATGTAGGTTATTTTAAAAATGATCTGATTGGTTCGAAATAAATTGTGTTTCAAACAAAACTAAGTATCATCAAGGTTAAATACTATCACAATGCTATCACAAAACACGACACCAAGAGACTGCAGCGCATTATCAAATCTGCAGAGGGGACCATCGGTGTAAAGCTGCCCGCACTGCTGGACCTGCATGCCCAGAACCAGGAAGCGTGCAGAGAAAATCATCACCGACCCGTCTCACCCTGGCTGTCACCTGTTTCGGTTCCTTCCATCAGGCCGACGCTTCAGCCACATGAAGACCCGTACGACCAGGCTACAGAGAAGCTTTTTTCCAACTTCCATTATTCTCATGAACAATTGAACAATTCCATGCTAAATGTTACAAATGATTCTTTACTGTATTTTTCGTGCCTTTACTGTATTTTTCGTGCACTGCATTCATCTATGTAACCAAAAAGAAATTCCTTGTATGTGTGAGCATACTTGGCCAATAAAGCCTGATTCTGATTCTTCTGATTATCCAAGTGAAAGCATGCCATGAAAATATTTGATGACTTTAAAGACAATGCAGTACGTAGCAGGAAAGTGTGCAGACATGTGAACAGGTGCCCACAAGGGGGAAGAAAATCCAATAAAAAGATCTGGGTTTTATTGAGCTTTTCTGTTCCACAATGTAAGTCAACGCATTTTATGTACAGACATTGATTATGATGTTTCACATGGGATTTGTTATTTGTTTTGTTTTTTAGCAGTCCCGCTCAATTACAGACTGCAAAAGCATTAAGCACGGCAGTCTCCAATCCCTTAGGTGGTTCACTCCAGGTTTATTTTTACCTTCCTCATAGCAAAGCTTTTCTTTGACAGTTTGAGAAACTTTCTCTGAGAGCGGAAAAATTACATCAGACAAGGTTTGACTTCTAGGAGATGGAAGCTGATATATTCACGGAATGGGAGGCTGCTTCCCTAATGAACGTTTTTTTTCTGTCCTACTTTAAAACAACATGGATCTTGTAAATATGTTCGCAAGAAATCTACTTGGAATTCCAATGTTTTTCATTCATTATGGTAGGGTAACTATACTGTGGTGTAGAGAGAAAATGTGATATGTTGTCTCTTATAGTCCAGATAATCTATTCAGATGTAGATTAATTCATTGACAATTGCTAATACTAGGTTATAGCACCCAGTTAAAACTAGTGATAACTAGTATACATATAATGGTAACTTTACCATGCTTCATTAGAAAGATGACAACTTAGTATGCCATCCTTACTTTAAAAGGAAAGAAAAATTTTGCTGGAGAAGAAACTTTAACTTTTTTATGGATCGGCATACAGAAATGTATATAAATATTATAAACATTAACAACAGAAAAACCACACTTAATTCCAATTACACTGCAGATGCGGAGTCTAATCAACATATTACTATGCTGGTTTATGAACATGAATAAATATGATGAGTTTAAGACTTAATAATAACATTCTACTGTATATAGCAGCTACATCTAATGCTTTAATGACAATTAAATATCTATAACAAATATTGCCGTTTGTGAAACCAATAAGATCTACTAAAGTAACCTTAACTATTATACACCATTTTAGCACAGAGAAGAACCCAGAAAACAGCACAGGTAAATCATTAAGGTCGACCCCATTGCAAAGACTTCACCATAGCTGTTTTACCGTTCCAAAGGCAGTTTTAATATGTATTTAACACCATATTTCAAAGATGGTTAGGTTTCATTCCCATAACTGTCTTTTGGGGTCATGTTAAAAAGCTGTAAGCAACTCCTCTGTTTTTATATTTCATGAGCTCTGTGCAATGCACAAGCCCAACTAGTGGTATAAGAGACCAACAGCCTGATGTAGCCAGTACTCTCATCGAGTAAAGTAAGGAGAAAAAGTAAGACAGCCATAAAGTTTTTAGTTGGCTTTGACTATTTAATATACTTAATGCTGTCAACTATGCTGAAAAGCTGGGTCAAGTATTCAAACAAAATCTGCTTGATGACATTTACACAGAGTTTGAAGTCAAGCCAGAGTTTCCTGACGGGATTTTAACCAAATGTTAGAGGAACATTGAGACATAATGAATACTTCTGATTATCTGTGGGTTCATTAAAAGCCATGATTAATTCAAAGTTGTGCACCTACTTCATATTTGTACTAATACCCAAAGTTTTTGTTTTATAATAATTTGATGGAAGAAAAAAAAGCAACCCAATTAAGATTGTAAACAATTCAAACCCTATTAAAGATTAATAAATTAATCTGTAAACTTTCATATGGCACAGTATGTATTGGCCACATAAAACAGAACCATATATAATCAAATATTGTATTAAACTGAAGATATTCAATCAGTTTAGAGATGTACTACTTTCTACTAGCTTCTGTCTATGTTTCAAGAATGCAGGTTTTGAAAGAATCTCTGGAAGGGCTTGGAAATATATCTATCAGCTTTGTGTAAGGGTCATATTACTAGTAAAACTTTAATTTTTTTCAATAAAATGTTAAATGTTCATCAACACTTGGAATGTTATTGATGAAGCAAAGTTGCACACTGCTTATACATAAAAGGGAGTTAGTGAAAATGTAATTTATCCAACATAAGACATGGTCATATATCATAAAAAACAGAAGGGTTTATACCCAGAGCACTGGGTGCCTCATACATCATCTCCATTGATTTATGGACTAATAGTCTGTCAAGGCTCAAACACAACAAAGAAGTAAAAAGTCAAAGAATTTCTAAACATGGGGGAAAGAAATATGCAAAGCCTTATATCAAATTTGATTTCTATCAGCATTTAACCTGGGGAGTGGATTTAAAAGATGCTAATCTCTTTTGACATCTTCCATATGTAATTTTGAAGAAAGTTCAGTTACTTGCTGAGTTAAGGAAAAACAAAGGCAGAAGCTGCACCCTATTTCAACTTCCTAAATCTGTAAGATAATAGGACATATTATAAAATACCACCAGAATTAACCTGAAATGATGCATTCACCCCAAGTGATAAAGCATTTGCCATTATTCAAGTTTGCAACTGGGAAGAGTGAGTTAGAAAGAAGAAAAAAAAATCACTGTGTGTATCAATTTGAGTAAGCAATGAGAAGGTAATTTCAAGGGCAGACAGTAAGAATCATTATGGTTTCTGCTCGGCCAACCTGAAACTTAATCTATATCTCCCGTGGCAAAGTCCCCCACAGTGGTCTGATGTGGTGTTTGAGCAACCATCCCCTGAAAATGTGCTGGTGGCACTCAAGAGGAAAATAAATAACTATGCGCCCACCTTCAGATTTTATCCGCTGTAAAGACCCATTAAAATTGTATTTTCTCAAAGAGAAAAAAAAGGAGATACTATCTGTATGCTAATGCAAGGCCGGTGCACATCACAATGTTAAAGACAAGCAAAAAGGCAAAGACACACATAAAGACTCCTAAGTTCTTACATTTATGTCCAAAAGTATACCATGTTGGGGAACAAAGAGAGTATTACTTCAAAATAGCATTGCTGCAAGACAAAACAATCAACCCCTTTTACTTGGGTTGTAACAGGGCCTAACTGAGTTACTTTCAGAATAGGGCTTAAATGCTGTCATGAATCAATGGAAGTGATGTTTTACACTTACTTTGAAGTATATAAAAGTACTTTTTCAGGGTTTGCCATGGTGAATTTCCACAGCGTTTCCACGGACCAGAGCAACAACTTCCACCACTTAATGTCTTTGTGGTAGTATTTTGATTAATTAGGAAACTACAAGGCTAACAGATGCTAACCCTTAGTGGCTAAAAACACGTCTCACCATTCATTCAGTGCATGAGTTTTAATAATACATGGTAATCCAAGAACCCTATGTGCCCAAATTCCTGTTATGTAATTTCCTTGTGACTGTCATTTCTACTGATTGTCATGTCCCCAGTAAATATTTTTTGCTCCACCCAGGTTCCCCTCTGAGTTAGCTCTGTCCTCTGGATTTCAACCATTATCAAGCTTGCAGTTATCTTCACTGACCCCCGGATATTCTCACCATGGCTGGTAACTGCTCCTTTATCCAAACATCTACTTCTGTCGCTTACCTGTTGACCCCAGAACCTTTGCAACAAACCCTATGCTATCATCTGCCGCCCTCTGGACCTCCACCATACCACAACCTACCCACAACCCCAGATCCACTCATCTCTTCCTGGCGGACCATCTCTCCACTCTCAGAAATATCTACTCCTAATCCCACCATGTCTCCCAGTATTCTTCATACCAGACCTGAGATGTCCTTGTGCACTTTTACAAAATCAGTCATGGTTTTGGGTAGAAGTCAACGCTGAACCATTAGGCATTAAAGATAGAGAATATCACAATTTCCTGGAAAACTAAATCAGATGCAAGGAGCTCTTAAACCACATGAGCAATGCACCTTAATATATGTCTGTTCAGATTGATCACATTATACTTCCAAATTCCTTTAAGTATTAACTTATCTTGATTTACAGCTCTATCTTTTTATATGGTGATGGGTGCTTTGTACCTCATAGCTGAATATAATTTCAGTGAGTTATAATTTCATTGTTTGATGTGATATGTTAAGTAAAGAACCATAAACCTGACCTGGAGTATTGTACGTCAAACAGAGACTTAAGAGGTGTGTCATAGAATTCAAAATTAAATAAACACAGTAGTGACTAGTTAAACCAGGACCAAATGTCTCTATATAGATTGCTAATTCTTTAAAATCCAGTTTGTTAAACTGTTAAACCTTAAATCTAATAGTAGTTACAGGTATTTTTATACAATTCTTCTGATTTCTGGTTCAAGATCATAGCAAATTATTTCATCTTATGACATGAGATAAATTCATAGTTACTAAGAATGTGCACAAAGCATACCAATGCTTTAAAAAGTTGGGAGGTATATTTATAGTCAGTATATGTATGCAGAATATCACTGTAACCAGGGTGACTACAGTTCTTCTTGAGGCATGTTTGCTTTCCTGCCATGGCAACTTTAAGAACCCAAAGGTGAGTGACTCAATGTACTAGCTGGCACCCATTGTCTTCATCACCAAGCACCTGATTAACGACCGATTAGCCCTCTTTCCAGCAAGTGAGTTTGACATATCACAAGAATTTCTTTCAATGCATGAGATGCATGAGAATGAAATAAAAAAAGGGATGTTTCAGAAAAAAGAAAACACTATTTTGACTGAAAATCATCTGACACTTCAGGGATTTTAACCTTGACTGTCCCATGTTCTAGTCAAAGGTGCATGCAAACTCATCCAAATGAGTTCTTTTGAAGCTGCAGGCAGGTCCTCTTGATTGGCTTCAGCTCTGAAGCGAAGTCCATCTAAAATCTTTCAGCAGTGGAGTGAAAACGACATGGGAAAGGAAGATGAGGTTGAGGACTGAAATGGTTTGTCCTGGGTGGGAAAGTGGCGTGTTATGCACCGTGTCGGCATGACATGCATTTATTCATGACATCATACTGAGCCCCAGTAAGGGGGCGACGACACGGGCGAATCAAAGGGAAAATGATTCTTGACGCAAACTTCTATGCCTCTTAGGACTTCCAGCTGAGTAGAAATGAGACCATAATGTTGGATGTTGCTCGGTTTTAGAAACATAACATCTGCTCTTTTACCATAGAAAGTATATTGAAAAAGAAACAATTTTCGGGTGTGTGCATTGTGTGTCAACCCAAATTATTGTATTTAAGTGCTCTATTTCTACCAAAATATTCCTGCTTCTACAAACCTGTTAACATAGAAATGAAGATTTTCTGCCAGGTGCATGGATGTCGTTGTTGTACCTCACTGTTCTGAAATTGTTTTGTGTTTTTTTCTTTCTTTTTCCACCTCAAGTTATGTCTATCAGTGCTTCATGCTATTTCTGTTTCCCTTCATCTGGTCCACTTCCATCTGCTTTTGTTCTATCTTCAAGCTTTTCTTTTAGAAGCCATCTTTCCGAGTTGTTGGTTTTTTTGATTTCATGCTTGCAAGTGTGTCCAATGGTTAGATCAACACTACATTTCATTGGTGGTCAGGTTGTCGGCAGACATAGGCAGCCAAAGACAAGCTGGATTTCGTAAACATTTCTTATTCCACACCATCCAACATCCCTAAAGGAATATTAGACAAAGACGAAACGGTCTGGACCAAAATATGTGTAGAAATGCACTGTCACATTAAGCCGCAGGGTTGTTATTGTGTGGCACATGAGCCAATGACAATGAGCGTCCCCTATGTTTCTTTTTTGGTAATATTTGTGAAAACATATGCCGAGAAGGGTATTTGAGAAAAAATACATAAAAAATCCAGCATCTCAGTTAATCCCCTCTTATTGAGAGACGTTTTTTTTGTGTGTTTTTGTGTTGTTTTGCAGAGACCAGACAGCAAGGAGATAAACAGAGAAGCAGCAACATCTGAGGCGTTGAAATTACATCAGAGTGAATAGCTGAGGATGTTCTCTGGCTTTAAACTAGCAACTATTACTATCAAAAACACTGTTGAACTCAAGAAGTGCAAGTTTATTAGAGTACTTGCAGGATTGGTCTGTCTAAAGTTTGCAACTTGAAAGTTTAAACATTTACAAACTGGAGAAAAACCTCATTGGTCCCCCTACTCTGCTAATTATCCGTATTTTTAGGGGAAGACAAACATGTATCTGTTTATTTGTGCGCTAGCTTGTGTCTTTATGAATCTGTGTATCAAGGGGGAGCTTCGCTTTTCCATATTTCAAACAGGCTGAGCAATACTGAGGACACGGGCCCAGCCCGACATGATTGCCTGTAATGTTTCCCATAAATCACTGCATTGTGTGTGTAATAACGTGCACGATAAGGGGAGGGCTGTTTTTGCAGGCACTCAAAGGAACATTTCAAATCTCTGACAAGCCCGATTAAAGCCTCTCATTACAACACAAATAAACAGTCTGAATGCATTCACAAACCCTTTTGTCGAAGTATATGAGTACAATGAGGAAGAGTTTCTGAAGGGCAATCTACAATAAAAGATTGCCCTGTCTATTAACTCACAGGTATCACGGCAGGCTTTGTGCATATTTATTATTAACATGGCTATAAAAAAATATTTATACCCCATGATTTTCTATATGTTTTTTTTTTAATTACGATCTAAAATTTAAATATATTTAATTGAAATGATATCTGATACAGACCCAGAAGAAAATTTGGCAAAGATACAATATGTAACAAGAAAAGTACAGCTGAGGTCCAGGGCACAAAACACAATCCCATAGAAGGCTAAGAATCCCCACTTTTAGAATTTTTGGGGAAGTCACACGTAGTAAACTACAAACCATTTTACTCCATAATTAAGCGTGACCTTTTGCCTGTCGAGGACAATTAACACAGTTCAGTCATCATTCGTTTCTCTCAAACTAGAGATAGATATGAGACATGAACAGCCATCAGCTATTGTTGTTAGGCACAGCCTGACAAAGAAAGGGAAAGACACATGAACTAATATTTTCTATTAGACACACACTGATATCAAAGTAATGTCCAATCACGCACTGCAACACAGGGGTACTAGGATGGAGTGGAGAAAGGGTGGGGGTGGGCAGTGTGGTGGAGTCTCTAGGGAAGACCTACAGTAGGTGGCTCAGGCTGTGACCTACATACAGAAAAGCACACTGCATTCCTAATGGGTCATTTTGATCACTGCTGTAGACTGTGTCCTCAGTTGGACTTCTGCTACATGATTTAAATACAAGCATTCAGATCTCAGATAACAGCAGAATCCCTCCACTATGTTCTGGATGAAGACCTAAGTGGTAGATGACCGAAAACAAGACCACTTGTTAATATAGTTTCTTTGCAAGGTTGTCTCAGGTATGTGGAATCTTACTAACAAACATGTCCGCTAAGAAATTTGGTGATTTAATTGAATCTGCTTTTTCTCTCAACCCAAAAAAGTCAGTTCCCTTTTGTTGATTCTTGTTTTCAAAAGAATGTTGTTGCAGATGAGTCTGCAGACAAATGTGCTTTGTGTCACTCAGATATCCCATTTTCAACAAGCCTGCCTTAAAGAGACGGGTGTGAGAAGTAGGGAGGCCAGTTCTCTGTCTTATAACAGTCGGAGGGAAATACAGGCATGAATGCGCATCAGCCCAAGCAGCGCATGTGAGACTGCTGGAGATCGGAGACAGCAGAACTGCTGATCCGTGATATACATCCCTCCAAGCATTCCGAGGGAGACGGGAGAGATCTTTCTGTCAATGCCGTGATGAATCTGCAGGGCAGCGGTGAAAGAGGAGGGCATGGGCGGTGTGTGAGGATAAATGGGAAGAAAGGAGGGAGGGAGTGACAGTGATGGGGAATTAAGTGAGAATGAGCAAAAGAAGGAGTCCAACGGATCTTAAAGTATGTGAATGAAGGAGCAAGCATGGTTAGATAAATAACTCAAGACACTCCTCCAAAGCTGAATCTTCTTCTTAGAAAACCTTTGAGAAAACAACTGTATTAGGCTAAAAAAGCTAAACTCTGAATGTCCAAATGAAGTGTGACATTATAGAAAAATGAAAAAAAAAATGAAAAAGGAACATTTGCTGATTACAAAGCTGGTCTAAATCCTTAAGAAAATCTAAATAAACTAGATTTTTTCCACTGGAAGAAAGTGGTAATGTATGTTCTTATGTTTCATGATGCACTTCTCTATGCTCACAAGCTGTATATGCCCTGTTGGGATAGTACTCTTGCAGTATATTACTACAGAATCTATTTAACTTAACTTGGATTTTGACATTTTTTGACATTATAAAAACAAACCTGTGTATGTTATTGGGATTTTATGTGTTTGTGAGACAACACAAAGTGAAGCAAAAGTCACCTTTAGCTGTAATCACATCTTGAAGCCATTTGGGATATTTCTCTCCTGGCCTATACTTTCATAAGAGGAATTTTTCTGAGTCTAACTAAGTTGTACTTGTTTGGAGCCAAAACTGTTATATGACCTTTTGATAATATTGTGTATATACAGTATCTAATTAGGGTATAATGTTTTTTGCTGTATTTCAAGAGGTTAATTTCTTATTTGGGTTGTTGTGGGCAATGATGTGTAACAAAAGCTCATGTCAAGGAAAATAAATTTAAAATATATTAGCAATACTTATAGTGTAATTGGATTGTGAAAATTTAAGGCAACTATTGCATTAAAATTGATAAAACCTGTATTTGTCAAGCAATGTCTATTTAAAATCATTCACTTATTCAGCTCAAGGTATTAGAAACCGTTGTGTTGGTTGAATTTAAAAGCAGCTGTTTTATGGAAGTTTAATCAATATTAGACAATCACAAAAACTGGATGATGAGCATGGGGATGCTGAGTAGGCTTTAGCAAGAAGAACTGAGTGGTCTGGATGGTTGATAAAATGACTGAAGTATTTTAGTGCTAAGCACTTTAGTGATTTCTAACTAATATAGTGATTTATAAGCTAACACAGCATTTTACAGTCTATTCTCTAAGCTGCAGGGAGCCATTGTATGGACTTTAGAACTGCAGTAATATGATGTTCTGCATTTTCCTAGTTTTAGTGAGAACTTGAGCAGCAGAATTCTGGATCAACTCTAACTAACTTTTTAGCTAGACCTAAAAAGACACTATTGTTGATATAAAAACCAAAAGAAACAAACAAAAAATAAATGGATGGATGAGTTTATTCGTGTCTTTCTGGAACATTATCCTTTTATTCCTGAAAAAGTTTTTTCAGATGATAGAAGGCGGACTTTGTAATTGTCTTTATGTGTTTTGTAAGTTCATATCTAAGTCCATGTATGCCAGAAAAGTGCAATTTTCCCACATCGGACCAGAAGACCATTTTCCTTGCTATGTTCCTTGTGGCAGTGAGAAAATTAAGTAGTTTGGGATTTTGTTTTTAACATACTCTTTTTTTTTTTACTTTTGGGAATCATCAACAAAACAAAAAAAATTGAAAGGTCCAAGTCATTTTGCTAACTATGTTTTGTCAGTTATTAGTAACTAGTGACTAGTACTCAGTTAAAATATTTTCTAGCAGTTTTGGGGGAAATTGTACTTCAACTGGTAGTCTTACAGAGGTATACGTTTTACTGTTCCTTCATGAATATAATTATATTTTCTTACTAATTTTACTTGGATAAACCTTCTAGACACTCTACACACTTCACTAAAGAAATCTGTTTTATCAAAAATTCAACATATATTTACATTTTTATGTGTCTGATAAGATATTTTCAAAATATTAAGCCCTGCCAGAAGAACTTACTATATATTTTGATCAGTTACTTGGTACTAGTGTACTAGGTTTTTAAAAAAGTATTACTTAATAAATATTACTATTTACCTTTACTTGAGTAAAACTACATTAACGTAGTCCTACCTCTGGCTAGTGATTGGATAATGTCTCGGTAAGAATGTTGGTGAGAACCCTAGTCTTTCACTGCTGGTGTAAACCAGTTTATCCATCTCCCTAAACTCACAACACTATCCACTGTTAACCAGAGACCATTAAAGATCCCTGCATGATCCAGCAAAAAAAAAAAAATCACATTCTCTGTCGTCTTTTCAAAGACGACAGAGAAAAAACCTTTTCTCTTGACATGCAAAACACATGTAGAGGCGGTGACAGAGAGACAGGAATCAAGTTCCTGCCTTTAATTGGTTTCCTTAGATGGAAATCAGAAATGTAATTCAACGTTGATTGATATTATCTTTGCGATTCAAAAGCAATTTTCTTGCTTTTGTTCTTACTCGTCCAGCAAGTGATTGTCTCTCCCACATGCCGTAGATGGTCTACGGCGTATGTTAACGTGTATGCACATGAGGGAACCCTACCAATGGGAAAGGTCATTTCAGCCAAAGGCCTCTGTTTCATTACATCCCGCGCCAAGGAGATTGGTGTGTGGACTAGTAATGACTTCTACTGTAGCAGGCATCCCACCTCATTTACATAGCACATAGGAGAAAATAAATAGATTTCCCCATGTGTATTTCTCACCTTTGTCTCCAATATCAAACATGCTTTGCATCTCTAATTCAGCTTAATGTTTTTTTTTTTCCCTTTATAGATGAAATAGTTTATTAAAGGAATATTAATGGTTTAGTCACATTGTTTTAAAGAAACAAAATGGAATTTTTCATTTTTCAGATCAGTGTACTTTTTTTTTTTTATGTTTTCTCATTATTTCAGATCTGCCAGCCGATCCCCTGAGAGACATTTCAGGTTGAGCAGCCTTCCTCCGATTGATCAAACAGATCCAAGACTGGAAAAATAACATCAAAGTGTCTTAAAGCCTGAAAAGCAAATATCAAATAGATCAGAAGAAAGTTAAGAAACACTGAATGTAATCTGTATAAAATCACAGTGACTGAAAGAAGAGACAGAAGCAGCACTTAAGGGATAGAGGGTCAAGTGAAGCAGAACAACAAAGCAGGAGAGAAACAAGAGGAGATAGACTTTGGGTTGACGTTCCATTGGGGTTGGATCATTAGCAGTTATGGGCCTGGTAGACTATAAAGGAGTTGCACTGCTACACTTAATTTGGGCTCTTTAATAAGACACTTTATGAATTCAGTCATGTTTGTAGCACCCTGCATAAGACACAGCACGAGAGACAGCGCTGGATCTCATTTCAGGCCAACAAGATTTCAGATTCAATTAACTCCATCGCGTAATACCACCTCTGTCTCACACACACACACACACACACACCACTACTCTCCATGCTTCAAGGTCTATCTTGCATGAGCATTCCAAACCTAATTACTCCAGAGCTGTCCGGTGGAGGCTCAGTGCTGCCCAGTTATATTTGCACTGAGCGGTCAGAAGCAGAAAACCGCACCCCTCCACAACTGTCTATCATTTTTCTAGGGTGGGTTAAAGCAATCTCCACCCTCCCATTCAACATCTTCCTTTTAATCCCATTAGTCAGATTCACCCCATGTCTAAATCATTTAGCCAACCCCAACAATCCGATTGTTACATTCAATTATGACACCAGACAAAGTCGATTGTGTTCGCTTTAATATGCTAGACTCCAGAATTTTATTATTTAACCGACTTGTTTTTGAGTTGCTAATTTTTCCAGTGGGGGATTGTATTGCTCCTAATTTGCCCCCCCCCCCTTAACCCCATTCTGGGACTTTTTATGACCACACAACTGTCAGTAATGGATCTCTTAACAAATTGGTCACATTACTTTTACTGAAACACTATATCTTTGAAGTGAACGTTTCCTCAATAAATAGTTCAAAACTATGAGAGAAAATAGCTATTGCCTTTCCTAAAAGTCAATAAAATTGGCTTATGACGTTGTAGCCTAATTTGCATGTTTGTAATCCAGTTTGCAAGACAAAAAAACGTAGCAATATTCTAAATATTTTAAGAACCTACATTAGATTGATCATTTAAGCATCATATCAGATTTATAGAACTTTCTGTTTTAGTCGACTTTGGCAGCGGAATATTATTGCTTAGCACCTATAAAAGCACAATAAGATTTGTCGCTGGTCACTTTTTCTGAAAAAAAGTCACTAAATGGGTCTAGACATTAAAAAAGTAATCAGATTTGGGTCACATCTTCCTGGTAGTCACAGTCCCAGTTCTTCCAGAACTTTTATGTCTTAAGACTCTTCTATAAAGGTCAGATTTGTGTGTATAACTATACGGTGTTGTGTCAAACCATTCTTAAATTTCAGATTTGATCACCACAGCTCCTCCAGACTTGACCCTTTTGGCTGCTTCTCTGATAAATGCTTACATTCTCTGACCAAGTCAGTTTAGGGTAGAGTAAACATATATTTTGACCTAATTGATTTTTAGTACCTATTAGTAACCTAATTGACAGTAAGTGAAAAAGTTTAAGAGATTTCAATAAAAACAAACATTAATTACCTTAATTTGTTTTAATTGTACCTGAAGACAAGTTACTGTTTGTGCTTGCTACCCCATTTTTATTTACTTTTTATATAATTATTCAGTTGCTCAGAAAACTCCACATGACACTCACTGATACACAGACGCTGATGCTGTGCTTCATGCTTTTCTTTAATACCTCAGCCCAGACATTCTGATAAGTGAGGCAGAAACAAAACAAAAAAAGCAGAACAATTATCATTTTCTCTAAAATTACATTCAGCAGATGTCAGGGCTCTCATGTAGAGGCGGCTAATTGCCAGCTTCAAATCAAATGTGGCATAATATTGCAATATGCAAGCACGCCATTTCAGTATACGGCGATGATGACACGCCATTTCAGTATACGGCGATGATGAACCGAACCTTTTCATCATCGGTTTTTAACCACCGCATGAGCAGAAAGAGTCACGGGCCTGTGCAGTAGTTTGATACGTAGCATCTCACACGCTGCGCATGAGACGGTCACGCTTCTGTGGTATGTTATCCAAATTCTAGGCATACTCGCGCATGCACATAAGTACATACACTAGACTCCTCCTTTGCCCAATCCCCATCACTTTAGGCCTGCTCCTTCACTGCGTAAGAATAATAGGGGCTGAAGGATAGAAAGCACTCTTCCTCTCTTGCTTTCGTTGCTCTCCTTCCTGCAGAGCCTTGAGTGGGCCGGCATTCATAGGGGACGAGCAGGCAGACGAGGCCCCCCCCCCGGGGGTGATGAAGGGTAGGAGGGTGAGGACAGGGGAGGCGGGGCTCACAACTGTCACACTAAGCTCCAGTGTCGGCTGATAGCTCGGCATGAGGCATGCCACTTATCTGATTGGTGGGGAGGTTAGCGAGGGGGTTGGGGGTCTGCATGTGTGTCTGCGTGGGTGAGAATACATGGGGGAGAGAGGGTGAGGTCGATGCCAGAGCCTATTAAAGCAATCTTTTCATTTCCATGCACACAAGCAGACATCACACGCGAGCAGACACGGAAATCTGCAAGCGCCTTGTAACTGCTCACGAACATCCCGCATTAAGACGTACTAAAACCGCCACATATCCCCGAAACCTTCCTTTCCTGAAGGCACGCAGTGGCATGATGGTTTGACTGCAAAAAGGCTCCCCTCTTTTCTCACTCTCCCTCTCCTTTTCATCCTTGGTTTTCCATTCTCCCTCGGTGCCCCAGTTCACTCCAGTGCACACGCTCCCTCTCTCCTTCCATTCTATCACCCCCGGCCACCCCCCCCCAACCACCTCTGTGGTACCCATTCCCCTTCCCAGCTCCTCTTTGCATTTTCACTCGCCTCACCTTCCTGTCTCCTTTCTGCTTTGCTCATGTATAAAAAAAACAATACAAATACAAAATGTTGGAGTACATAATAATGAATTTCATCCATATAAATATAATCTTCATATATATATATATATATATATATATATATATATATATATATATATATATATATATATATAGAGAGAGAGAGAGAGAGAGAGAGAGAGAGAGAGAGAGAGAGAGAGCAGTTATAGATAGGATGTGAACTGGATTGTTTTTGTTACCCACATCCTCCAGGAGGATGGAGAAAAGTATTTAAATATCCCTATTCTTTGCCTACTTCATGTGCAATCAGTCAAAATCCTGTTTTTGTCTTTTTGCAGCTTTGAATGCACAGCTGGGGTTTTCTTTGGTCTTTGTCACTCAATGCAATTCAAGTCAAACACAAGGTCCAGGGGCCAGATCCAGCCTTCTGTTACTATTTATGTGGCCCTTTAGAGGGTCATATTTATAAAGCCCTTAACAGATAACAGTCTTGTGCCTAAATATTGTTATATTTTTTGTATGTTCCAAATATTATTTAATTTCAATAAGTACCTAGAGTGCAGAGTGCTTTTGAACTATTAGGTTTATCAGTTGGGGGTGCACAGTAGCGCAGTGGGTAGCACTGTTGCCCTGCACCAAGAAGGCTCTGGGTTTGATTCCATCTTGGGTCTTTCTGCAAGGAGTTTGCATGTTCTCCCTGTGCATGTGTGGGTTCTCTTTGGGTACTCCAGCTTCCTCCCACAGTCCAAAAACATGACTGTTAGGCAGATTGGGAACTCTCTTGTCCTTAGGTGTGAGTGCGTGTATGAGTGGATGTGTTTCCTGTAAGTTTCTGTGTTGCCCTGCGATGGACTGGCGACCTGTCCAGGTTGTACCCTGCCTGTCGCGCATTGTAATCTGGAGATAGGCATCAGCAGACTTTTTCTAAGGTATATAGTTTATTTCTTAGTATTTAGAACAGCTTTTTGGTGTTTAAAATAAATCGTTTAGTATCTTTTAAGCCTCCACTTCTCTATCTAACTTAAGATTCAAGGAAACCCTACCTTTAATTTAAACCACAGTATTTTACACCAGTCCGGTAATGCAACCTGCGTGCAGCTCACTGTATTTCCACAAAGGAACAAGACTTAAATTATTTTGTTTTGTGCACTCTAAATGATTAATGCAATTAGCTACATACTATTACGTTTGTGATAAGACGCATGATTCGTTTCCTAACACAAAAGAAAAGCTTCCACTCTATTGATGACCTCTATTGATCACTCTGGTGGTTTAATTTTTAAATGTTATCTGCAACAGGAAAAACTGACCTTGACCTAATAATAGTGCGAAATTTCAATTTGGAAGCAGGATTTTTCTCTTGTCTTAAAAAGTTTAGGGAAGTGACTAAGTTTCTGTCCAGCAGGCCTGTTGTGATTGGTTGGTGTTGTCTCCTGCTGAAACCACAGAGTGCAGACAGATGCTGGGAATGGAGAGCACAGGGAAATAGCCTCAAGGAAACTGTGTCAAAATCTTGGTTCTAATCCTACCTGCTACAGTTGGACATCTATAAGCATAAACTTAATTCTTAATTAAGGGAAACATTTGTGAGCTACTCCTTCTGCCAAATTTACTGAAAGTGCAATTCTTTTCAGATTAATGTTTTAATGACACATACAAATACATAGAAGAATAAGTAATTTGATTTGGATTATTTGGTTTCAACTTTAAATCCACATATTCTGGATATCTTTAAGTACAAGACAGAAAGAGGATGTGTCAGGTGAGACCCATAGCATGTTTAGAACTGAAACAATGGCAATATGGAACTGCAGCAGCCACTTTTTTATGCTAGCCACAGTCCCCCCCTTTATATTAAATCTTTTATTAACTCATTAATGGCACCATAAAAGAGGATATTCATAAAGTTTAATTATGTTTTTTTCTCTTCTAAAAATAAATACTAATTCAATATTGAGTACTTTTACAGTTTTTCTCTTTGATTTTGCATCTTTGCTTTGACATCTGACCCAAGGTCAAAATCTTCTGTTTTCTGCAGCCAGAAATTGGAAGATTGACTCCACTGAACACCTTCTTGTGGAAGTTGCATGCTGGTGACATTGATCATTTCTTGTCAACAGTTCATTTCCCCATATTACTTGCTCAGTTAAATAAATTTGAACAGTTCTAAAAAGCAGATTTTTACTTTATCTGGCTTAAAAATCTGTAACACCAGGCTGCATACAGTGTCTTTCCTCTTCTTCTGTCTAGAAACTCTATATGGGCCAGAGGCTTTATATTGTTGTAACTGCATACACATGAAACACATTCACATCAAGTGATGGAGATTGGTCTTTGATGGAGGAGGTCAGTCAGTCACAGAGTCACGATAAACAACACCTCATTATTCCTGTTGAAGGGAGTTTTACGGACGCAGCCCCGGACAATGCTTTGGACACGGAAACAATCCTGATAGGATTGGAAGGTAATGATCACTTGTTATCCACTAGACAGGATATAAATAATAAAGCATAGTGGTTAGAGGCGTAATGTGTCCCCATGTGGCCCACATATCCTAACGAATGCAGACATGTACACCATGACACACGCATGTAAGAGGCAGCCTTAAAATAACATTAATGCATACAGTAGATGCCCACGGCTGTTTTTATTTTTCTGCAAGCCTGCAGAGCTCATTCATTAGATCATAGACCATAAAAACTGGATGGACCAGGCATGTATATAGTGCAAAAAGTATTTATACCCTTTGGACAAAAGTGGGAGGAATATAATAAAACCTTTTCATTGTGTCCTATTTAATCTTAACATAGCCATGAAAAATTCAGTGTGACTACTTGAGACACCTAAACCATTTGTGGTTTATTACAGTTTAAATGGTCAAAGTACAACTGAATGGTTTGTGTCAAAGAATATTCCTGTGTTATAATGGCCTAGTAAAAGTCCGGGAATGAATCTGAATCTGAGGTGAGGCTCACAAGATGATGTTTCCACAGAGTAAGCGAGTGCTAGCTTTACAAAGAATACAAGAATAAGTGTTTTTAATGTGCAACAAAAACAATGTTCTTCTTGCATTGGTGCATCATTTAAGATATAAATGCACCAATACAAGCAATCTGGGTGGATACCCATATCTGATACCCAGAAATGATCAGTATCATTTGTTATAGAACTGTCTGTGTTCTTTCAACTCTGAAAAAAATAACCATACTGCTTACATTTTCACCCCTACAATCCTACAGTGCCTTGCTATCACTGTCACATAACCTAACAAGTAGCCCATAGCCAACCCACTTGGCCACATTAAACACATTCACAATTGGCGACAATATGAAGCTGATTGAAGATTGTGGTTGTTCATGGGACAAAAAGTGAAATCGAAGCATCTCATCCAGTGTTGCGATCAAATGACAAAATGTAAAAGTACCACAAACCTGACAAGGTAATATATGGATCATCTGTACACACATATTAATTCATGCTCAGACTCACGGTGTAAATCCTCTAAACCAACACTTTCGCATTCCTCCTCTTCCTCGGCCGTACATAAGGCAGTCCTCCTTTCTCCTGGCACTGATGTTAATGCACTCCCAATCAGCCTGTCCATTAGGTGGACGTGCACAACAGCTTCATCAGACTATCAAAAAGCCCTCATGCAAACGAGCCTAAACTGCAGTGCGCCGCAAACTCCTTGAAAATCCCAGGAGGTGTGAGTAAGACATGCATCTAGGAGGAATGCAAGAAAATAATAAGAAACGCTGGGCGCCTGGCTGTCCATTTCATCCTGATGAAAACCGTGGTGACGAGCAGTACAAAGGATTAACCTAAACGGGATGTCTTGTTGATGTTTTGATGTATTGCTGAGACACTCGAATGTGAACATTACTAATATAAATTCCATCCATGAACCGCCAGCCTTCAAGGAGCGCTCCTCTCCTGTCAGCTGAAGCCTTTGTCATGAACACTAAAACTTTTCCTTCCTGAAATCAAACAAAACTTTTGCTGGAATTGCTAAAAGCAAGACACACAATAGACAGATATGACACTTGTATTCTCTATCCTCCTTTCTGACCGCTAGGCATTTCACAGCACTTAGTGTTTGTTGTTGCATCCAGAGAGACGCGTTTATTTTCGGCTCAGTTCTTCGCCGTTGTTAAGTTTCTAAAACTGTCAGGTGGATTGTGAGAAAAAATAGAGATAAAACTCTAAGTATGTAAGCATAAAATAGAAGTTGTTGAGAGAGATAAAGAAAAACTTTGGAGACTTATTCTGGGTGGTTCACACAGGTCTGCCTGTTTGTATTCAGGAGGCACTAGGCCTGGCGTTAAATGCATAGACCACGGGGGGGGGAGGTGTCAGAGAGGCCCGCAGCATGCCAACTCTTAAGTGACTGTGGCACTCAAAGATAATGAAGAACGATGATGAGGCCAAGAAGGGCATGTACCGGGCCCACATGCGCTAGGAAAATCACCGGCAGCACACAGGTACTCAGACAGATTTACGCTTTGCCCACAGCACTGATTGCATGTCAGAGTGTCAAACCTCCGGGCTCAAATTGCTACCTCTGTACAAATGTTCCTCGCAGCTACTTGCGGATGTTCCTTTAAAATCCGGTGTCGGCGTGTTCAAGCTTATGCCTGGTGTTCTGAATGCGGGATTTATAGAAACACAATGTCGCCAAAGCATTCAAGCGACAACTGAGTGAAGATAAAAAAAAAGAAGAAAATGTGCAAAACCTAAATCCCCACACACTACACACACACACACACACTACACACACACAATTCGTCAGCTGTGACCTCCAAACACGGTTGTCATCTATTGTTCAGAGTTCTGTGCCGTTCCCGGTGATACGCTAACTAATCCTATTAAGGTAATCCACATGAAAACAACTTACGGCATGATAGGAGTGTGAAGCGCCTTCGCTGTTAATTCATGCCACATTAAAATGTGCAGAGAACCAAAATAATTAATGTAACTCCAATCAGAAGTTTTTGATGTGACAGGAATGCTGAATTGATACCTGCAGGTATTTTATTAGCATGAAGTGTGTGAATGCTTCTCTGTTGATACGTACTTAGTCTGCCTATTGTGTTTAAGGTGTGCATTTCAAATGTTCTATTTAAAGAATGGAATGACAATCAGCCTAAAACTTGCTGGTGCTGTGCCTCTAAAAATATTCAGCTTTTCACATTTGTTTGTGGGTTTGTATTCAGCAATATTAGCACACATACTATTAAAAAACATCACCACGACCAACTGACTTTGGAAGTCAGAATAAAATAAATTAACATATTCTTATGAAGACTTTAGAGATTTGATGGAAATTAGTAACCAATGAACATGAAGCAAAATGTTTACCAGATAGGTTCAGGGTAAAGCTCTTCACAAGGCAGGGTTATGAAATAAAAACCTCATAATAATTCAAGAGGAGCTGCAGAGATCCAAGACTCAAGCTCACAAATCCTTTGTAATAATAACATTCCGTTTTGGTTCCAAATCTGGCTTTTAGTGAAACACTATCTTAAGAAAGCCTTGTACAGGATATGGCAACTTTGAAAAAAAATCCGCTCTGGTCAGATTAGAACAAAATTGAACAGAAAGACGCTGGGTTGGATGGGAAACCAAAACATGAGTGCAAACACATCAGACCCACAATTGAGGGAAAAATACCCCTGATCCAATGGAAAATCGTGTCAGAAGCTGCGCGCAGCTATTTGGAGACGGAAGTGTATGGATTATCGTGGACTTCTTTATACTCTATGCGACTGCATTTCTGAATGTCTGACCAAAATAAAACTGGGGTCTGTTCTGGTCTGAGTTAAGCAGCGATTCAATGGGAATGCAATGAGTAAGACAGGAAGAGAGACAATGTGGCAAATCAAACATCTGTTTTAGGAAAACTAAATAAAGGGTCAAACTGCAACAGGATCTGATCGACAATACAGAACTATTGTCCATTCATTTTCCACCCGCTTATCCTGGGTGTGCCTACAGTATCTCCAACACACATTGGGCGAGAAGCAGGGGTACACCCTAGACAGGTTACAAGTCCATCCTAAGCCAAGACAGAGACAGACAGGACTAACAATCACTCATGGACACACAAGCACAATTTGAAGTACCCAATCTGCCTAACACTTATGTTGTTGGACTGTGAGAGGAAGGCAGAATACCCAGTACACAGGGAGAACATGTAAACTTGCTGAAAGACCCAAGGAGCCAGGACCCATAGCCTTTCCGTTGCAAGGCAATGGTGCTACCTACTCCACCAGTGCAGTAGCACCTCAAGAACTGTTTTGCACATGTTTATCACACAAGCAAATGCACAAAACACACAGGAGTTTTGACAGAGCAAATTGTGGGTTAACATTAAAGCATTTAAATAAACAGTTAATTTACCCATGGTAGGAGTTTGGAAGTATGATAAAAAATGGGGACCACTACATACAAGCACACGTCTGAGAATATGTAACAGGTTGCAACGGACTGTAACACATAAACAAATTGGGACTCCAGTAAGGTGTCTTGGGCTTTGGACATTCTTTTTTTATTCTTTTTCATTTGTCTTCACGGTTAGGCACTACTCCTAGTCAATATGTGCTTAAATATTGTAATAAAATACTTGTGACTTTTGGTAAAACCAAGACTGTTACATAGGATATATTGCATATAAAGGTGGTCTATAGTTGGATAATAATAAACAGAATCAAACAATTAAACATACATACATATATATATATTTATATATACATATACATATATATA
>JAVLVB010000179.1:750128-787659 GCA_032876305.1 Orestias chungarensis | reverse complement strand
ATATATATATATATATATATATATATATATATATATACATATATATATATATATATATATATATATAATCTTGCAACTACATGTTGAAACTGAAGCTGTTTGAGTCAGGCAGAGGCAACAATACTAGCTGACTCAAAGTACATTTTAACATCTCCAAAGGCCTCCAATTCCCAAAGCCGCATTCCACAATGGCTCTGAACAATGTGTGCTGGTTAACAAATGCTGAGCGATGTGGATAGAACGCTCGTGCACATGGGATTATGAATAAAACATGTTGCCCTTATTAAAAATAATCTGGCTCTAAAGTGTCAAAGGCCCTTGAGGTCGATAACCACCCCTCCTCACTCCACCAACTCACAGGGTTCAAGGAAAAGGGTTTCTGATTAGCGCCGGCAACATCCAGTGAATGTATTCCGAGTCTGTATGATCCACTGGCGAATATGTTGAGTGGAATTAAATAAAACAGGCAGTCATTGGCGCTCAGGGCTAAACAAATGGGTGTGGATGTTGGGGTGATATACGGGATCATACAGCTCAGCTCTATGTTGTTCTTACCTGAACATTTCACCCAGGCCTTTCAGCACGCCCTTCTTTGGTTTGTTCTTGTCCTTGTCTTTCTCCTTCTCCATGTTCTTGATTTCCCTCAGCCCGCCCATGGCGCCATCTTTGTGTTTGTCATCACTTAGCCCGCCTCCTAGACTGAGATCGCCGCTGGTGGACATCGACTCGCGGCCTGATAGGAAGCTGTCCTCTGTGTCTTCATCCACTGGGTGAACAAGATAAGTTAGATGGAATATTAAATATCTATGAAAAATATATGTAAAAAAAACTATTTGACCATTTTTTTTAGTGTATTATTTCAGCAATTATACTAATAGTTTCTCTGCTATTAGTTAAGCTGCAGAACACCGGTACCCTGAAGCTTGAATGATCCTACTCAAAAAGTCAGAAGAAAATTCAATAGTGAATAGGAAATAATCATCTGTCAACCTTAACCCTACTCAAAGGTAAGTTTAGTCTTCTACAAAGCCACAAAAAACAATATTCAAAGTAATGCAGGGCTCCCTTGCCTTAGTAGACTTAGGGTCAGTGTTCATGGTGCTGTTTTAAGAAAGGCCTTAGGCAAATAAAGCATCCATGGTAAATGTTCCAAGGCCAAAGAGGACCAAAAAGTTTCAAAGGATGAGATTGAGCTCTTTGCAAATTGTTCAAATTTTTATATTTTCCATAAAACTGACAGCATGCATGAAAAATAAGAAGAAATAAGAGAAATGTATTCTTCTGTACTACCACAGTCAGTATTTGTAGTGTACTGGTCTCCAGAGGTTGAAAGGCTTGAGTAAACATAGAGTTGTCCTCTCACGCTGAAAAGTATTGAGAAAATGTCATCTAAAGATAAAACATCCTTGGGATATGCTGCAAGACAATCATCCCAAGCAGACCAGGACTGGATAGATTGTTTAGCAGTGGCCTGGTCAATGTTTAGACATAAATCAGGTGGAGAAAGCCATGGGAAAATATTAAACGGGCGGTCCGTGCTGAAAAAGTCCTCAGCATTGCAGATTTAAAAACGTTCCACAAAAAAGAGTGGGCCAAAATATCTCTATGGTGATTTGAAACACTTATCGCTAGCAAAAAGCAGACATGTGAGCAGCCGGTGTCACAGAATGGGACACAGCCAGTAGTTAGAAAAACGGAAGGATTTCTTTTTCACAGAGCCATGTGGGTTGTATTTAAAACAACAGTTAACATTTACTCTTGTTATTATTGTCCCAAAAATATGTTTAATTTTCTGAAATACTTATCATATAAACAGAAAAAAGAATCTCCTCGTTTCAGCATGTAAATATTATGAGGAAAACCATAAACCAACATTTGTACAAACCAACACAGCTAAAGTGCAACTAAATGAACTGTCAGCTGACTCCCAGTATACCAATACAACTGCATATGAAATCAGCAGAAAGCAGGGCTTTTCTTTTATCAGTTGCAACGCACAACATCTTTCTTTTAGCAACGTCGGAGGAAGGATAAAAAAGCAACTGTGTCCCAAAAGGTATAGAAGCTCTGAACAAAACACACTGAATTCAATCGTCTCATTAGAGCGGAATATATTTACATAGCACACCCACCGAGGGTAGTGTTCACTGGAACAGATTTTCACTTAACTGAGACCCTCAAGTTATTTTAATTCTGTATATTTCTAATTGATCAGAGGGGGGAAAAAATCTTTTTAAACAGAAAAGGAGATCCGCCTGTACGCAAGCATAAGCAGTAATGATAGTCATGCGAATCTGATTTTTAATTACGTCTGAACTCATTTTAAAGCCGACATCAAACTCAAACCAAACTCTTTAGGTGCTGCAAGGTTGATTAAACTCAAAGTTTTCATCACATCTAATCAGAATCAATGTAGAAAATGTAATTAATCCGCCACTAATTACACATTTAAATATTCCCGAAGAAGACTTCTGGGGATCGTAATTGCAAATAGGACGCGTGCTGAGCTCGGCACACCTCCTGTCTATGCTCCGTCTTTTGCTCTGAGGTATGAAGTAGATGTCCCTCAGATTACAATGTATTACCGTCATGCATGTCATTGTTCAACTCCTGCCTCTGATACAGACAGAGAAAAGTGCTTATCGTTTGAAAAGAGGATGAAGGCGATACAAAGATATTTAGCAGCCTAAGGATGGGAGAGTAGTTGGTTTCTGGTTTCAGCTGCCACCTCAAAGGGAACTAATGAAATGGAATATTAACACAAAGCAACCAAAAGCAAGAACAGAAAGCAGATTAGCATCTTAACCGGCTCGGTTATGCAGTTCACTTCGGCACACAGCCTCTCGGCTCTGTTTGTACAGGTGCATCTCACAAAAATAGAATATATGAGGAAAGCCTATTAATGTAAGTAATTCGATTTGAGAAGTGATGATTAAGTTTGAATAAAATAATATTATGTACTACATATATTGTTTGTTTGGTTTTTTGGGGGGGGGTTTCTGGAAAGTTTAAGCATTATCTGCCTAAAGCAAATTTAGGGGGACAATTAGGCGGTTAGCCTGATTTTTAAATAGAAGTAAATCTTTGGGATTACCCACAATATAGGCTGTAGGAGACTGATGACCTGTTGTTGTTTAAGCCAACAGCTGTACCTAAGGTATTTCACATGTGAAAAATCTTAGTCCAAAACCAACAACAAGGGAAATGACACAAGTCGCATGAAAAACAACGTTGATTTTAGAACATGGCAAAAAAACAAACACATTCCCAATATTCAACATTGGTTTTACAAATCTGCATTCCACAAGCGGATTTTATTTGTGATTCACATAATTTCACAAGTGGTACGTGGTTTTCACAACTGAGTTGTATAGATGCTAGACTAAGGCAGAAGTCAGACGTTTAATATCCTCACACTCTAGTTCATATAAGAGAGAGTGTACAATTTTGAGATTCACTACATTAAGTCACTCCTGAACCACACATAACTGGACTGGACTGTTGCACGTTGGTCAAACATCCCACTTCAGATTAAAATAAACCAAAGTCTCTGCCTGTGGGAAAAAAATGGAGCGAAACAGAATCCTAGCTCTTTGAGTCACAGTGTGAAGTTTCCATAATAATTGATGGTTTAGGAGACCATCACAACTGCTGGTGTAGGTTCAGAGTAAAGAAAACCATTTACATTTACAGCTCTTTATCCTTTTAAATAGATGCTTAGTAAATTTTTCAGCTTATACTGTAAAAGTATGAATGTCTGACTTCATGTCCTTGGTATACTTCTGGTTAACCTGCCAGCAAACTGGTGTGAACTAAACCATATATGGAATCTGTAGTTATTGCCAGAACCAACAATGCAGAGGAGCTGAAAGTCACCACTAAGGTTATGCCCAAGGTTATTGACCTCAATGCCATGCTACTCTGAAGCAGTAACTCATACGAATGAACAACAGCACTTAATATCAGCTATGAATGAGATTAGCAGTAGTGCTAATGTTTCTATCTCTGAGCTGCAGATAATGCTCTAAATAGTTTAATAAAGAACCTCCAAGAGGGCCGCAGACAGGTGTGAGCAACTAAGACTGTATCTGCATCTGGATGTTTTTCTTTGTGTTCAAGCCAGTCAGTCATGCTGAATTGTTAAAACATGATTTCTTTTATTTGATATATGTAGTCCTTCAGTACTTAATGGGAAACTTTGACATAAACGGTATAAAAAAGGGGCTGACTTCCATTAAAAAATCTGACAAAAGCCTTTACTGTCAGACATCAGAAGGTGAGGCGAGCCAGACTGATGTGACGGGAGTCAGAAAGAAAAGCCTGTCAGTCTCCAATGATAGCAGTAGCCCTGATGAAAGTGTCAGGAAACTCAAAGATAATTTGCAGGGCCAGACACCCCACCGGAAACATTTTGTCACTTCTCTGAAATGAACCATTAAACTTTTCGCCCCTGCTAATCACAGACGTGTAAGATGGCCTGTCAGTGAAGGTTATGGAAGATTATGCGTCTTTTTTTCCCTAAAACATAAAAGACAGAGATGATGATTTTTAAAAAAAAATTTCTATCTTATTTTCTCAAACAGCAAAACACAAAGCGGCAAAACAGGAAGTGCATTTTGTCCGGCATTATATCTTGTGGGGACACATTTTCTTAACGTGATGCCCTGTTCTTATTTTATGTAAATAAAAATGTGGGAGCAGTGCAAGGCAGAGGCGTATCTGTCAACTCTGACTATTAACCTCAGTGACGAGCACAGGCTGGCTGCTTTTATCTAAATTGAAAAACAGAGTTATTTGAATATCATGGGGAGAATGCAATATACTGCAGCAGGGGAAATCGGTTGCTTTCCCCATTTTTCTTTGCCGAGATAAGACTGTATTTAGTGGCTTGCCGACAGGGCTTATGAGAACAAAGCGTTTCAGGCAAATAATTCCTTCTATTTCAAATGTCCTCCAGCTCTTTTAATGGAATCCTTTAATGGTGAAAGGAAATTTATATCGAGTGATTACTCTTGTGGTGTTGCAGTGTTATTACCTGTCGGAGACTGTAACACGTCTGTGTATGTGTGCTGTCATCACATAGCAACTACGGAGCCTGGCAGACGTTTTCATAGTCCGACAACTTTCTCACATTATGTGATGTTGCAACCATCGACCTTTTTGTGTCTTATGTGGACTGTATGTGCACAGCTTTCTAATCAATACTTCCAAAATGCCCGTTATTAACCTCGCTACCGAGACACATGTAAAGCGCAAATATGTAGATACTCACACGTCTCAACGCTGTTGTCTTCTTTTACAACCAGACCAGACTTCACGTATGACTTGTCTATTGCCGCGCGGAAGCTCTCGTTGCAGCCTCGACCCCTGATGATCCGAGGATGCATTCGCTGGACGTTGAGCTCTTTGCTGGCGATAACTTCGGCTGCATCTTTCTTAAAACTCTCCAGGGAGCTGGACTTTTTATGGTCCAGGGATGGCCCCGCTTGTTGCTCTTCAGAACCTGCACAGACATCATTTGGGTTTTAGTACCACACAAAGAATAGTATGTAACTGCATGTAAATTACGGGATTCTGGCTTTTTAATAAATACTTTGATTCATGTCCCAGTAAGTCTGTATATTGTAACAATTTTACAAATGCTCAGACAGACTTTATGTTTTACTATGTGCAGAATGTTTCACTTAGTTTCTTGGCTGGAACTTATACATAATTATAACTATTAATTATAATCATGTATTTAATAAAGAAAATGTTCCTTTTCCTAATATATTTTCTTCCCTCATGTCAGACCTTGCTATTAGCTGCAAGAAGAAGAAAACAGTGAAACATGCGCATTAAACAGCCTTCAGCATTAAAGTATGATGAATTGATACGTTCACAGGATATTGCAATCATGTTTATGAATTGTACCAACATCTGAACAAAGCACCATAATAATATGGGCACTAATGTGTTTAAAAGGGACGACTTATTTATGTGACTACCACATTTTGAACCACAATGCAAAACAAACAGTTAACATGAACTGTAAATTGTTAACACGATACGATGAAATATCTGCCAAGAGAAAGCATCCAGCCTCTGGTACCACTAAGCAATGATGAAGTTATTATTTCTTCAGTGCTTTCAAGGTTTTTTCTAAGGTGATGTAAGTCGAGCTACACTAAGATATTGGTATTTCATTTTATCAGGGAGCATCTATCACCTACCAGGAATTCTAACTTAATCTGGTAGTTGTTAAACAAGTATGTCTGCCCTTCTCTTCTTTAACTCAGTGAGCAACAGGTTAAAGGGCAAATAAATGCACAGAGTAATGCTTTGTCTGATGAAAAGCTTTCAGGTCAATTGTAACAGATAGCGCTTATGCATTATGGAAGTGTGTGGATTGAGGGGGCATAATGTAATGTCTTCTCGAACAATTCCCTTCTGCTTTCGACGGCATACAACACTATAAGGTTTGCTGTCAATCGCACGTGCAAACAATTTCTTAGGACATTCAACTGGAACAAGCAGGAATCATGTTCGTGTTTAAAGCAGTCTAAATGAGGCATGTCTAACCACTGCCGGTGATCACATGGATCTGTTGGCAAAGGAAACAAACCCTCTAAAAATGAAAGAAGACTGTGTGTTGCACAGGAAAGCCGCCCTACACACATGGACCACAAGTCCAGCTGGGAGAACCTTGCCTCATGTCTCTGCTAGGTTCTCTGCATATTTAGAGATTCTTCTTTCCTAAATAGTTTTAATGTGCACATATGTAGCCAATAAATCCAGCTCTAAGCATTTAGTTTGCCTGCTGTTTTTAGTGCTGCTTGTGGAATTTAAAAAAGCGTTTTGATCTGGACAGTCAAGATTCCATAACCACCTCTTGTTGTTAAGGACAGCATAAAGAAAATGTTAGTTTTATCAGGGTATTGTTCTGCAGGGCTGCAAGTACAAATAAATGTGCTTTTGGGGTTAACATGTGTCTAAGCACTTTGATCCTCCAGAAAAACTCAGAGTGAGGAGAATATATTAACAGAACGAGGATGCATCACTAACACTGAGATCTATCAAATGTAACATGTTCCTTTGGTTTTAGATAGCCAGATATTCTTTCAGAAGAGATTTCTGTCATTGCTGCCAATACTGAGTAGAAAAACTGGAATTAGCAAATCTCACATTTTGCTGGTCAGCATCTAAATCTCTCTCATTCAGGTGTTATACATTCGTCAGATCTAACTTCTGAGATAAATAACATGTATCAATAGCATGTATTTTATAGAAAATTGGAGTACTCTGAGAATCTCGACAACTAAATCTCTTAGCTGAGATGGAAACTGCTAATCATGGGGGGGATATTTATTAGTTAGGTTATCATTTAATATAATCATTTCATATTGTTCAATCTACTAAAATCCAAAAAGATTTTGTATGTTCTGGCCTTCTTAATGTTGTTTGGTCACAATGTCATCCTTTTACAGGACAGCTAGATTGATACTGAGACTAAATTAAGCAATTGATGGCTTTACTTACCAATTAAATGACAGCTAATGGCAGTTAGGTTTTATTTAATGACACAAAAAGGGGGTTGATTGCAAATGTGTGCCTCAGTTTTCAGTTTTATTTGAAAATCTCTTCAAGATTACTTCATGATATGTGTTAGTCATCAGTCATAAAATTCATTGATGTTTTGGGTTGTGATGTGACAAAACATTAACATTTTCTAAACTTTTTGTAAAATACTAAAAATCTTCTTATATGACATTCCAAACTATACTGGGAAATGATTCCACATACCATAGGTTAGACACCGTTGCTTATTTTTTTGTAACTAGCAGGTCCTGATCCAGTGAGTGCTTCACTGTCAAGTGTGCCAGGTATAGATTTAAGTGGCAAACAAATTGGAGAGGCTGAAAGGTCAGCTGTCTTGCATTGGAGTAAACATCGTAATACTGTACATCATTAACACAACCTTTCCCACTTTTTGGTCAATGTTAATTAGACCCCACAATCTATGCATAAAGTGAAAGTTCATATAGGAAAGCCAGAGCTGGACTGCTGTATCTAAGATAAGAAGAGGTTATTAATGAGATTTTATTAACAAAAAACAAACAAATCAAACAGCAACAGAATTATGCTGCTGGAGTTCAGAATATCAATTTTAATACATAGTATTTGTTTTGACATTACGGCAAATATGAATGACAGAGGAGTATAAACACATTTACAACACTGACAGAAAAAAATCTTACTCACAGATGGGTTAATGTCATCATGTGAAGGATAAGAGAGAAAAATTGTTCATGTAGAAAATAGCTAAGCCTAAAGAGACACATCACAGGCTAACATTTGAATGATATAGTGTGATGGGTCAGACAAAGAATACTATGAAAAAGTTAAATCATGTTTAAAATAAATAAATAGATAAAGAATGCCTATTATGAATTCCACTGAATTCACACAGCAGCAGCTGAAGAAAACCCAAATGGCATCTGCTGTACTTGTACAGGGAACTATCCTTCTGGGGTCCTGCTTGGTATTCTGCCCTACAATCCTACTCATCATTGTTTCTAGTCAACGCTCTGGATGACTGAAAGCAGCAAAGACCCAAAGAGAATGAGTGAGTGAAGCAAAGAGAGAGAGTTTGCACACAGACCCAAATGCCTCCAACCTCCCTTTGTTTTCGGCCCCGGGTCTCCTGGGGGACTTTGACGGACAGCTCTCTGTATACCAGTCTATTATATGATTCCTATCACACAACGGGAGCCCCACTGCTCCGCTCCTCATCTCCTTCGTATTCGGAGGAAGGAAAATACAAATTTCCATTTGCATACAGACATGAGTTTGCCACTCCCAACACGTCTGGAGGAGAAATTAAAATGATCAGAATAGGAAAAGAAGACAATCAAATCAAATAAAGGGGAAGTACACCTTGAAATTCACCAAGGCCACAAATAAAACTGGCCAACGCAATGAGCTCCTTAGCATAATTAAGGCCAAGGACAGTTTATCTGAGACAACCTATAGCTATTAGGGACTAACAAGGGGATATGGAAAACTCTATCCATAAATAAGAAGCAGTTATTACGGTGACAGAAGCCTAAAGTACAATCAGAGCAGCTAAAACTATGCTTACCAGCCATTATTCGCCACAGGCCCTTGCATTCAAAAATCTGTGTACAGACAGGTTCTCCATTACACATACTTTATTCAGATAGTCAGAGCTTTAAGCTGGGCGTTAAAAGGGTAATTAGGGTAAAAATAGCTTCTAAGGTGGTCATATAAAGGCCATGCGCTTGTATCCCAGTGGAAATATGGCGTCTCTGGGTCAGCTGTGCTATTAAGTCTCTGCTAGTTGTGGATGATTAAACTGATGGAGGATGTCCTCTACAGGCTGTACAAGGCACGATATATTAGCTGTTACTACTTGAACTTATGCCCGATATATGTACTAAAGAGTCACAACGTTTTACTGCGTTTATTTCAGTAACCTTTCGAATCTGTTAACAAGTGTGACTTCTATTCTAAACAGGACACGTCTCCTGAATATAAGGGTGTGTAATTCTGTGTTAGACTGCATCGGGAAGGAAGAGTTACTTAGGGACCAGCTGACTATCAAGGAAGGAAGTTCAGCTTGTGTACACAAGATGTAAGATATTTTGCTGCCTGACTGTTGTGAAAAGTGCAGTGGTGAATGAAACTTCAACGTAGATGTTAAGTCTGTAATTTAGGATCATTTGGCAAGATCCTATGAGAAGAAAACACCTGTGGAGTTGCAAACTGTGAAAGTGGTCCTAATATTTCCAAAGTGTGCACACTAGCTATGAAAGGTAATCATTTTACTAACCTGAGAAGGCCTACTTTATGGTTTTGAGAAAGCAGGGTCAAAAACAAAAGGCTAACCTTGAAACTAGGTGGATCAGTGGGCCTAAGTCCTAGCTGTAAAACAGTGTCTCAGATCTTCTCACTAAGAGGGTTATAAGAGGTTCCTTGTCTGGTTTACATGTGGTTCATGCATCTAGAATAGTGTCTGACTGTGTGTATCATGGCTTTTTGCAGGGTGCTTTTGAATTATGGAGAAGTGGAACCATTTTTAAAAACTGCTTCATCTCATCCTTGTGAAACTAAGGTAAGAGCAGAGCAGAGTCCATAGGCGAAAATTTGTATTTACAAACCCATATATTATTTGACTCTTAGCTATGAGCTGTAGATCATGATTAGAAAACCAAAAGTCTTGATGCACGCAAATACAATAAGATTCATCCATAACCTTCCCCCATCCTATTGAAGGCAAGTCATATTTTCAGGGGACTAAAGAATTCTTAGAAGGTTTTATATATCCTTTATGGACAACAAACATTAAAAGATTCCCTAAAATGCACTGGTAAAATTTGGATGGATGGAAGCACTGTTGTTTTGCGGATGGATGGAGCTAATGTTCATAATGTACTACCCCTGCAAATCAACCAAATTTATATAATTAGAAATACAATTTGTTCAGCACATTTAGATCAAATGTGTATTTAATGGGTTGAATTTGGAGGCATGAAACAGCCTGATGATGAGGGATCAATTGCAAGAGCTGAAAAGGGCCAACTGGCATACGAACATCTATTTATTGAAAGAAAGAAGAAAAACAAAAAACAAAAAAAACACTTCACTGCCTGGATCCATTTGGCCTTCCATACTTCTATGAGCATGAAGTGTTTTCTTCAATGTCACCCAGAATTAGCACAATGCCACAGGTTCCCACATCTGTTTCCAGGACTGTGTTCAATACCACAAAAGTCTCTCTCAGCAATGTGAAAAACCTCATTTGATTATACGGCAATTACATCAACACCCTATGTTATGAGAGTGTAAAAGGGCCAGGATCCCACATCCAATAATGGTTGGTTATGATCTGGTTATGAAAAAAAATAGGCCTGATTTCAACTATTCTCTTCCTGACCTGCAGACCCAGTCTAAGCTCTAGAGTGGTTGTCCGAAATAATGATGACAGCGAGTTAAGCATAGCTGCTCACGCCCAGTAATTCTAGTGGCACAGTTTTCCTTATTGGTTTGTGGTTAGCAGCTCATTAACTTCGTATTTAGTGCTATGTTAATAAGCAAAGCAACAGAACACAGTCAGAATGGGAAGAATGTATTCAATTACATCTGATGTAAAAACCTGTCCAGCATGAGGCTTGCAAGTCCCTGTGATAAGATAATATATTAATACTGGAAGACAGCCCATCTCACATCTTTTTTTCCCTTCTTTGCCTAATCCTGATAGATATCGAGCTGCAGGGAGTCTGACAAGTCTAACATATTTCAATAAAGGCAGGTCTTAAAGTCGTGGAATTCTGTATGCTCATGTGAGTATGAAAGACTTTGAACATGGTAAAAGAGATGGGAGGAAAAAAAAAAGAGGAACAAATTGAAACTTGAAGAAGATTGAATTTAAGAGGAGTGCCTCAAAGTCCAGGACTTGCAGTGAATAAAAAAATCAGAGAAAAATCTGGTAAAAGATCTACATTAGTTTGTAAATCTTTTCCAACCCTATTTGTTATATATAGCTGTGCTATAGTAAAATTTAGTTAATCTTAATTAGGATTTATGTGATAGCCCAACAAAGCTGATGAACAAAGTAAAATAAAACAAACAAATGGGTTTGATTTGAGTCTCAGTAATGATACGAAATTTGCAGAATACCCCTTTTATTGCAAACATCAGATTGAATCTTTGTTCTTATTTTAGCACAAAACGAAATAACTGTTTATAATAATGTTATATTTAAAATATACAGTAAATGAACCAAACACGTTTGTATTGTACGACAAGCAACCGTGACATTTAATTACGCATGTGAAGAACCATGACAGATTAAGTACACAAATAAAACAGATTTTATTAGATACCTAATAAAGTATTGTGGTGGTAGATAAGCCACACCACATTCTGAGACTGATGTCCTAAACCAAGCAGCAGGCACCACTTCCATTCCTGGCATTGGTCCATTTGCAGCGAGTCTTCCCATTCCCTCTCTGCTGTTTTTAATGTCTGGCTTTTATTGAACTAAGACAACCAGTGACAGAAAAAAAACAAATCCATTCCTGTTTTGTGTTGATCTATAATGCAAAATCCGGCACAATAATCATGACTTTTTTGTTCTAATCAGGGTTTCATCAAGAAGTAGAAATTTTTTTTTTTCTTTAAAAGAATTCCACTTTTGCCAAGACTAGCAAAACATCTATCATCTCACCCCAGAGTGTGACGGAGTGCTAAAGACACACCCATATCCAGAGGGATCCTGAAAACTCAGAAACAGTAGATCAATAACAATGGCTATAAGATAAGATGAGACAGGCACCGGAGTATGAGCAAATGAGCCAGTGTCTTTCGCGGAAAGAAACTCGTCTTCGACTAATCAAATTGACGAATAAATGGCGTCTCCATTTTGGAACAATCATCAATCTGTTTTGATTGAATGTGTTGATAAAATATGCATTTAAATCCTAGACAACAGCATCATTAGGGTGGGTTATCGCAGCATTCTGTACTTTATACTCTCTTCCTGTTCTCAGCAGCAACAGCCAATTACATTTTCAGCACAAAGACCATAATGGAAGCCAATTTAATGCTTCAAGGGAAACCAACCCAGTGACATTTTCCTAAGCAGCTGAATGTCTCTGAACTTGATGTGAAATCCTAGAGATGGCTGACTGTTGTAGTTAACCAGGGATCAGAGAGAATCACCATTTTTAAAGTAAGACCATCATCTAAAATTAACAAAACGACTTTATATAAATTTCTATAACAATTTGGCATATATTATTTTTTTTAATTAATTCTTAATAAACTATTGTCACTTTTCATTAAGTTCCATTTTGCCAACCATCTGTGGTTTTAGAAAGCAGATGTCCAAATAATAAACTTTGCCTAAGAAACAATTAAATGTGTTTTTGATGTAAACATTTAAACGGTCTCATTTTTTGCCTTGACCACACATAGCCTAATATCTGGAAAAAAAATCTGTAACGTTTTCTGTGTTTTGGCCTTTTATCCGCACGAAAACCCAGTTTTCGGCGACAAAAACCTAAGAGACTATCGTTATTTTCTGGCCATGTATTGAGTTGAGAAAAAAAAGTTTGCTGATTTCAATATTAGTTCAGATGCCTACTGCTGGTCCAACGTATACGTTCACCTTCTCCAAGGCATTCAGGTGTACAGGAGACTCTGTTGAAGTACTCACAAGAATAAAGGTTGCTTTTGAAGGATTCTGACTGGCTGACACTTTTGTGCCCCCGTGAGTGTTTGGCATGTTTAAATTGATGCTTAGCGCTGTATTTTTGTATTTCTTCTAAATACTCAGTTTTGTTTCAATATAGAAATATACATGCACATATGTATTGTATGTAAATCTATTTTAATACCTACACTGTATTTTTATCTACCAGTTACTTTTACCTATGTGTGAATATACTTGCCTGTCACTTTGCTACTACCATAACTGATTCCCCCCATTGTGGGACTATAAAGAATAACTTATTCTATTTATTTAAAACACATTTGCAAATGTAAAATAGACTGTATATAAATTCAAGCTCAAAGTCTTGCTGGCAGTGCCTAAAACTTACCAAGATCCATGCTTTTGGACTTGCGGTTTTTGATGATGTCCAGATGAGCCGGGTTATCATACTGCTTGATGCGCTTTTCTGACACGCTCTGACGAGCAAAGCCTTCCCTCAGGAATGCCCCATCAGGTTCTATATCTGGACTTAGAGAGCTGTCGTCCATTAGGATAAAAAAAGAGGAAGAAATAGAGAGGCAGATTAAACATATTGTTAAGGTGTTTATTTGCATGCAGGATTTTGGAAAAAAATGATGAAATGTTAACGATCTACACAATATTTCACTGCCATGACTGAGGCTTCTCCTAAAGTTACAACTGAGGAATGAAAGTGACCCATTGATATTTACACAACTAAAACCCTCAGCTCATTCAGTCTCAACATAATGAATAGAGACATTCAATAACATTCAACAGTCACGCATGCATTCAGGCACGATGTTTCATCTTTTATTGCAATCACTATTTTAATCAAGGATGCCTCCGCAAGGTTTATAATACACTATGTTAAAAAAAAGCTGCATAAATCCGTGTGAAATCCCAGAGAGGTTAGAGGGTTCTAGGGCCAGAGTCACTCATTTCTCATCTACTCCTCACACACCCAACCCTAAACATGAATGTCTGGAGAGTGACAGAACCCGGCCTGCTTTAAAGCACTCCCTCTAACATCTTCAATATCTCTGTCTGGATCTTAATTAAAAAATTCAAAGGGGAGTGAAAAAAACAACAAGGTTTTGAGAGATGAACTGTAACATCTGCATGAAGGAATGCTGTTGCCATTAACAAAAATGACAAAATGGGATAATAAACGGTGTATGCCTTAGAGGACTGTCACTGAGTTTTCGATTCTATCGATGATCGTATGCTACGCCCGTCAGAGGGTTACATACATGAATATTAGCTAGATTTTGTCCTTTATGCCGTGCTATGCCGTTTCAGTGATTCTTAAAAATAGGAATTGGGGTGTAATGTTTGAATGTAGTGAGGACATGCAGTGCTCGACAGAACCTACAGTAAATCTCTGCTCCACTCTTTATCAAAAAATGTTTTTACAGGAGGAATGAGCTCAACAATGTGGGTAGCTGCAAAACACAAGTTCCCGGATTTGGAGCAGGTGTTTCTGTTTTGGCCGGCACGCTCTGAGTCGATTGCAGATGTTCGAATCGCGTAACTGTTGTTTCAGCACCCTCCAGATCATAATCAGAGTCAACCTTCCAGATTTTCGGCTTGTTTCTTAATATCAGTCTTCGTTCATTTTAATGTGACAGTTTAAGTCAGATGGTTGGAACTTAGACACATTTCATATGAGCTCGTTTCCAACCGCAAGATATTGAATAAACATATCAAAGCTTGTTTTAGAATATATAGAGAGAAATTTTTTTTAAAACCTTTATTTTCTTTATTTGTGGCAGAAAATTATCTAGAGGTATGGATGCTATGCAGCTGGAAGGATTTTTGCAGCTACATTTTGTTTGTGAGCATATGATGAGTAAGCATAGCAACAAAATGAAACCAATACCTTAATTGAAATAAGAAATCCCAGATAAAATAAGGAGCCATCGTAGATGAAAAGCAGAATCATAGAGAAGAGAGAGAAGGAAGAAGTTTGAACCATATTTTCTATTGATCAGAAGAAAGTTTCATTTCTGTGGACAACATCCTACCTTATTCCAATATCAAAGAAAACCTGGCCAACAGCCCTCTTTGCCAACCTTAGAGGCAAACAATGCACTTAACCGGACTTCCTGCTGTGGAGTTGGAGTTGAATGTCAAGAACAAACCCACTGTCACTTTGATGAAGCAGGCAGCACAGTGAGAGGTTCTTTGACTTCTCCAGTGCATTTAAGCTGATTTATTAAATTAGAAACTCTAGAAGACACAAGTGTAAACCTTGAAAATCACCTGGATTAATTGCTACGTAACAAACAGACCAAAGTTTCTGAGACTTAAGGGTATGGCCTCTAACTAGCAGGTCATCATCAAAGGAGAACCACATGAATTTGATGCCACTTTTAAGTACCAGTCACAGTCCTGTAATCTGCAGTAATATCTAAAATACTCTGCAGTTTGCTGGTGTATCAAAGATGGACAAGAATAGGAGTACACAGATTTGATGGACTGTCTCGTTTTATCTTATCTTGAAAGCAAACAAAGCAAAGAGATGACTGTAGACTTCCAACGAAACAGGGTTAGTTCAAACACTGTTTCCCATCATAGAAGAAAAACTAAAGGTGATTAAGGAGTATAAATACATCGGTGTTCATCTGGACAGCAGATTTTCTTCATAAAATCAAGAAGTATTACTAGTTAAGCATTAAACGCATAAATTTAACCCAGTGTAGTTCAGTCCTTATTTGATTTTGCTTTCATGCCAGTGATATGCAAATGGAAACACTGAAAAATGCTAATTAACCCACATCAAATATGAAAAAAATAATGTTTTATAAAAGCGTTTGAAATGTCTTTTTGAAATAAATCCCCATGGAGTAGCCTTTATTTTTTATTTTTTTACTTTAGAAACGCAGGCACTTGTTTGCATTTAAATATATATATGGGTGTTTTTTTCTGAATGTTAAACCTATTTAACAAAATACCTGCTTTGTGTGTAACAGAGAGGCTGGTGTCAACTTGTCACTTCACCATCGACCATACCTGACAATCCTAACTTAGATCAGACTGGCTCACAGGGCCAACTCCCGATGACACAGGAAGAGAGTGAGGCAGAGCGGGAAGAGGGGAATGACAGCACATATGTATTATTCATCATCTTTCGCTGTCATCATTCCAAGCCCACAAATTCGGCTTGCCCTCTGTTTTCCTACTCCACGAATGTCATTTGTCAGAGCATGACTGAGACAGTGCCAGCTAGAAAGGACACGTTTTCACCCCGCATTCAGATTTAATTCACTCTTACTCGTGTTCTTTTACAGGAATAATTGAACACCCTCGGAACAAAGACAAAAGAAGCGGCCCTGCAGAGGCGCCGTCGCCGGGTTATAGAGACTTGATAAATGTGTGAGCGTTCGGGAGAGTAGTTACGCAGACAAATGGTCAGCATCCAGCTTGTCTGGGTGAAACTGGTGAGAAATATGTGGGCAGTAGGACTAAAGTTCATTGAGACAGCGCCACAGTGGTGTCAATTCGCTTAACAGGGAATCCAATATAAGATGGCATCTGCTTTAGCACCATTTTTGATTCAAAATGAAACACAGAGGAATGACTAATCGTGCCAAGTGCACATTTACAACAACCTGACTAGAAGGAATTCTTTAATATCAGAACAACCGACTGTCTCTGCTTGAATCTTTTAAATAGTGCAGCACCTTTTGAGGTGTCATTATTTCTATACATTATAAAGAAAGCACCTGACAACATGTTAATTACTTCATTCGGTTTATCTTCAGGATAATCGCACAATTTTCCTCTCTCATCTTATGATTGACATTTGAGCAGTTTTCTAATATTTGCAGAAGATCACCTGACTAAAAATAAAGGTTCTGAACTCCTCGGAGGATTCCAACCTGGTGCCGCTCCTTGACACTCTTTAATTTTACTGAAAACTGTCCTCATAGGAAAATATTCAACAAACCTAAAAGAGACATCCTAATTTGGATAATCCAAAACTTTTGCATGAGGTAAAATATAGGCTTTGCTTTGTACAGACAAATATTTCTCGTACAAAACACTCTTCTATAAAAGTAAGCTAATTAGTATGAACGTAAAATGCAGTTTTTCCGCGTTTTTGAACTACAGATTTACTGAATTACAGCTCTGAATTTTCCTACAGACGTGCTTATCATAATGAAATACTGGGAAGTAAGACCTCATAAACAGCTTAAATACTTAAGTGGATTTAGAATTATATGCTATGGTCCTGAAACATGGTCCCTAATATAACCTGTAAATAAAAAAATCCATTATAAAAAGCCTGACCACATATCCAATCCTCATTAAACACTGACACAGTTACTTGGGGATTGTTCGTGCTGCACACGCCTCCAGCCCGTCTTTAATGGTGTGCCAAATCTAGATAGTTCATACATTTCCCAATTTCTCCTTCCACAAGCAGATCTTAAAAAGCTTTTTCGCCGATTTTGAGCAGATGGTCGCCTCTCCATTTAAATTCCTCCCATCATCTAAAATTAACCAGAGCTGAGTATTGCTCATAGGCAAAACCACAACTTTAACTTGCATTTTACATTAGTGTTCCCATCTCTGGCTCCTTCGCAGGAAACTAAATGTGTCAAACTTCACATTGGAGTTGTTGCAAAGTGGTGCCTGGTAACTCGTGTCTTGTTGGTTTTTCTAGTAAATCTTTTTTTTGATATATTTGCTTTATCTCACTATACCTAGCAAGCATGCAAAAATGAAAAGCATTAAAAAAGAATGTGCAAACTATATCAATCTTATAGTGACTAAAAGGGGACAATTCTTAATTAAAAATAACCAAATACAGGAAAGAAGGGAAATCAAGGCCAGGGACGACAAAAAAAGGCTTTTCTAAAACATCTTGGATGCGGTGCTGTGGTGTCTAACACTGTTTAGCTCTGTTTGGACACTTCTGGGTTCAGATTTTCCCAATATGGAGAAGTACTGTGCACTATAAACCCTTCAGGCTGTAGTTCTACCACTAGGCATTCTGGGTATATAATAAATGCAATTTAAGGAGAGGAAATGGAACCACGCTGTTACCAGTCGTCATCCAATTCAAAATAAGAGCACGCACTTCAAACTTCAAACAAACTAGTTAAAGATTTTTCATAACAAAAGCTTCAACGTAGATGTTGAACTTTATTAAAGTGCAAGTTTTCCAAATCCGCCAAGTAAATTAGTGCTTCAGAATTTATTGGGGGACAAAGATCAGTTAGGGAAAGTGTGTCAAATGTTTTCTGGCCACAACCTCATTTCCGCTGTGGTCCTGCATGTATAACAGCTCAAATGAATGATGGGGATTAAACATGTCTGCTGTTCATTTAGGTTGCGACCGAGCAAGAGAAAAACGTCAAAGATTTAATAAAGACTAAATGCAGTGCAGAAGAGCAACAACTCTGCTGTACTGCGTTTAGTCTCCTTTTAAGTTTTAACTTTTGTCAAAGAACACGCTGGATCAATTTTTCAACTGTAGATTAAAGGTGAGGGTGTAGGCGAAACAAATCAAGCCGACCTGTTTGTTTTTAAAGCCAGCAATGCTTACAGCACTAATAAAACGAATCAATTGCATAAGTGGTGATGGATTATCCTTTCAAACCCCTAATATTTTTTTCTCTTGTCTCCTTTGTCACTTCGTCTGCCCTCCTACAACAAATAATCGTCTCAGAACTCATGGCAGCAATATTATTCTTATATTATAGTTTTAAAACTGTAAAAAGCTGAAACTCACAAAATGTAATCAATATGTTATAGTCTCACAAAATATTCACATTCAGCTGCAACGCACATCAACCACCGCATAGCCACACCCCGAGCATCGTACGATGAGCTGGAGATGAACACAGAGGGGAGATTGAAGGAATGAGAACGTTGATGACATGTCTGCAGCAGCGGCATCCCAATGAAACATTCTCAGTTTACACACAGCTACAGGGCACTTGTGGAATTTCTAGAAAAACGGTTGTGCTTTGAAATGTGTATGAGTCACTTTGGAGCCACATGAACTTTTCAGATCAGTCAAACAAGTGTGCACGCGCTGTGGCCCTTTATTTATATATTTTTCTCTTGCATCACTATGTCATTATGCTTATAACTTGATGAGAAGAGCATGAGCTCAATGGAGCACTTGGGAATCTTAGTTACTGCGCTGATTGGTAGAGACTATTAGGGAGTCTACAGAAGTAGGCAGCCTGCCGGCAAAGTTTGTTTGTTCGGGTCTGTGTGGACCTTTTCCACTTTATATGTTAATTTGCGGAATTGTTTACCAGCCAGTGTGCATCTAAACACTCGCGAGACTGAACGCTTCTGTGTAGCTTTGTGTATTTGTGGGTGTGAAACAAAAAAGTAAATAAATAAATAAATGTCTGCCTGAATGTTTGACTGGAATCCTTTTTCCATTCCTGCCGGTTGACAGCCTGTGTCAGGGCTGCCCGCGAAATGATGTTTCCACCTGTGACATCTCATAGAGACCGAGACGGACACAGTCTAGTTCACTCTTTCTCTTTCCCGCCGTCTCTCTGGTTGTCCAATTCTCTGTTCTCCTAACTTAATCGGAACTGACTGCCATGCTCTGCCACGTCAGTCTCGTCCATGGAACGGTCTAAACCACACTAACCACTGTTGCACAGCTCCCTTTGGTTTTCTATTGAAAATAATACTACAAATTTATAACAAAAATATTTTACAACCTTTATTCAGGCATGACTATGGCTGTAGGCAAAGAGTCCAATAAAACAATATAATCAGCTTTAGAGGTTCGATAAAGAACCTTCAGCATCATGCAGATCCAAGATTAACTTCAGGGAACTTTCTAATCTGCTTGTAAAAGATTTTGTGTGACAGAACACTAAGACTGCGCATCACATTTCCCTGCTGTGACGAAATAGTAGTGGGAGCATCACTTTGATGATGTTGTCAAAGTGGATGGAAGGATGGATAAAGCTAAAGACATTGGAGTCCTACGAGTTACAAAACTGTGTCAGGACTTTCATTTTCCAGCGGGACAATGGACCTAAACATATACGCAAAGCTACAAGAAATGTTCTGGATCACAGGTCAGATAAATGTAGAGTCAAAAGAAAAATGTTGACAATGGTTTAGCAAAATAAACTTATCTGATGGAGTCAAAAAATGTAAAATAAAACATGTACGGAAAAAAAAAACGTTGAGGCTTTACTTAAATAAAACACGTTTTTTGTATTCTGCTCTACTTCACAGTTATGTGTTACTCTCTGAGAATCCATCATGTAAAGCTTAAAATATATTTAAAGTCGGTTTAACATGGCAAAAGGTGAAAAGTTCAATATGCATGAAATCAGCAACCAAACCGAGCTTTTGTTGCAGTAGTTTACATTTTACTCTTTCAATGTAAATCTTTAATTAGTCAAAGATTATAAAAGGGTTCAAGCGTTTAATCATTTTGAGACAAGATGACTTGTGTTCAACATCAAAACAGGGAAAAGCTGAAGGAAAGGAACAAAGATCGCTGTGAGTTCATAGACCAAAAATGGAGAGTGTGAATTTCTGAGAAGAGAGATGCTTTCATTCCTCCCTCCATCATCAAAGCCAAACTGCTGCAGTGGTTCTTAGTCACCAAGACTTCTCCTAAGAACACATTTCTCTTTTTTTCAGGTGTTTCATCACAGAAAAAGCTGCAAAGTCCGTTAACGCCTTTTTAATTCCTTAAAGACGAAAGAACAAAGTTGATAGTATTTTAGTAACAACATTCCAGACGATTAAATATAATGGGCTGACATTTGTGAAAGGAGAATGTTTACACATGTACGGCTGATTGAGCTGTGACAGAGAAATAAGCCTTCAGGCTATAGATTTAATGCGGTTAACTGCACAGCTGATGTGAACAGCCCTTACCGTACCCTTGAAATGTTTTTTCTCTCTTCCTCGATCTTGATTTAAGGTATTTACACAGTATGGGTCTGAGAGAGCAGCGAGAAAACAGACACACCCTATAAAAACACAACTGCACCTCATCAGCTACTAAGACAAAAACCAGGTGGATAAAAGAAACATTTCTTTTCCTATTTTAGAAGAGAGCCGCCTTTGACTAAAGCTCCCATAAATATAAAATAAAAACTGGTCACGCTGCTCCAACTCATTCCCATTAGCATATACTTTTATCTCTTTCCCCATTATTCAAACCCTGACTTGCTTGATATCACATCGACACGGTTCTTCCTGTTTGGCTTTCCTTTTAAGCTGATGACGGAGGAGGAGGGAGACATAGCCAAGGAAATTAATGTGGAGGGTCAGGACCCCGTGTTGAGCAATCTTTAGTGCTGATATGCAAAGTAATAACTCAAAGCCTTTATTTACACACTGAAACCCGAGAGATAGCACAAGCTGGATTCCATCACTACCCTGCTTTGCATCACTTTCACAAACTCCTTCATCCCACACAACAGAGCCCATGCTTTTAAACGGGAGTATCAAGACTTATGAAGTATTGTTGCATGAAAAGAACTGGAAATATATAAAAAATATCTGTAGGGTGTATGTTACTATTTTATGAGAGATTAACAGGCCCTGAGCTATGATATTAACAAACATTGTATCTTTATTTGTGGCCTATAAAACTGCCATGATTTAACAATGCTTTATTGGATAGCCTACAAGGATCAGCGACGTGCAGAACAAATGTATTTCATTTAAATGAATGTCTCTTCACAAGGGCTGTCCTATCATCCACCATCAATCTTAGAGTTTGCCTAATAACATACTAAAACTGATGTTCCATTATTGGGAAAGAACCAGTTTTAAGGATGAAACGAGGGACAATCTGGAGGAGGAAGATGAAAACGAGACGTGTACAAAAGTGTCCATGTGCCGTTTTTTTGTTGTTGTTGCAGAAAGTAAAAACAGTGCCAGAGCTCATACATGTTTGTAAATTACAAGAAAAGAACTTTGATTTTAATAGGATTTTATGTGATAAACCAACACCTACAGTGGGTCCTTATTGTCAACAAAAACAACATTCGATCGTTTCACGATTCAACATCTAAAAAGTAGGGCAGAGATTTGATTTCAGCCGCTCCATTTTAAAACTGATAAACTCAGCTTGAGTTACAGTTGCAAGTCTTTTGGGTCCAGTTTAAACAACAGGTTTAAAAATGTTCCTCATTCTTGTCTGTCAAAAAGCTCAACCTCAGTCAGAGGAGATGGAGAGAGTCTGAGCAGCTGTTTCCACAGGTTCTCAACTGGAGGCAGGTCTGGGTTTTTCCAACATATGCAATTATGAGCGTTTTCTATGGTAGTGATAAATGTAGAGTATTCATGGATCCCTAACTCCTGTGAAAAGCACTGTCTACTGTACTTGCTCAGGATTTTAATGAGAGGTAAAACTGAAAATTATAAATCCTAATTTAGTTGCCAGTCTATTCAGGTAGAAGTTTAAAAAAAAAAGCTAAACATCTGCGTTAAAGTTTCTGCAATCAACTGTTAATATTTCTTCACGTATTGAGATGTTTATATTTATTTTCCTATTCTTGAAGTGTTTAAAGGCCATATTTAGAATGTGCTTCCATCTGTGTGCTCGATGGAAAGAATCAGTTCTTGCCGCTCAGCAGTACAGATAATAGGTTTGCAATATCAAAAATGATCTTGTTGAAGGTTAAAAATCTATGTTTTAACACATGCTGTGTCATTGTCCTTCAATATGTATGGTTGTATTTAACGTTTTAGCACTTTTGCTTTGCTTTTGGCTTAATGCAACTAACTTTTTTTAGTTAGGGGTTCTCACTACTATGTAAAAACGTGTGAAACTTTGAATGTTTCTCCTATGACTGTACAAACGGGGAACCGCCTCAATTTGTGTATTACATGAAATCCCTACTAAAACATGAAGGTTTTTGGCTGTAACTTGATAAAAATGTGAAGAGGTTTAAACGATGTGCAAAGGCACTGAAAAGGCAATTAAAGGCAGGAAATGGAAAATACTAATTTGTTGAACTGTAAGGGACAATGAAGGACAAGACAGAGCGAGCTTAAAACATGGTGATTTAACAAGCATCCCGCCAACTCATGTATGCACAGCATGTACATAGACATGGCCTTGGAAGGGTTCTCCCATAAGGACAGAAGGCAGGATAATACTGGAGACTAAAGGTTAGACTCTCCCAGCTCTGCACAATACATATTCATTCTACAAAGACCCTTGACTCCACTATAGCAAGAGCTTAATTAAAAAGCAGCTGACCCGCATCCCCTGCTCAGCTCTGTTAATGTCTGATATTTGTGCAGTGGGATGTTGGAGGGTGAAGTAAAAAAAAAAAGAAAAGAGAAACGGTATAAGTAAGTCAGAAATATGATGTACACTTACTGTTTGTAGCCAGCTGTTAGCCTGTGAGTAAAAGTGAATGTGCACCTGATGTGACTGTGACTTCAAAACATGAATTATTCAGGATAACCCCAGGCACTGGTATGTGGAAGCAAAAAACAAACAAAAAAAAACCTCCTGCCTCGTGTGCGTGCACAATGCTCGTGTATGTGTCTGTGGCGGTGCACACCACATAGCAGGGGCTGTGAGGAAGTCTGAGTGCATTTTGGACATATGCTGTGGACCTAATCCACTATGACAAACCTCTGACATCATGAACAGCAGGCATGCTGAGCAAATCCACTCATCCATAATAAATGAGACAGAGGAAGCGAGAAACAGAGGGAGAGATAGGGAAGACTTTAGGGAGAGCAAAACTTATAATTGTGGACTCAGCAAGTCTATTTTTGGCGTGAAGTCTCAGATTGTCATTCACTACCAAAAACCGACACACAGTTTCAATAAATATGTATATATATATATATATATATATATATATATATATATATATATACCAGCTCTGCTAAACTGCTGAAAGTTTTCCCCCCTTTTAAAAGCCTGCTGCAGAAGCATTCCTCAGCTGTCCAGTCCCAACAGAGACTTTCTGTTCTGACAAGGTTGATGAACCTGGCCATCATTTTATCATGAGGGCGCTGCAACTCAGGCTGTGGTCGCCACATTGAATGGGACGCTAGAATCCCACGTGTGATCGAGTTGAGGAGGTGGAGGAACTGTACCACACCAAAAGAGTCTTTTGCTTTTACCTCTACTGCTAATGCATTATTCAGAAAACGCCTTACACAGCACACACACGAGTACACCTACCTTGATAAACACTTACACCTTCATGTTCAAATATAACGCTAAATGTAACATAAATGGCCATCCTGTACATCCAGTCCCTGTGTATTTTGATCATGGTGGAATATAATTCAGTTTACCTGTTCCCACTGAGATCATATATTACACTGTACGACCTAATCTCTTTCTAAAGTATTAAAGCTCACATTTTATCACACAACAACCACTGATTTCTAAGTATATTTTAGATCAGACCAAAACAAAGTAAAGCATCATTTTAACATGTAAGTAACATGTTTTAAAACTTTGTAATGCATGATAGCCCTCAGAAATTCAATGATTACAGTCATATTTAATCAATGACAGTAAACCTTTAAACTAGCCTAATTTTCCAGATTAAAAGTGCCCTTTAAAGATTATGTTCTAATGGTTAAATATGATTTTGTAATCTTAAATGTCATATTTCCATTTGGTGTGTTAAAATTCATCATGAATACCAGGAAGAAAGGCTTGAAAAACGATGTTCGTGTTATTTATAAATGATATTTCTGACTTAATCATTATAATTTGCTTTTGAGGATACGCTGACTTATTTTATTATTATTATTACTAAACAATACAATTCTTGCTGTAATTACAGTTTAAAACCTGCATCTCTACACACAAGTGCTATTTACAGCAATGCTCAAAGTTAAGGAAACATTAGGTCAGATCCCAAGAGCAACATGCTGCTTACCATTCATTAAGAATGGGTATCTCACGAATCCAGGTAACTGGGTTTTCTCCCACAAAGCCCGTGTCGTCCGGGGAACTGGAGGACGACTGGTCAGACAGGTGAGCAGGAAGCAGGGGCGGCCTGTCGTCCTCAATCATCAGTGTGTCGTCCTGTGGCATGTTCACAGTCGGCGAGAGTTGGAACTGACCTGAAAGAGAAAAAGCCAAGAAGGGAAGATGAAGCATGCTGTGAGTTTACTTGAAAGTATGACTTTCAAACTTTTTAAAGCACATCAATATTCAATTCCATACAGCCTGGGAGGCCTGATAGCACAATATCTGACAAATATGGGATCATGCTGAAGTAACTTCAGACTCTGCTTTTTTCAAAGACACTGTGTGATAAACATTATAATATCTAGCTGCACAAATTGCCAAGATAAAACATCCAGCCAACAGATAACTTCAGACAAGGTTGGTAACACTATGTGACTTCACAATGAACATTTCCTATGAGGCTGCTCCAAGGAGGCTGGCATAAAAATGTTCAAACAAGTGCTAATCAGGGTAACATTTGCAATGGTAAACACACTTTTAAACAGCACCATGTTAATAAAACATAAAAATAATAATCAGACCTCAAGAGTAGACGCATTGAGAAACGGTTGGAAAGTGAGAAAATCGCTCTTTTTACATTCCGTACAAAAAATATACAAGCTTATAATGAGACAAACTTATAATGAGACAAACTTATAATGTGACAAACTTATAATGAGACAAAAGTAATAATACGTAACTATTTGTGCTACATATAACAAGCGCTGCACATCTAAGAGTCTTTGCAAGATGGCGGAAAGCAAGATGGCGACACGCAGTAGTGCAGCGGCTTCTCACGCTCCTAGTGAACACCCTGAGTTAAGCTAATATTAGCTCTTGGGTGGAACTGGACCGAGAGAATGTAATTTCGTTCCACCTCATGTACCACATGTGTTGAAATGATAATAAAGTCTCCTTGAATCCTTGAATCTTTACTGGCCAGCAGCCATCTTGGATGGGTTGGAACGAACCCTCCGATTTCCCCTTACTGGAATACTTACTATAGATAAATAGTCTATACTATTGGGAATACTATCTGATATACATAATTAGACTGTACTATTCAACAAAACATGAAATGCTAATGCTTATAACACTAAAGGTGTTAGAGTTACCATAAAAGAAACAACTTCACAAAACCTCTCACTCTAACTAGAGATGACAAGATAAGAAACAAAATGTTTTCAGCCCACATTTAGTTGAGGATGTATTAGATGCTTAGTGACTTAGTTTGGTAGAGCAGGCAAGCAGCAGTCTGGCAAGTCAACATTTTACAAAAGACCGAATGACAACTGGCAACACATTTGTTTTAGTAATAACTAAAGAAGCTTCTTCATACAAATGGTTTGGGTTCTTTATTTGCCTTCTCCTCTACACAGCCGTCCATTATAATCAGTCTGGCGGTTTATGCATAGTCCTATTTCTAATCTGACATAAATTGAATATCATTACACCTGTTAAATAGTAGCAGGCAACTGGCGACCACAAAAAGAACATTGTGAGTCTAAGGGAAGCCTAAATGACCTGCAATCGAGCATTAAGTTTACTATTGTTAAAGACAAAAACTTTTTGACGTAAGTAGTTTCAGGCATTTTTTTTTTTCACTCTTCTCCAAGGACAAATGCCTCGGAGAGCTTTCCTGATCTGTATTCCATTGCTCCCCAACCCTCCCTACTGAGGACATTCAGAATTGTTCCTTTGCTGCTCCTCAGGAGTCAAAGTCAATGGGGAATGCTCGGGCACTCAGCACCAAGGGCAGAGGAGGAGCTGCTCAGCTGCATAAGAAGTGGAATTACAATGCTTGGTCTGACGATTCACTCAGGGTGTGACACACGCATCAGCCCAAAGTCAAGACCATTTACCAGATCGCCTGCTTACCATTAGAGAAGGCTTTTCAGAACTTCCTGTGGCCTTTGCTTTTGTTTTCATCATAAAAAAACAAGTTATTTTCCAATGTTAATAGCTTAAGAACAGTTGTCTTTAATCACTAACAGCAGACAACAATATTTACCCTGGCATGATTCCAAAAGTTCTTAATTTGACGGGTGGCCGTGCACATGATAGATGCACACCGCCGAGGAAAATCTAAGCAGTAATCAGCGCAGCGGAGAAATGTATAGTTAAGTCTAAGAATTCGTTGAAGCAAATCCAAGAGGAGGGGAAAGAAAACATGGATGGGGAGGACAGAAAACAAACATCTCTTATGCTGTATGTGTAAAAAAAACACTTGGAAGAAAGAGACTAATTGACAATCAGCGTATCTTCAAAAGCAAACAGTTCAGAGTTCTCCTCAAATATCAAGGAAAATATACATTACGACATAACCTTTACTTACTATATGCTATTTTCTTACACCATCGACAAACTAACTCTGTACTGCTGAGGCAAAACAAGCATTGGTATGAATTTATGGTCACACAGTTTGGACTAAACCTACAAGACATATTTAAAACAAAAATTAAAAGCAAGGCTAAACTCTGGTTGATGATGTGATTAAAACAATAAGGGATATCATTGTTGTCAATGTTTACGCTACTAAAATGGAATTCAGAACAAAACAAGCAACAAAAAAAGAACCTGTCGAACATTACTACTTTATATTTCTGATGTTAGCTTCAGGAAGTTCTGTGTATGACAAGTAATGAGAAAGTCAACAAAAAAGGGAGAATCTCACATTGTGAGTTTAGTTTAAAATGTCCCAGCTCAGTCTCTGGAAATCAAATTGGGATTAATATTGACTTTACGTGAAATGTTAACATCTGATGACCGTAATGAGCAAATCTATTGAGTGAACTCTATTTACTGAAGAGTTAAGTGTACTCTATGGTTTTTGTAATGATGATTCATTGATGATTCATTCCACCACAGATAATCTTAGATTTTAAACCTAGTACATCTGTGGAAATTCCCTCTGCAGAGCAGTGTTTGGCATTATCTCGTTACAAGGGGCTGTTTAATCACGTAACCCAGTCATCAAACGTTAGGCTGCTGCCCTCTACTCTCTCCGCTTGCTCTCCTCCACAAACAAAACAACAGGGAGAGCGAGCGCTACATGGGTCGCAGATCATTATGTACTGCGTTTGCTTCCAACTGGAGTTCTGATATTTGCTAAGTTATTCACTGATTCAGATGTCTTATGGGTTTACATTCCACGGGGTAATTACAAACACATGTTTTATTCTTTATTTAACTATTTTGTTAAAATAAATGCATGAATTTTCGAGTCGTACACGAAACAGAACATCCACAATTCTATCCAAACATTTTAGCAACTTGAGCTGTATTAAGACATCATTAATAAAAGCAAGAAGAAGGTTTGTTTTTGTTGTTTTTGGAAAATGTAGCTCTACAATTGAGCCCAAAATGACAAACTTAATTGTTAACATGCTTAGAAGTAGCCGTTGTCCTCATAGCTGTATCAGCGTATAAGTATCAGACAGGGAATGTATCAACAAAGTCTTTTTCGTAAATGACCGAGATCTGTATCAGGTGAAAAAAGAATAAATCCAGGAGATCCGTTGTTGTGAAACTCAGGTATGTTATTACAGTTGAAAATGTCAGAACTACAACGTAGAGTAACAGGGTAGATTTGCCGTTGTCAAAAATGTTGGTTAGTGTCACTTTCACACAATGTCCTCTTCAGGACAACAAATTACAAATTATCGCCTTGTGTTTGTTGATGCTTGGGACTTGGCAAAGGATGCCGTTTTAATTAGAAGCTTGGAGCTTCATGAAAAGTCTCCAGCCAGGACCTCTTGACACACAACTAGAAGTGCAGATGAAGCATTGTTAAAGTCAGTCTTTCTTGCTAAGCAGTAAACTGACGCCCACGTACACATCCGTGCCCTCGTGCGCATGTTAAACGTCCATCTGAAAGCAATGGCCAGACCCGCAGTGGTGCTTAGAAAGGTGAAAATAATTAGAGAAGCTGTAGCACTTTGTGTTCTGTAGTTTTCAGCGTAATAAGCTACTGCAGTAAAAAACTGACTGATGCTTCCTATACTTTATATGCAGCCAACATTACTGTATCGCTGGGGAAATGAAGCAAGGCTCACGAAGGTCAAATGGAGCAAATAATATGGAGACCTGTGGGGACCTGTACTTGCAGGGTGCTAAAAAGCTCTTCATTCATAAAACCTGGCTGGACAAAACTAAACCCTACTGTTCAAATAAAGCCACTGACTGGGCATGGGTTGTTTGGTTGGTTGGTTGGTTAGTTACCACTTTTTAAGGCATACCCCTGTACATCTGCAGGTTGTATGATGACTGGAGACTGCTATCATTCTATTGGCAAAACCTGTTTGTAGACGGTTGCAGTCAGTGGCAAACCATTCAACTGGGAGCACCCCCGCTCGCTGTTTGTTAAATTCATGGAGATGTTCATGCTGTCTTGAAATGAACAAGAGACTTTTAGCTTCTGGCATTAGAAACTGTGTTATATTGCATTTTAGAGCTGTTGAATTGTGTGTTTGATTAGTTTTGAGTGAAATTCAAAAGGCTACAGGTTATCACTCTCTGGTTATCACACCGCCATAATTTAACACCAACCCATGCCTACCAACAGCTAGGCCGAGTTATTGTCTTTTTCCCGGTCTTCAGCAGTCTCAGTGGTAAGAAACTGATCTTTCATCAGATTGTATCTAAAGTTTTAACTTTAGTCCACCATCCAAACGTACATTTACAGCTGTTTGTAGGAGTAAAACTGTTCTATGTTAATATTTCTACTGGTATGTTAGAGTAATAGAGAACATTCTGGAAATGGAAACTTTTATAAAGCAAATGTTATACCGGGTGTTTACGTTATTGTGTTTAGTTTTTTTGTTTTTCCCCAAGCTGTTTCCTATCTAATGGTACTGGAGCAAAAATAACCACAGGCATCGAAACCTGAGCACTGAGCTCCGTGAATTCAATTATAAATAATTATTCTTTTTAAAACCAAACCATTAGAGTTCATATCTTGGTTGAATTCAAAATGCTGTTATTTAGCTTGTCATGACCTCAACAGTACTGAAAATAATGATAAAAAAATTTAATAAAACCTTTTATGTGTTTTTCTCCTTTTTCTGTTTGTGAAACAAACACAGAAGAGAGAGGACTTAGGAAAATCATGAATATTACAAAGCTATTGCAAATAATAGCAAGTTTCATATCATTTTGAAGACCTTGTGTGAGTTCACATGGGAATAAAAATTAGCAATTATGATAAAAACTGGTTCTCTCACTATTTATTTATATATATATTTTTTGGACCGTTCTGTTTAGCCGGGCTCAAAGAAGATTTCCTTGTTAACATGACCGTGTCACTGTGGCCGTAGTCTCTTATTAGAAATAGCCACTTATGAGCTGCTTAGTCCTGAGGCTGATAAACACTGCCGACCCCCGTGTTACAGTTACTGTCCTGTTAAAAACAGAGCAGAAGTTGATGGTCAGGGTGTGCCAAGTAGAGGTAATGTAATAAGTCAGCCGAAATGTTAGCGCTTAACAGGATTATAGTTAACAGCTGAAACACATTAAAGTCAATTTGATTATGATGATCATTAATTAAAGTGTCGGAACACTGAATTTCATTGGGATTGTGCCTCAGGGAAAATATGCTGTTTTTATTAATAAACCACTGAAATATCACAGATATGTAGTGGATTATACTCTCTATGATGTGGCCTTGGCAAAAGTATTAAGACCCGTTTAACTTGTTTAAAAAAAGTTCAATGCAGGGAATCCTTTTGTGATAGACCAACTCTTATAGTTGGAAAATTGTCTAAACTCTGTACCCTCTATCTCTTCCCTGTCCCCACTGACCTTGACTAAGGAGCTTCCTCTATATAGCCTATAGTCAGATTGCTAATAAGAATAACATTGTACCTGCTTTGTAAGTCGCTTTGGATAAAAGCATCTGCTAAATGCATAAATAAAAACACAAACATCTACTACTTTCTCTGTACTTCCCCTTTATCTCTCACTGTCATCACTGACTCAGATTAAGGATTTTTCTCTAGATAGCTTATGGTCAGTTTGACAATAAGTGTAACATTGTGTCCACTTTGAAAGTCGCTTGGGATAAAAGCGTCTGCTAAATGCATAAACATAAACATAACCCAAATGGCATGCGTGCAAACACTTGTTCGGACGATGTTATGCTGATAGTGGCAAACTAACTTGAATAAGAATTTGTCCCCTAGGTTAGCAAAGAGCATTTTCACCTTTGGTGGCCTGATGCTTAATCATCGAGAGTAAAACTGCTATTGTAAATAAAACCTGTTGCATGTACTCATGAATTCATTTCAATTTTATCATAATTTGGAGGAGGAAACATTCTTTTTCCCTTTTGCAGAAAGTGAGCGCAGACAGATGAGCCCTGTAGTGCCACCTGGCTGCATTCATCCTCACACACCAGAGCTTGACCAAACTTTGGCCCATCAAACATTGAACTGTGAGGTGAGAGGACACGCCAACAGCCCTGCACAATCTTCCTTCTCATTTATGATTCCCTCTATCTTTAGCTTTTTCTCCCCCACTTGTTCTTCCTTCCCTGACACTTTGGCCTATTGATTTGACTGGAGGAGAGATCATTAGTTGATCCCTGCTGCCATAGCTTTAAAACCCATACATATAGTGCAGTAGGTAATTACTTTAAGTACACACCAGTGAAAACCAATGTCTTTATGCACACCAGGGGACCCCTGTGCTCCCTGTACTCACCGGCTTTCCACCATTTTTCTACCATGTTTCAGGACTGATTCCCACATCAGTATAATTGATCAGAACATTTAGCAAAATGGACTTGATGACAATGGCTTACTTCTGTTAGAAATAGCTAAGATGTTGAGTTAATTAGTGATGTTACTATAAATCTAAATGTTTACTGTAAAATATCTTGTCTCATAAGCATGTCTACCAAGATTTCATTTGTAATATTGTAGCCGTTCATCCCTGACGTACCGCATCTTATTTAACAAAAGCCCTTTTGGCAGAGAGTTGCCGTAATGACAGGTTATCTTAATAAAGCTTTGAAAACAGTAAAGGTATAGGTTACTTTTTTCATCTCTGTCATATTTCTCCATGTGAAAGGAGGATCAATCTTGAGTATTCTGGACACAAAGTTAAGAGAGGTCATGCTTCCTCACACAGCTGCGCATAAATAGTAAAAAAGAAAAAAAGATACATAAAAATGGATGAAAGAAGACAAAAGGGTCTGAGCAATTTCTTTTATAGACGAACTGCAACCACTGAAAAAAAGACTGAGTCATATTACAACAAATATTTACAACTTTGTTGTTTGAATAGGTTTAATAGGTAATAGGTGTACATATATATGTATATATATATATATATATATATATATATATATATATATATATATATATATATATATATATATATATATATATATATATATATATATATATATATATATATATAGCCTTAAAATATATCTTGATATCTTTAAGAAGCTTTAAGAAACAAGGGATTTGCTTTGGCATTGTTGGCGCATAACCTAAGTTTGGATGGATATGAAAGAAAACGAAGTACCAACTAATAACCTAACAAGTTATAACTATACATATATATATACATAAGTGTTGGGATAGATCAAGTGATAAAATAATAAAATCAAGCTGAAGTCTTATTTAGGCGTTAATTTATCACATATAATACATGGAGTATATATCAAATTCTGTGACACTTTGTTTGGAAAAAACACAATACTGTAAATGCAAATGCAATAGTATTTGTGACACAAAAAAATAGAGACCATTTAGATGATGCCCAAGAAGAGTTTTTTTGTGGGATTAGAAGCATCCTGTAAACAAGAAAATATATAAAGAATTTTCTGACTGTAGATGATCGTATAAAGTTTGGAAAGAAGAAAATAGGAGAACTAAAATAAGTTTTAGCAAGTTAATTGTTACAAAAGTTCTGATCTGTTATCTGTTACTACCTTCTTTTTTTTTTGGTTACACTGACTGTAGGATTTGGCAACTAAGGCTCTACTGTACACATTACAAACGTTTTTTTACAGTCAAACAAGTACAGCAGTCTGCTTCCAATATTCTGGTCCAAACCTGCGTGTTACTAAGGAATCAGTACTGGGAGCAAATCAGGTCGAGATCGAGCACCAAATGCTTGAATTCCAATTTTCACCCCAGCATGTGAAACCCACACCTAACGATGTCTTTCAATTACGGCAAACCGAAGAAAAGCTGCGTGTGATCCGAATGACCTCAGAACAAAACCTAACGTTCCATGACCTTAAGTGTTCATGCAGGAATTCTTATTCTGTTTAACATACCCTTTCCCTCCATTTACTTTCTGACCTAAAACTCTGTATTTATTTTCCCTTTTTGAAAGGAAAGTAGGCTGTATAACAGTTTCTTAAGCAATACATCATCACCGACCATTTTGAAGGTGAAAGCCACTGAAATATCACAGATATGTAGTATCAAGGAGGATGTATTACTATTTGATATAGTTTGTAAATGCTTAATGTATGTGAATGTGAAGCTGAAGCTGTCAATAACCAGACAATAATAGGCAACTTACAGTTTAGGATACATCAAGATAAATTCTTGTTATTATACCAGCTTAAAGCATTTGTCACTTAATCGATATAGCAATTTCTTTAGTGTTGCAATCATAATAAAGATTTCTATATTTAATCCTGCTGCAATGTTATCCATGAAGAACTTCTGTTTTGTCCGTATCTAACTGGTCAGAACAGTCACAGCAGAGCATTGTATCTCCTTCCTGATTTTTTTTTGCGTGTGTTTTGTTTTGTTTTTTAACAAAGCAAACAATAGTTCTGGCTTGGCAGGGAACAACTTTACATTCATACATCACTACATTGATTTGCTGCCAACTCTAATAACTCCCAATTAAAGGCGGGTCTTAATTTTTCAGCATCCAAACCTTTCCATGTCATTTAGCTCTGAGTCTAGGACCATTCATGAAAGAATAAGCAGCATAATGGAGCACAGCATAAAAGGAAAGCACCTGATTTGATTAGGGAACTCCTCTGTAGTCTCTTAAGGAGTAAAAAAGAACTCACAAAGTTCTGACAGTACTAAATGTTTGCATGAGTCACGCCAGCAATCACAACAGCAAAGTTTGCATGTATACCCATATGAATTCCTGAGTCTGTGTGCGGACCAAAACTCAAACTCTGACGCGTAACCTTCATCATTCAGTAATTTAGCAGGTTTAGTTATACTCCACATCAAGCTGTCAGTCAAGCCCTGGCGGCCGTGTGTTTCCCGACCTCGCCGAGCCGATCTCAACATCTGTCCTCCAACCACAACTGTCACATCTCGCACACCAGGCAATATGTCTGAGTCTGTCTAAAGTAACAGCCAGAGAAAGAGGGAGTGGAAACGGCAACTCGCTGTCAAGCCTGCAGAGATTTACCCTCAAACACTTTATGTCAAAGCGAGACACCAAATTGAAATATTCAAATGAGCTCATTACATAGTACCAAAATTTTAATCAGCTATTTTAACTTGCTTTTATACAATATTTATTTAAGTTGGGCATCTATCCCCTTTCTCTACTAAAACTTAATAATGATGGTCAATTAGAGCCCAGTCATTGAACCATATACTGTTTATACCTGGTACAGAAAGGCCTCAGAGACTACTGTTTTAAGAAAGGACACAACCAACCATGAGGCACAATGGAAGAATCAAGACCAAGGCTTAAATAAACCTTAAATAAAGACGAGCAAAATAGTTCCAGTACCTTGGTGTGACTTCTCTAATGTTTAAGAGTCATGTCAGGAAATATCTTAAACAATCAAATTTGGCCTTCACAGTTAGAAATACATATCATCATGAAGGATATGTTCAAGGCAGCTAGGACATATAGAGTAATTTTTACAAACTGGTTGCTTACAAATTAAGCCAAACACAGTCAAAGGCAAAACAAAAAAGAGCATAAAAATATGTTTGACCAATTTAACATCACCACTGTTGCATTCTATGGACTTACAATCTACAGAATCATTATCATTTTAGAAGTTCAAATTCCTAGGTCCAGTATAGAAAATAGTCCATGAACCACACGGTCTATGATGAGCAGACTACAAAGTGTGCTTTAGACGTACTAGCGTACTTTGGGTAGTTCTAAACCTTTCAGTCAACCACTGGAGTATTAGGAGTGAAAGCCAACTAGCTGTAGGAGAGTGCTCCATGTTGCTCATCTTTACAATACCGGTATTTAATTATTTATTTTCAAACCGGAATTAACAATTGCTAAAGGGTCTACCAATGAATATTGGCTTATTTTTTGAAACTGTATAATTCCATTTTACATTGTAAGTTGATTACTCTGCATTCTTCCTTGAGAAATACATTAAGATTTGAAATAACTTGATTCAAGGTCAGAAACAGAAAAAATACACCAGTTTTACTGTTTGAGGTTTAAAACGTTTTTGGAATGACTAGGAGCCCTGCATTTAATGATTAATAAATATTCATCCATTATCTAAGGCAGGGCTCTTCAACGTTTTCCAGGCCAAGGACCCCCAAACTGATGGCGAGATGGAGCGGCGACCCCCTAATTACACATATATATATATATATATATATATATTCCTAATATATAATATATGTAAGTAATGTTTATTAAATATTGAGTAATCTAACGGAAGTAATTTCGGTACATTACTAATTTCGCCCTGGGATAATTAAAGTATTTCTGATTCTGATTCCTGGTTGATGGGACAGGTGTTGTGAATGAAATGGTGCCCAGCTTGTAAGAGCTCCAGTGTGTCACTGAATGTCTGCATTGATGACTGAAAGACATCTTCTGTCTCCATTTATCTGTTTACTACAGTGTGTTGAATTCATGTTAATGTGTATTTAAAGACATTTCAATTAGTGGAAAAAATTGCATGGGGGGAATATTAAAAAAAGTCTAATCAACCAAAAGTTTTGCGACCCCCATGCAGTACCTCCACGGACCCCCTGGGGGTCGCGGACCCCCTGTTGAAGACCTCCGATCTAAGGCCTCCTTGTTTTCCCTGGACACGTTTGTCAGTCCATTGTAGGGAAATCAAGAGACACATGAAACCAACAACTTGCACACAAACAAGGGTTGACATCAAGGGCAACTAATTGTGGCACTGTGGTAATAAGTCAGAGAACCCGTAGAGAATACAAGCATGCAATGGGAACATATGCACAATTTTTAGTTCAGAAAACCAATTCTGCACAATCATGACAAGAGGCATAATGTTGTTAAAGAGTCAACTTGGTTGTCAAGTTTCAAGGAGAAATATTTCTGGGCATCAGACAAAACATGGTGTAGTGTTAAATTTCCCCTTTGTGAGGCAGCATTGTGTAGGAGCTATGAATACAAACCCTACTCGCGTTACATTCAAAACTTGTGTCAGTTTAAAAGATGAAGAAGTGTCAAAGAAAACTAGGTGTGGGTTAATAACGGAATAACTCCGAGACAAACTGAAGGAAAATATCTGACATTTTCTTCAAGTGAGACGAGACGTCAAAGATCTGAGAGTGCTGAGCTTGAGGTGTGATAGCTAAAACTTTTCCACTTGCCTCATTTGGCGTCTACTCTGCAGGAAGAGAAGGGTGTCCTTGAAGCTTCAATGGTGTAAAACAAAATCTTCCTTTCTTTACCGCAACTCACCCGTTAAAGCTGATGATCGGTACATCATTCTACGTTGGAGCAAATAAATTAAAACCAGATACCTTTAGCAACAACAAACAAAGAGAGAGAAAATGAAAGACTGAGAAAGAGGGAGCTCAGATGGAGGTAAAAGTGTCAGGAGCGAACCCTATTGATCTGGAGTCTTAATTAACCATCGGATGGCTCTGACTCAGTGTCTGATACTCCATGATCCATGGCAGAGTGGAATTACTCTTGGGGGAGTTTAACAGAAGAGGAGGGAAAAGAAATAGGAGGGTGAAGTGGGCGAGGGGCAGAAGGGCAACGCTGTACATCAAGGGAAAGGGCCCCTTCTTTTAAGGCAAATGTTAATAAAAGCGTATTTAGAAGTTATCTTCAAATGAATTTCACAACAAACCCTGTTTCACAATCGTTCCAGAACCTGCTCAGGGCTGAGGCGAGAGGGAGGAGGGGAGAGCCTTTGCCACGCTCCATCATTCCTCACACTGATGCAATCACCTTCAGCCTCTGAGCGTGGATATGTGAAAGGTCTGTCAACGTTGAGATGACAGCAGTGACTGGTTGAGGATTGAATTGCCAATTCTAATCTACCTAAGAAGCCGAGATCTCAGCTCACTGATTTAATTCGGCTAGAATTGGAATTGACCCAAATGAAAGCAGTGGAGTGGAGTGGAAGGTAGGGCCTTTGGGGTGTGGGT
>JAVLVB010000179.1:723137-750028 GCA_032876305.1 Orestias chungarensis | reverse complement strand
GTAAAATGATCTACAAACACTTTATAAATCATTAAGTGTTTGTTACGCATTAATTAAAGGTTGGAAACCACAGTTGTTTTTTTCCTGCCAGGTAGTGAACAAAATCTATTCATCTATATTTCATCTACAGTTGATATATTAAACATTACAGACTAAGTCATTAGCTTGTTTGCACAGTAAGCGTTGGTAAACCTATTTTGTAGGATATAATAGTGTACTTTATCACTGCATTCCAGTATACATTATAAAACTACTGAGAGGAGGGAAACAAACAACACAATGCTAAACAGGAATCCTCATGTAAACTGCTAATAATACTATCATTTCTTACCAACTAAAACATTTATGAATGTTTATTAGTCACATGTTTAACACTTCACAGTGATGGTCCGTAGTAGCACTGATAGATGTTCACAAGTTGCAAATAAATGCTGTTCAATAGTCAATAGTCATAAATGAATAGTATCACTATCCAAAAAGACTCCCTTCGTATGATATGATATTGTGGGCCAAAAAAAGTAGTTTACAAATGTTTACTTTTCATACATGTTTGAAACTCAGTTTAAAGGTTAAGTGTAACAACTCTACATTAACTATATAGGTCAAAAGGTATTTCACTTTTACCTTTTTCTTACTCATAATGGATAATAAACTATAATGATTTATAAAGCATTTACAGTTGCATTAATTACAAACCTAAAAACAATTTAATAGCCATCTATAAGATGATCCTTGTTGTAAATTAGTAACTACATATCTATAAAAATTAACCATAAATTCACAGAACAAAACTCACCATTGCGTGAAAGTACATTAGCCCGGGAAGCAGGCGTGTTGTCCAAGCTGTCGATAGTTTCATAGAGTGACTGGGAGAATTGATCTTCATCGTTATCCATGGCAGCATTGACTGGAAGCTCCAACATTACCGGGCTATCCTATGAATGGACAGACAAGATTAGATGTTATTGTTAAATATGTCGATGCTTGTTTTTGAGTAGAACAGTCAGGAGGCATGAAACAGTGAATGTCATGCATTACAATGGGTAAAGTATGGGAACTATACAAAATCATGTCTTATTTTTGTGTTGAAATAAAAACATATCATCTTGTGTAGTGTATCTTCAACCTCTTGAATTTGAATCATAAAGACATAAGTATATTTAAATAAAAAAAGACATTTTTAAAAACGCTAAGCAGAGTTTTACCTGAATGATCCACCAAGCAAATTGTAACAGTAGGAGTCGTTTTAACACAAAAGGAAGAAAAGGTTATGTGACACGTGGTTCTTATGTTGGGTTTCTATCAATATATAGGAACGGAACCAAGACACGAGTATCCATCACAGCTTAGCTTGGTATTTTCCGGTTCAGCAATGTGAAACAGGTCCAGCAGGAGTCCAAACGGGATAAAGCTCCATGGATTTCCCAGAGGCCAACAGACAGCTGTCGCTAACAATGAGCTTAAGGGACCGGTGACATTTGCCATGTGGTTGATGTTGCGGACCGCTGATCTCTGAGCCCACAACGCACTTAGTCCATGAGTCACTCCTCATATGGAGACAGTCCGGCTTTTGAGACCACTGTGCTAAATGAATGTTGAAATTTCATTGATGGTAGTTAATTAGTTATTTCATGTCAGGAAAAAATTATAGAGTTGAAAAATGGTGAAAATCATTTACTAAACATCGGTTAGAACCGCATAACCCACTGGTATATTTCACTTTTGTACCAGGACATCCTGATAACTATCAAATATGCACAACACTAGTGGGTTCATCAGAAGGGATTGTTAGGAAAGAGCAAACACTCCGATAAGAAGGTTAAACCAATGGGTAATGGACTTTTGGATAAACAAAATAGAAGGAACAGCGCAGGTGTTGGACCTGAGGCCCCAGTGAAACGAGCCGTGCAGCCAAGTGGTCTCACTGTGCAAGCAATATGCAGGCTATAGGGTCAGGGGTACTTATAGGCAGTTTAATATGCGGTTGAAAGCACCAAATCTTATCAGAACACCGTGTTGATAAAAGCGGGGGGGGGGGGGGGGGGGGGGGGGGGGGGGGGTTGGAGTTGAGGGGTGCCTGCGCACGGCTGGGTCAACACAATTACAATCAGAGTCGTGGCTGCAGCCAAGTTTTTAATGAAAACCGTCTCCCAGTAAAAATTAGACCCAGGATGGTTCAGATAGTTGAAATCAAGACATTTTAAACGCACTTTTATTGAACCGCTATCTGCAGTTTTGGATATGTATTGAACTTGTAATGTACTAAAGAGATTAGAATCGTTTGGGTTTGGATGTTTACTTGTTTTTATCATTTAGCATTTCACTCAGAACATGGTTTATATCTCTTTAAACGTTTTCATGTTTTGGAAAGAGACACAAGGTTTTACATAAGAAAAGTTTGGTGTGCATATATATTTAGCCCCGTATGTCCTTTTTCTACTGCATATTATATACTTGCAAAAAAATGAGAAAGTACACAGATACGTCCTCTTATATTAGAATTGGCAACCTGCAGACAGAAGAGCAGCAGACGGATAGAGGTGTGAGCACAGTACTGAGGCAGATTCTGGCCCCATATTCTTGCCCGCCATTCTTATGAAGCACTCTTATGGGGACCCTGTATGCCAGGGGTATAGATTTAGATACATAACAGGAAAACTGCAATAAAGAAACTGTTAAAGGTTGCAGAAGACTTGATGAGGGAAGCAGGTGTTCACCTTGCAACAGGAGAAGATGAACAAAAATCACAGTTTATATCAAAGCATATTCATTCTTTTTAGAATCCCCCCCAGGCTATGTTCAGACGGAAATCTAGTCACAATCTGTGTCAAGACTAAAAATCGCTGCTCGTGTACACTCTCCATTCCCTGTCTGAGCTTGAGCCATCACAGATAAATAGCTAGAAATGTCAGTTTCTGGATCTATAAATCTGGTAAACATACTAATTGCAGACTTTCATTTTTAAATACTGATTACAAAGCAGGCATTGTTTATTTTCGAAATATACTGTAAACAGGGTCAAAGGTTAGGGACGCATTTGCATGACACAGTCTGTCGGAGCCGTGCCAGTTGACTTCTAATGTTTTTGCTTCGCAGGACAAACAAGCTGAACTATGTGTACCACTGATCAAATACTGCAGCAATTAAATTTTGTTTATTCAGGGTTAATTAAGTCTGCTTTTTTGCGTGCTAAAGCTTTGGGTTTTATTCATCCTGTTTACTGACTTAAATGTTTACTGACAGGGGCCGGTGTGCATGATGAGCTGCGACATTTCGTCATGCAAACTCTGCCGCGACCAAAAATATTCAAGTATATGTACAGTGGGTACGGAAAGTTTTCAGACGCCTTTAAATTATTCAGTCTTTGTTTCATTGCAGCCATTTGGTATCAGCAAAAAAGTTCATTTATTTTCTCACTAATGTACACTTAGCACCCCATCTTGACATGAAAAAACCAGAAATGTAGATATTTTTGCAAATTTATTAAAAAAGAAAAACTAAAATATCACATGGTCATAAGTATTCAGACCCTTTGTTGTGAAACTCATATTTAACTCACATGCTGTCCAATTCCTTCTGATCCTTCTTGAGATGGTTCTACTCCTTCATTGGAGTCCAGCTGTGTTTAATTAAACTGATTGGACTTGATTTGGAAAGGTACACAACCGGCCTACATAAGACCTCACAGATCACAGTGCATGTCAGAGCAAATGAGAATCCTGAGGCCAAAGGAACTGCCCAAGGAGCTCAGAGACAGAATTGTGGCAGGTCACAGATCTGGCCAAGGTTACAAAAGAATTTCTGCAGGACTCAAGGTTCCGAAAAGCACAGTGGCCTCCATAATCCTTAAATGGAAGAAGTTAGGGAAGACCAGAAGTCTTCCTAGACCGGGCCGTCCAGCCAAACTGAGCAATCGTAGCCTTCGTGAGAGAGGTAAAGAAGAACCCAAAGATCACTGTGGATGAGCTCCAGAGATGTAGTAGGGAGATGGGAGAAAGTTCCACAAAGTCAACTATCACTGCAGCCCTCCACCAGTCGGGGCTTTATGGCAGAGTGGCCCGAAGGAAGCCTCTCCTCAGTGCAAGACGTATGAAAGCCTGCATAGAGTTTGCCAAAACACACATGAAGGACTCCCAGACTGTGATAAATAAGATTCTCTGGTCTGATGAGACGAAGATTCAACTTTTTGGCGTTAATTCTAAGCGGTATGTGTGGAGAAAACCAGGCACTGCTCATCACCTGCCCAATACAATCCCTACAGTGAAACATGGTGGTGGTGGCAGCATCATGCTATGGGGGTGTTTTCCAGCTGCAGGGACAGGACGACTGGTTGCAATTGAAGGAAAGATGAATGCGGCCAAGTACAGCGATATCCTGGAAGAAAACCTCTTCCAGAGTGCACTGGACCTCAGAATGGGCCGAAGGTTCACCTTCCAACAAGACAATGACCCTCAGCACACAGCTAAATTAACAAAGGAGTGGCTTCGGAACAACTCTGCGCCCATTCTTGACTGGCCCAGCCAGAGCCCTGACCTAAACCCAATTGTACATCTCTGGAGAGACCTGAAAATGGCTGTCCACCAATGTTCACCATCAGCCGGATCTGCAAGGAAGAATGGCAGAGGATCCCCAAATCCAGGTGTGAAAAACTTGTTGAATCATTCCCAAGAAGACTCATGGCTGTACTAGCTCAAAAGGGTGCTTCTACTCAATACTGAGCAAAGGGTCTGAATACTTATGACCATGTGACATTTTAGCTTTTCTTTTTTAATAAATTTGCAAAAATATCTACATTTCTGGTTTTCTTCATGTCAAGATGGGCTGTTAAGAAAATAAATGATCTTTTTTGGTTATACCAAATGGCTGAGATAAACAAAGCACGAATAATTTAAAGGGGTCTGAATACTTTCCGTACCCACTGTATATATTCAATATTCAAGCTTGTGTTTCAAAAGGAATTATCTTTTCGTGCAACAGATGAAGCGAGCCTGCTTAACGAAAGCAGTTGCTTCGTCAAAATATAAAAACTGTTGCACTATTTAAGGTACTGGTTAACGTTACATTATTATGTACGGTGTCCCAAAATCTAAAAACATAAAACAATAAATCTAACAACAAAAAATAAGTGCTTCATTAGAAGAACTATTAACTGATCAGTAGTAGAACAAGAACAGCTTGATTAGGGACTTTATGCCCATAATTAGACTTTTTTTTGAGTGATATTTTAATCTATTCTCACCACAACTTCACTTTATGCATTTAAACCGTCTTAATCCAGTCATTTTCTGTAGATTATTCTGGTGATTGAGGGCAAGGGCAGGACACCCTGACTCACAAAGACTTAACATCAGCATCTACTCAGCTCCATCATGACTGGTTGCCTACTTACGAAAGAGTGTAAATATCTGTATGTGGATGCTTGTATTCATTTGTGCCTACTTTCAGAAATAAAGTCCTAAGAAATGATGGGTACTAAGTACAGAATCATATGTTTATTTATTTCGTTATTTTTCTTTTCCATCAGCACCTACCTGACCTTGAGCAATCAATAAGGAAGAACAGGCGGCGTGTTAAATGGTTTGATCTTAAGCTTTCAAGTACTGCCGATAATGTCTCGTCCACAGTCATTTCCGAACACCTCTATCTTGGTCTCAGCTGGTGGCCGTAAACCTAATCCAGTCTATCTCCACCATAAAGCTGTAATTACATTCTTTAAGCTGCTGCATTCTACCCAAGGCACAACTCACCTTCCCTCTGCTAGCTAGGAACCACACTTTCATTAGCCAAACGCACCGAGACAGAGCCCTGCTTAATGCCAATGCTTCCAAACGTGAGATTTCATGGAGTTCCAAGCTGCATGTTTATTTCACTGAAACACATCGCCAATGGTTGACCTTTTAAAGTGGAAATTAGATTTCTCCATCCACCTGAGTATTCAATTCAGAGACCTTAAACAGGTGTGCTAAAGTAGAGTCATGCAGTGCCACATAAAAGTACTTATTGCCTATCTGGATTTGGATTTTGTGTGTAAACAAAATGTAATGCAGGACTGTGAAGTGCAATGAAAAAAAAATGTGTTTTATTATTATTATTTTTTAACATGTACAAATTTGTAAAATGGTCAGCGTGCAAATGATTTCGACCTCAGAGTCAACATGTGAAACCTAAAACATTTACTAGATATATATCCACCATCTTTGTGCAGGTACTTTAACTTTTTTCTACACAAATACTCATATTCAGTCAGGGTGAATGAAAATGTCTGAGAAAGGCGGTTCCTAATTCATGCCAGAGATTCTCCATCTGATTTATGTCTATGACTCTATACCATTTTATTGCAGCTCTGTCTGGATGTGTAGCATTGTTGTCCTGCTGATAGATATGTCTCTGCTCTAAAAGGCCATCTGCTAGGTTTGTTTTTTATTCTATTCTGGATACTTTGACCAGCTTTCTGCTCTCTGCTATAGGAAAGCATTTCCAGAGCATTGCTTACACCAATATGTTTGACTTAGAGGAAAATGTGCGATAGTTTTTTCAGTTAGTTTAGGCTATCTCTATATATCCCACTTTGGATAAAAGCAAGAATGTTTGATTTTGTCCCCATCTGACAAGTCTGCTATGGAAACCTCCAGTAGATCCTATGGCTTCAATGCACGACTGACTCCTGGCTAGTAACTCAACAATAAAGACAAAATTTATAGAGAACATAAAAAATAAAAATGTTCTGCAAATATTTTCAAACATGTGAGCTGTGGTTCTCTTAGGCTCTAGTGCAGGGGTACTCAAATAGAAATGATGAGGGGCCACATTTGTTTTTAATGACTCAAGAGGCCATTTATTGGGACCACGAATGAGAACGTATCTTAACAATTAGGGATGCAGCGATACCACTTTTTTATAAAATGAGTAGTGTACGAGTACTTTCATTTGAGTACTGGCCGATATCGAGTACTTACCCCATTACACATATACTGTAGTTACTTTGGAGTTTTTAACTTTTTCCACAGATATGATCAACATTCCCTATTATGTGCAAACATACAGTACAAACACAAATTTAACGAAACTGTCAAATACTGAAATGCTTTCTTGCAGTACTGAGGACAGCGACTCAGTGTGGCGTGGTTTTTGTATGGCGTGATTCTCTGTGCCACCAGGTCCGCGGGCACAGAGCCACCTGAAGCAGCAACAACCGCAAGCGTGTGCGCACGAATAGCAGGTACAGTAACCACCGCCCTGTGATTTTTTGTGCCGCCAGGTTTGAGGGCGCGGAGCTGTCTGGGGGTGCAATGGTTGTGGGCTTGTGTGTGTGTGTGTGAATCTCAGGCACGCTCGCTCATGGGTTCCTCAGGCTTGCGCTCAACTCTGACAAACTGCTCGCTCGACCGCTCAGCTTAACCTCGGCTCTGTGTCGTCGCTCTGCTGAAATGTTAGTGAGTCTGAGAGTATGAATCAACTTTGTGTATTTGGAAGGAATTATTTAATTGGATGAAAAAGGCCAGTCTTCGATTAGCTGGGAGCGCAGCTCATTTGCATATAATGTAGAGTTGCGGACGCGGAGCCGAGTGGGCCGTTTGTCAGAGTTGAGCGCGAGTCCGGGGACCTTTGAGCGGGTGTGCTTACCTGCTCCTTCAGGTGACTCTGTACCTGCAGACCTGGTGGCACAGACATCAAGCCATAAGGCCCACCCAGGCCCAATTGTAGCGCCGCGGGTGGTATCAACGTCGTGGTATCGGTGGTAATTTTATGAGTACGAGTAGAGTACTTATGCCTGGTATCGGACCGATACCCGATACCAGTGTCGGTATCGGTGCATCCCTAATAACAATATAACATTTATAACATATTTTATAACATAACATTTCATTTTTATGAAAAACTAAAATATTACCTAAAATAAAAATATAATTTTAATTTGGGCATATATTAAAATAAATAACTAAATAAAATCAAACATAACCCTGTTCAATATCCCAAAGAAATAGCCTTCAGGCAGCCCATTTCTCACATGTCCCCTTTAATGGGAGAAATGGCCTCTTGTTTCTTTGGCCAGAGTGGAGGATTCTGTTGGATGTTTGATATGATGCTTTCAGAGCATTTAATTTTGTTGTTCTGATCTCTGAGTTTTGCGGAAATATCTCTTCAAAATGCTTCTGTTTTGATTCGTAGTGCCGCTTCACATTGCTTATTTTTTACGCCGCGACAGTTTCTTGACATATTAACCACAGAGGGAGAGTGCTGGACGGTGGTAGAAAGAACGCAAACCTTTCTGTCCCCTCTGGTTGGAACTGGCGGTTTTCGCTGTCCAGTTTTTTTGGAGCAAATTTTCGAGCATGCCATTACTGCTCTGGTCGGTAAACGTGTGGCTGCTGCTGAGAGTGACTGTCTCAAGTTTGGGAGCAGTGTTGACAGATAGGGTAAAGATTGTTAAAAACTGCCACATCACACAACCCGCCCAAGGTAAACCGCCCAATCTGGCAACACTGTTTGGGAGGGCTGTAGTGCTATCTGTTTATTGTTGCCATTGAGGCAACCAACAGCCTCGTATTGAGATCGCGGCGCGATTTCAAAATAACAATGGACAGCAGATTTAATTTTAATCTTTTTTTTTATAATATAAAAAAAAACTTTTCAAAACAGCTCGTGGGCCATTAATAGATCCAAAGGGCCACAAAAGGCCCGTGAGCCGCTATTTGAGTATGGGGGCTCTAGAGTTATTAGAAAAACTCCTTGCTTGTCTGATAATTGTTCTTGCTTGATTGACTCATCAGTTTGGGTGTTGTTAGATTTCCGGTTATGCGGTTCTGTTATATGTTCAAAGGTTAGAACATTGTTTTATAAACTAGCCCTGCCGGATATATCTCTAAACATTATCCCCGACCTGTCTGTTGGTCTCCTCGATCTTCATAGATCTATATATAGATTTATATAGAGAATAAATTACAGAACAGACAGTCCAATGGTAAGGTGTGCTCTGAAGGCACTCAGTTGCATCGGATTTAATAAAGCAGTAGGAATAAGGCAGGTATAACATCAACTGCACTTTTCAGATTTCTATGTATAAAGTAATCAATGTTTAAATTAGATGTATTTAAATTACAGCTCTGACTGTTAATATTGGCACGTGCAAAGACACATAACTATTATGTAATAAATGTCTTATTTCTAAAACAAATTCAACAAGGATGTTATGGATTACTAATTAAAAGTTCCACATCATCCCATGAAATAAAAAAAGGACCTGATGAAATTCAGATACCTTCCAGAGATATTCGTAATTATGATAAAACTGTTACTTCATTATGGGCACTTTGTTCACCCCAGAAATATATGCTATTCAATATTTATGTTTCTGGATAACAGAATGATTTTCAAGCGCAAAACTAGGCGCTACAACTCCACAGTCCTCCGCCGTGCTCAAGCTGCCCACTCAACTGCTAGATTCAATATATTATTCTCTCAATTGGTGCTATTGAGTTTCCCCTGCCGCTCCTAAATGAGTTAGTCCTTAGAGGGCCGGTTGGGAATGAGGGACAGCACCACTGGAATTGCATTTCTACTGCTGTGTGATCTACTTCTCTCAATTTACTCAGTGCACCGTTGTGAACTGCATTTCCCAGAGTGCAGCCCTCTGCAGCCTCACTTTACCCCTCTGCATGAGTCATTGGTGCTTGCTATGTAAACTGGGGTGCTTCACATGTCATGGTGCAACTACACTTCAATCAGTCCACATTAAGTTGGGAGGGGGTAAGCACACATTTCCCTCTTCTTTCTCTTGGCTCCGTTGTGGGAAGCGTCTCAATGTTTTAAGGTCTCTCTCAGCAGTGGTCAGCTCAATACTAATAAAAGCATAATCTAGTAGACCGGGGGCTCTGATTGATAGGTCTCTCAAGGCTCTATCGATCAGACCTTCTCTCATCCGAGTTAGCCTCTTTTGTTCGAGCCAGCCACTTCCTTCCCCCTTGTCTCTTTGCATAAAACCTCTCTGGCTGACTAACAACAATGCTATTGGAATGGATTGCAAACAGAGCAGAAGGCAAGCCAAGGATATCACTGAGTTGCTCTTTAATCCAGAATAAGCCCATATTACACTCCTTACGATATGTTGTATACACTAATTTAGTACAAACTGTGCTAATGGTTAAAAGCCAAGAAAAAAACAGCTAGCATCTCTCTCTAGCACCAAGCATCTGTTCTAAACAAATGATAATGTCTAATGGGGAACTAAGAGCCACTTGTATCTCTCTTGCTAGTATTCTTATCACAATAGCAGTATCCCTAAATCATAACTAGAACATGAAAACAACTTTTAGCGCTGTTTTAAGTCAAGTCATACAAATTAGTGCTTAGAAAATGGAAATGTAGACTCAGAGGATTTAAGAGCAAAGCAGTGCTGAAGTTCAACTTTATACGAAAAACTAAATATGACACCCAAAGACAAAATCATGACATGACATAGGTATCTGTGTATAATATGTGTGACCAGTCACCTCTGTCTACAAGATGCCCTGTCATATCATGCATTATATTGTAATAATCTCTTCCATTTAAAGGTTTAATGTAGATTAGCTGTCACGCAGAGTACGTCAATCCAGGGTCATTGCATTAAATCCTGCCATCCCCAATGGTTCATTTGTTTAGAAACAGAAGATGCTCGTCTAACTTCCTAAAAGTCTAAAAGCATAGTTTGTTGCACAGGTTTGTTCTCCACACTTTTTTAATTAAGTTCATTTGGCTGGAAAATACTAGAAATAGCCAAGGGAAAATGTGCTCTACAGCCATGATTTTATAACATTTCGATTAAATCCTGGCTCAAAGAAACTAGGCAGCCTGATATGAGCTACATAATATGTGCATGATAAAAAAAAGAAACCTGTCAAAAAAACTTCCAGAGATTAGCATAATTCATATAATCTCTATTTTTATAGAGGCATGAATGTCCAGGTGTTGCAAAAGGAATTAGTAAATTAACTATGTCAGATAAATTGTCGTCTGACTGTCTGCTTTCAGTTGTTTATCTGATGATTATATCAGCAATAATTTACTTTGATGTGTTGCAGTACAAGGAAACACACATCAACCCCTGAGCTGGAATGCATTATCAAGATGAAAAAGGACTTGTTTCTTTGTATTTGATAGGGATTGGTTCAAGATCCAAATAAGTTATTGAAATTACCAAGAAGTACAAATAAAATCCTTCTACATTTACATTTAAATACTCCTATAGATGTATACTGGGTAATGTAGGAAACACGGATTCTGAGCATATTCAAAAGTAAATAAGAGACAAATCGCTCAAGAATACTGAAGGTCCAGGCTTTAATTATAGACTAGAAATTAGTCACAAGATTCTAGACTAAACCAAAGAGTAAGGGATTGTGGTTCTAAAAATAACAGGATTAAAAGGACTTGTCAAAAATCTAACCCCATGACGATATATTAATAGAACTAAGAAATGAATGCAGAGATTACACAGCTTTAGAAGCAGAGATGCAATTATAATGCCCTAAATTAATTGACAGTGACCAATCAAATCACAAGAAAATCTGGGGCAGAACAGCAGTTCTTCAAACAGAGGACACTGGAAGAGAAGATAAAACATTTATTCCCTCTTACGTCAAACTCCAGCCAACCACATGTGACTATTTTCTTTTGTTCCGAAACAAAGATAAACTGGTCATACATCGTGAAACCGTAGGACAGTTTGACACTAGAGCCACAATTACATCTTGAGAAAGGAGCATGGAATCCATGCTAACATCATACTTCTCAGACCACCTGTTGAACAGTCAACCATATATGCATCCTTGCTTAGCTGCATAGTAATGTCAGTCAGGAGTTTAGTTCTTCTTATCACATGTGTTAGGATAAGACTTACAACTGTGCCCCTCCATCCTTTGAGGATGGTTCTAAGATAATATAGGAAACTGCTCTTAAAGATTATTCATTCACTGTCAATCCTCACTTTCCCATGCATGGTTGTGGGAGGAGCTTTCTGCATATGTCCAGCAGTTATTGGACGAGAAGTACTGACAACCTGCAAGGTCGCCAATCCGTTGGAGGGCACTCTTAAATAATATCCAGTCCCTATATAGCTAAAACAAGAACTTTGTCCATAATGTTTGTTTTACTTCTACAATAAATCTTTCCAACAACCTTGTTACAGATTCTTAATATATCAAAAAACTGTCTTTAAAAAGTCACCTATATTGAGCTTTTAAGTAGACATCTAATTTACATAAGAAGAAGCTTTACACATTTTGTACTTTAACGTGCATTAACTTTGACACAATATAGATTAAACACCGAACATAAGTCAAAGTGAAATGTCAATTATGGTAAAGCCTATTTTTTTTTATCAATACAGGGGTGTATTTGGTAGTGGGCCAAACAGTGTCCTACCCTCAAACCCATTCCTACTGCTCCCATCCTCCATCTCCGTTTCATTAGTTTGTGTGCTTGGTTTCTTTCCCCTGCAGACAGTGATGGATCTGATTCATTTCATGGTGGTCATTTCTGGTAGCATTCAGTGCTCCCTCCCGATCTGCTGGGTGACAGAAGCAATACCACCCCCCCACCCCCTCGCATTTCTACTCCACCAATGCAGCAAAGCAAGAAGCAAGGTTGGATTCACTGTTAAGATAACAAATATTCGGAATTTAGTATTCTAATAAACACTAAGCAAAGACAGCTTTAAAACTCAACATGTTTTGTATCTTCAGAAGATCTTTACAATTTCATAGAGGTGAGGCCCATTTCCTCCGATTTATTCTATTTAAAACCTTAGCAAAACAAATCTTGACAAATTGTTGCAGGGATGCTTTAGCTTTTATTCAAATATACTATAAGTAAAACAAGATTTGTTTTTGATTTGTAACGACAAGGAAAACCTTAAACAAATTCACTTTATTTGTAAATGGCACCCAATCAATGATAGTCCAGAGGACATTAATATGTCTCCTCCAAAGGTTAGATTACAAGTTTCCAATTGCTGGGGTGGGTAAGATAATGTGTATTTTTTTGCCTGTTGTTCGAAACGAGGCGAAGGTATGTAAAACTAAGATACTTAAGAAAATCTGTTGGAAAAAACTCTGCAGTGTATCCATGTGAAGTGGTGATTTATAAAAACAATATTTCAATGGCTTAGCATGAGCATGGTGACTATTGTTCTCTGTGCTGGATACCCGAAGAAGAATTGTCTGCTTCGTATCAATGGCTGAAATGAAAGACTAAAATGTGTCAGCAAAAACAACAATCAGGCAGAGAATCTCTAGCTAATCTTCAAAGTTTCGGGTTTAAAGTTATGAAGACACAATCGAACACTTGGTTTAATGAAATCCTGGTTTCGAATTTCCATTTGGGGTCTTTCTGCATGGTGTTTTCATGTTATCACTGTACACGCATGGGTTCTCTCTGGTTATTCCCACGCAGTCCAAAAACAGGATTCCTAGGTTAATTTGTCTTCACCATTACATACGAGTAAGTATGCATGATTAATTGCCCTTTGTGTCTCTACTGTATGTCACCCTGTGGTGGACTGTGAACCTGTGTAACATCTATCCTGCCTCTCACCCAATAAGTGGAGATAGACATATTTGATAAGGATTGGGACAGAATCTTGCTGTCTTATTCATTAGGAACATACTCATTATAAGATCTCTCCATAAAAATAAAAAAGCTCCAGAAAAGCATTGTCCAGATGCTTTTGCTCTTCATCTCTGGGCAATCTATTCTTTTATCCATATATTGTGGATATGAATGCTTTAAGCTTGAATTGCTGTATCTCTGTTGTCTTTTAGAAACTAGTGTTTAACAAAAGCTTCGTAAACAAGTTGTTAGAACCATATGTCATGGGAAAGAAACGGTCAGCACAAACTTGTATTCTTGTTTTCTACAGGGTTTTTTGTCGTTATGTTTCTGAAGACTTGAAGAAAATATGAACTCAATGTGAGTCTGGTCTGGGATTAATGTTGACAGGAGACTGATCGGACCGAAGCGTTAAAACTCAGTGAAACGTTTGAGCTGAGCTTTCCCAGGAGGGACATATGTCCTCTGCTCTAAGTCTGAAGGTGGAAGAAAGGAGAGGGAGAGGAGAAGGAACAAAGGCAGATGGTAAACAATACTCTACAGATAAAGTACAACTCCAGTACAACAGCCAGCGTCTAATGAATTCAGCTGCTGGCAGTCGAGAATCACAAGAAGGGGGTAAAAATTAGCTTTGAAACAAAGAGAAAAACAAGTGCATGGCATGTGGCAAGTGTGTAAGAACAGAGAAAGAAAGAGCTTGGAGGATGTGAATTACCAGGGAGGGTCACAGCTTGGTACTCCAAACTGACACATAGCCACAGGACATGGGCTCCAATTAGAGTAACAGTAACTCTAATCAAATCTGATCTACAACCGCTGGCTGCAGGGTGACACAACGTGCATGCGAGTGTGGATGCATTCACACCTGCACACACAGGCCGGCGCTTCAATCAAACTGGTAAGACCCCCATTGGAAACACATTTGTTTGATTGTTTGCTAAATGTCACGAAGGACATTTATGAATTGGTACAAATTAAATGGCTCGGTCTGCTGCCTCATGACAAAAATTCAACTAACAACACATTAGTTATATTAATCTCATTTTGTGTTGCTTCACCTGTTGGATGTCAAGCAAAGGTCCTCCACTAAAGTGAGTATTTGCATGGTCTTGAGGTCTTTTTATTAAGGTCTTTCTCTATGTCACTTGTTGAAAATGTTGGTTGAAAATATTGGGACCCAGAGGGGATTGCTTTTTTTTTTTTATCTGACCTGTCACAACTAGCCAACCTTTTCCTTTAACAGACCAACATGTTTTTTTTTTAGTTTTGGTAGAACAAGCATCAATCAGAACTGAAAGCCTGATTTCAAACTCTAGTTTGACTATAACATGTGACTGTAACATAACGGACATAACAGAGAATAAGATAAATGGATTGAAGTCACCAGTTGACTCTGAGCATATTTATTTTTAAGGATTACAAGTTGAAGCATTCATTTTCATGGGAATACGTCTCAAACACGTTACTCTTAGTTCTGGTTGGCTTACCTCACTGTCTTTAAACAAATGACGGGCCACAATTAGCTGAATCATTCCACGTATGTTGCCCTCTACTGACATGGACTTTCGAAGTGCTTCCATGGCCTCTGGGTTGGTCATCCCAATCAGGGACTCCCCGTTGACAGCGATGAGTTGGTCATTAACTCGGAGACGTCCATCCTGCAGACAAACGTATTTGTGAACAACATTCAACAACTACTAGAAAATCAGGCCTTTACAACCTGTGCTTTTACTGAGAAATTAGCAGTGCAGACAACTTTAGATACATTTCTATCCATACTCATTTTTTTTTGTCGCTTTTTATATTACTTATTTTTAATTCAAACTAAATAGATGAGTAAGTATTAATCCTAAAAAAAACACAATTGAACGAGTGGCATGCATGTTGACCTCCACAGTCACAATAAACAAATGATGTAAAATCAATGAAATCCATCAAGATAATGCTTATAGGATGAATAGAAAGAAGTTGCTACTTGCCTTGCAGGCAGCGCCTCCATTAATAATGGATTTCACAAAGATGCCTAGATCAGCATGGTTCTCCTTGGACCGGTTCCCTTTAACGCTGACTCCCAAGCCTGCTGAGCCCGAGTCACTCAAGGGGATCTCAAATGTCAAAAACTCTCTTGTTCCATCCGGGGTTAACACTGTGTCATCGTCCTGTTTCTGCTTGGGGCATAGAACAACAACAAACACACAATAAGATACAAATGCACATCATCTGAGTTTCACATATTTATTATGGCACAGTTTAATTCGTCTTTCGAACAGGCTCCAGACACATAGTATGACTTTGGTGTATCAGCACCAAGCCACGGAACAATAAATGTACATGTATAGTAATTAAAACAGTATTGGCTAGCGGGCATCTTAGAGGTTTTATTAAAAATAAAAATTAAAAAAGAGCAACAAGAGCAAAGTGATTAAGAACTACAAGTCCTGGACCCCAGCGACTCCTGTGCTGCTAAAATATGACTAACTTGGATTTTGATTACTTTACTTACTTGCCTAAGTTGACAAACAGATGTTGTCCACTGTTGCATTAAAAAAAGGAGAAACCAATTAACTGTAGAGCAGATATGGATAGAAATAAAATAAAAAAACTGAACAGAAAATGGGAGATAGACAGTAGAGGGTAAGAGATAAAGGAATCATGGGATAAATAAAATTCAAAAAATGTCACATAGTATAAGACTGCAACGCTAACTCAGCCCTATTGTCAAGCAGTATGAGCTTGGTTTAGACAAAGGAGAAACAGCGAATAACTCAAATTACAAGAAACAACTTAACGCTGTTTAGCAGTGGATTCTATTGAGCGACACTCAGTTAATGAGCTTTGTGAGCCTTTTCTACAACAGAACGTATTTAAAAGAAAGAATGTTTTTAGCACACATGAACATACACCCACAAAGTCTTGCACATGCTAATATTTTATTTTAGCAACCAAAGCCCAGACTTAAAAGTCATCAACTTGCATAGCTATTATTACAGTAATACTGGGGTGTATCAATTATCTGCCCATCATAGTAATAAAAAGGAATTTAAAAGAATAAAAAAAATGGTAGGATATAAATGCTGTTTGGTGTTTATGTGGTTATTAAATCAAAAAGCAACTTTTTCAGAGCAACAGTAAGAGTTTAAGACGAAAGGGGTTTAGAAGGGTATTGGGTCAGGGAGTGGTGTTAAAGGTCTGCAGTTTCATAATAGAAGGAACAATTTTAGAACACAGCACAATCAAGTAGAAGCTAGTCAGTATTTTGTGGTAGTGTACATCAATGTTTAAAAAAATACTAAAAAAGAAAAATGACATAAGAAATGACAGCTTTTATCTCTGCATTCCTTTACATCCTGAAAACCTGTTACAGTCTACCCAATAAAAAAATAAAAAAAGAATTTATGATTAGCAGTTCACACTCTTTCAGATGTGTTAGCATAGAAAATGAGCTGGAACAAAAACTGTATGTTTCACGGGTCATTTTTTGAATAGCACAGTGCTCAATAAAACAAGAGTGAACTTTCCTCTCCACTGTCGCTACATGCATGCTCAGTATGAGGGATTGCTGTAAAGTCAACGACACACACGCCATTGTTTCTGCCTGCTGATTCCAGAGGAGTGAATGCTGCAAGTCGATAACTCGATGCAATCTGCTGGGGTTCCTTAGATTGGAAACTTTTTCAAATTGATTTGTTTATGATGTATCTTTGATTTTAACTGATTTTCTGTGAAGTGCCTTGAGACGACATCTGTTGTAAATTGGCACTATATAAATAAACTCATTCTTGATTCTTGATTCTTTGAATTGTACTTCCATAACATTTCAAAGAAAAGACAGCTTGGGCATGAATCAGGCAAGGTCTCTGCTCTCCGAAGCTCAGAAACTAAGATTTAATAATACTTTTAACAACAGCATCAGAAAAAAAAAATTTGTTGCCCATTCAATCCCTCAAGTATACATTTATATATCTAACTGATGGATGTTGATGACATTTATGAACTAAGCAACTTACAGGAAGCTTGAGAGCAGCAATAACACATTTTGATTGGGCTCATTTTATCTCCTAATTAAAGTTATTACCAACCCAGCAACATTCGAGCAATATAGCTAAACCCTCTTTAAGTGCGGTTACTGCTTCCTAAAAACACAAAAAAAGGTAAAAAAAGAGATTAAAAAAGGGAGCAGAGGAGATCAGCGAGAATTGGACTATAGGGGTTCTGTGTATTTGCTATGTTTTCTTTTTTGGGGAGACTGATGAGTTATTAGGATGCAGCGGTGCGTTCAAGTGGAGGTTCTTTTCAACACCATCAGACTGAGCCCCTATTCTGCACATGGTCCTCCTATCTGCCCTCCATTCTTCTATTTCTTCTTCCTGTTAGAATTGCCCCTACACCTGTCTGTACAACTGGCCAAGAGGGGTTTTGTTTCAGACCGAACCCTTCGTCAATTCGAACCACAGGAATCCATTTAATCACACTGGATTTCAACACCTGCGGTTCAAATACGAAAATCCCCAGGTCTTGGCAGGAAATGACCCTTTTCTTTCCCTCTGACTGTTGAGTGAGGCGGATACGGGCCAGAAAAACAGCTATTTTAGGAAAATTCCTTCTCCAAGCCATGAGAAAATACAATGCATCGATATTATTCAAATTTCCATGGCTTTTCTGAGCTGAAAAGACTTGACAGATGTTTTATGAAAACAACCGACATGAGCTCAGTTCTTTTGAAATGTAAATACAGCAATATACATCATCAACATAAGACGCTTCGCATAATGATTCATTTTCATTTAACGTCTTCAAATCATCTCACATGTATTTCGGATTTTATGTGATAAATCATTAAGTTGGTTTATTACAGTGGTGGTGATCTGTAAAATTGAATTAAAAGGATACATTTCTTATTTTGCACTCATAAAGAAACTAAAAACTTAACTTTATACTAGAAAAACTATTGTTACTATAAAAAACTTTACTGCAATTATGGCTCCTAGGATTTCATGCTGTTTTTAGCAGGTGTCCCAGAGACATCCCGAGTCTATTGTCTGCTAATTTCTTCTACTCATCTCTTACACTCATTTACAGAATTTAAGTGAAAACAAAAGGCCCAAGTACCATACATTGAGTGCTAATTAATAATATCAAGGGGGGGTAATAAGTGCATTTAGATCTTTCAGGACAAGAGATACTCTCGGAACAGCTGGGTCTTTAAGGATTTCTTGAAGGTGGAAAGAGAATCTGATGCTCTGATAGAGCATGTAAGGTCGTTCCACCAGCGAGGAACCGGAAATGAGGAATCACTAACTGTTCCTTCTGGATATAAAACTTATCCCACTTCTTCAGGAAGTTCCAGATTTGTGTAATACTGAAATTTAGCCTTACCTTCTTAGGGGAACCCAGTAGAGACCACAACTCGAGCTTCTCAGTGTCCGAGTTGGATGTTTTAAGGTCTATCCTCTGAGCAACAGAAAACTAGGGCAGGGACCTGATGGGTGGACTAATTTGGTCATCGTTCTGGGTTCCCACAGATAATTATTTAACTTGGTTTAAAGTTTAACTGAAGAAAATGGTTTTGCATCCACAATACAGTTTGTTCAATGCAGTGGCAATACATTTACTGGTCAATGTTCTCCTGCCACCAGTCAAAGGTACTTCCATTGTCCTTTGCATAATTTTCCAAAGATATATTAAAACTCAGTATTAGCCAGCCAAGTATTAGCATGTAGAAACTCTTGGGATAGACCCGCTGGGAACCCCACACGTCATACTAGTTCAGTCAGGGACAGAGTTTTCAATTTCAATAAAGTTTCTCCTCTCCTCAAGACAGGACTTCAACCCGTTTAAGGCTATATTAGAGATTCCCATCCTATCCTCTAACCTCTCTAGTAAGATCACATGATCAACTGTGTCAATAGCAGCGCTGAGGTACAGCAGAACTCTCTGTGTTCAGGTGGATATTGTTTGTCACCTTAGTACCTAATGCCCGACAGAGAAGATATCAGAGGGGTTCTTAAATATTGACAGATTTTAGTCATTCTTGGATAGTTACTGTCCCAAACCTGAGCATATACTGGAATCCACTGTGTTCAACACTTTATTCCTGAGCTATCTATTATGTTTTTGAATGCTGCTGTTCATTAATTTTTTAACAGGATGAATACAAATCTACCCTACTCGTTTAAACTTTTGTTGACAAAAGGTTTTCCTAAACAGTTTTATAAGTATAATTGATATGAGTAACTTGAAATTATGATTTATTTATTATCTACGAAAAATCAAATAGTGATAGGGATTTGGAAATTGACCAATGAATAACAAATGTTATTATGCAGGATTTAGCAAATAAATGAAACTGATGCTGGACAGACACAGTATAAGCCTGTGTGCTATGTGCTAACACTTGATCCAAAACGATGACAGTATAACCACCCACTCGATGATGTGTTACGGGAAAAGAAGGCCGAGGCACAGAATGAGACAGCACTGTAACATTTTCGTCAGACAGGAACAAGAGCCGCTAGCCAGAAATGAGTTTGTCAGGCTGCCTGACAGACGTTATTGCTCTGAGTCAACCGAGGAAGAGCTGCACCTAACCACCCTCAAGGAAGAAGAAAAAAACAGCTTTTACGAACCAGGGTTAAAGAGGATGGTGGAACTGACTGAACGACTGAAGAGGGGAATCAAATAACCTATTACATCGTGATTGCCTGATTTGCAATTGTTGTTCAGAGCTAGTTTATGTACCATACTGTAGATTCACACTTTTGACTTAGCAAATATGTGAAGTGGCCAAGAAGTCATCTATAAAATAGCACTGAATAATTATAATGTAACTGTAATATCATTATTTCCTAAGCTCAGCAGTCTAACTACTTGGCAAGACGTTTGCAAAGGACAGCCCATTACCCCCAGTTACTTTTATTCCTCCTCTTCACTCAGCTATAGTCATAGGCCATTACTCAATTAGGTTCCTTATTAATTAATAGTGTGATGGGCTAGAGTCATTATTGGCAAGGGAGAGAAAAACAATTTCCACAGAGATGCTGGCAGGAACGTGAGGATGGGCCCTATCTCCCTGTAATCTGTATCTATGGTGTTACTCAATGTGCTTATATATCTATAAAAAGTAATAAAGTAAAAAGAAGTACAAGAAGAACCAAGAGTGAGAAAAATCAAGAGAGTAAATGAACTCTAATCACACAAAAATCCGAGTTCTCTGTCCATCAATACCTAAACAATTAACACTGAAATGAATCTAAAAGAGGATAAAAGAAATCAGCCATGGGTGTAATTATTAAAGAGGTGCACCCTTGCTAGGTATTGTAATACAAATTTCTCTTGATTCTCCCTGCAACATTTTCTGACAATAGAGTCGAATATCAAATAACTTAAAGTTCGAAGAAAAAAACAATCGAAGAAAAAAAAAATGGGGTACGTCGATGGTGTGGAGTGAAAAGCTCATAATGTGTTCTTCGGTTTGTAGCCTCTGACTTGTAGAGTCAGCTCATTTGGTAACATATACTTTTAATAAAAACAGAAATAACAGTCAAGAATTAAAAAATCACAAACATCATTCTGGATTATTGCTTTAGACTTTTGTAAAGATCTGCTGTATGACATTGTTAATATCACTGGGTTGTGTTCCCTATTGACATTTTGTAAAGTTAGAACAATTGCGAAATCTATACATTACTCTATTATCTAGTAGTTGGAAACGTCTAAGAAATATTTTCCAACATATCCGCAATCATTCAGCCTATAAAAGGTCATGTTTCATAAACTATTGTTGCCTTAAGAGGCTGCATGCTAAATCCAGATAGAAGTTAAGACTCTCCATAAATTTAAACTCCTTAATAAACAAGCATCATAGATCTAAATGTTCCTCATGTTCATAACATTAGGAACAATCAGGCTACTGGTTTACTAGAGGTTGCTAGGATTTCTAATATTAGAATAGGAGGGAGACCATTTAGTTATCAGCTCCTGTTTTCGAACATAAAGTAGACGCCATGCCTACTTTTGGGTCTGGACTTTTAACTTTCCTTTTTGATAAAGCTCATCCTGAGGAGTGGCTAAAAATTCATCTTTTCCAAAAGCCTTTTCAAGTAAATGAATCTACGTCAATACAACTAGTTACCACCCACTTCTGATTACATGTCATTCATGAATTGGTAGAATATATACTAAGATAACATTAGCCTCTATCTTTTAAATAGTAAAGAATAAACATCAGCTCAGTGTGACCTGACTTGACATTTTGAGGGTGTTTTGGTCGTGCCTCAGAGTTGTGGTAAAAAAAGCTTTTATTTTGAAGGGTGCCTTATCTCTCTGGGTAGCAACAGTACATCAACACCCTAAAAGTGCATTCATAAAATTGGGTAAGATGACACCCAGTTAGATTGACTTTAGAGTGACTTTCTTAGTGAGAAAGAAAAAAGAAGTGACAAATCTGGAGAAACAGACATCTTACTTAAAGGAATTAGTGACCAAAAAGAGTTTTGGTACGTCTAACTGCAAAAATACACAACAGTCCATTATGTATTCTGAAAGCAGATGCAGAATCCCCTTCGGGAGAGTAACTTTGTCGCTGTAAGTGGCCTTTAACTACCTTGTTTATTGGTAATGCACCGTGCTGCACTGCACCATCCCATACTCTGCACCGCACTGACAGCGAGTATAATTATGGGAACAGCTGCTGGAAAGTGTTAAATGAAAACAGGTGGCATCGGTGCGAGTCGCTCAGAAATTGTTAACCAGGCTGGCATTGTCTTCGGCCACGCTTGGCAGCTTCGGCTTTAATTATGACGGAGCATGTTTCTAAACTTTTCTGTTTGATAAGAAAACTATACTGTATTTCTTAGAGTTCTGTTGTATTTTAGATATAAATATATTATTGGTTTTACAACTGTAAAGAATGAAATCAGCATTCTTCGACCATTTAGCTTCTAAATCTAACTCAATTGCCCTTTCAATGGTGCTTTCATGGTTAGAATAGAGAGAATGTGATTTTTTTTTTAAGTCACTATGCTGGTGACAGCAGCAGGTTAAATGACCGTGGCTCTGCATGCTGTGATATAGGCTCACCTGAGTTTAAACTATATTTTACAGGATAATATACAGGGAAGACTTCGGCTGTGTGAGGGGTGAAAAAAGGAATAATCTGCTGATAACACAAATATATTTAACTGCAGGATCATGTTGAAGCTTTATCACATAAAACAACTTAAAGAATCTTTTTTTTCCACCAAACACTGACTCATCTCCTTGAGATTTGTCCCAATTTCTTCCAAGCTAATATATCTGCCAGAGTCACCTGTGCAAAAGCACATAAACTGTTTAAAAGACTAGGAAGGAAAATTCTGTCATTCGCACATTATTTAGTAAAATTGCTACACATTACATCACCCTCGCAAGGAACCATTACTCTAACAGACATCTAATTATATTAAGTTGGAAGATGTCTTTTTTGGCATGGTTGAAGAGAAGTGCTGAGGTTCAAAGGCCTCGTTTGTCATTACCTTAAAATAAGAAAGGAATGACCTTTATCATCACCTGTATCCAACACTTGTAAAGCAGGAACAGATGTACAATTAGCTAATACATTTGATCATTTTAGAGCTTTCCAGAGTGAAAACAACAGGAGGCTTCAGAGATCGATAACAAAACACACAAAGATGTAATATTTGAGTTTTATGAGTACTTTTACAGGAACAATGCCAAGGAGATGAGTGAAAGACACGCAGTAAATGGCCTGAAATTAAGCATCTACCTGGAACAGATGCATTTACTATTGCCTACTCTACCACAGAGACTCTAGACACTAAAATATATCAAGATAAAACAGCAATAAAAATATATAACCAAATGTTAGTCCAAACAGACGGGTCTTTAGCTGCTGTATGAATAAGTCCAATAGATCCACAGAGATAGATAAATACAAGTGTTTGCCTTGACCTATGGTCTTGATTTAGGGATTAAAAACAGGGCTGGATTTATTTAACCAAAAAGAATAACATACAGTCAAACACGATCCGTAAAGTATAGCCTTGCATCATCAGTGAGTTGTTAAAAACACAAAATCAGAATCCTCAACCATAAATTTCAGTATCTAGTGAAAATATTAGAAGCTGTATGTTGGAAAGGTTTTACATTAACAAAAAAAGCAGGAATGACCATCTCTATCATTGGCTATGATAGTGTTAAGTTTACTCATATTACATTAGTCAAAATTAAATAGAAAAACAAGACGAACACAAACATAAGCTCTCAACAAATATTTTACACTGTTCAAACAATTATGTACCCTAAAAACGGCTTAAGGTCACTATTAGGGAAAACAAATAAAATACTGAGAATTGCTAAGGATGATTTAAAGCAGTTTGAAAATTAGCTTAAAAAAGCATCCCTGAATAATAAATAAGGAGCTTAGTTCAATTTAACATTAATGAGTCATTAGGATTAGGGCTTTTTATGGATCCCCATACAAAAACGGCCCTGGAAAATTTAAAGAGAACTGATTTAGTGAAGCGGTTACCATAAAAATCAGGCTGATTTTTGACCAACATGTTAAGTTTTTTGAGAGGATCTAAAAAGGTTGAATTATGCAGTTATTTCTTCAAAGGATTTTAGTAATTACGGTTTAAATATGGGTGTTTTTTTATTAAGAAAGGGGTAAAAAATTTACTTGATGCTAGAGATTATAAAGCCTAGAAAATAAACTAAGCAAAATAAAAAACTGTAAGACAATATAAGTCCCATACAGGATCTGGGCAAGGCACTTAACCCGAGGTTGCCCACCAATCGTCATATTGGTGTGTTCACTAAGCCCATGTAAAATAGTAAGTGTCAGTGTAGTTGGAGCATCAGGTTGAGCAGAAGTGTAAAATCGTAACACTGATTAGAACTTCTTCCGTATAGAAGAGGCAAAAATAGGCAAATTATTATACTTCTTCCACGTTTCTTCAAACCAGTTTTGTTGTGATTTTTAATCGCAGGAACTTCTGCACGTTTATTATCTCTCCAAAATGATTTCAATAGATTAACCCAGCCTCCCTGAATGAATTACAGAGCAGTAGTAAAAAAAAACATGGGGGCATATTAAACCAGGCCACCGCGGCTGGCACTTATGAAACAGATCATTAGTCTATGATAATTGGTCACCAATACTGTCACACATTTGTCTACCTTGTCCTAGGCATTTGCATGTGACATAAATTTAACTGTCACATCAATCAGAGGCCACAATTAATTGTGCAATTAAGATTCTCATTTCTCGTCAGACATGGCTTCTAATGGATCAGAGACAAGTGTGATATGATCATAAAGAGGGAATTTTAATGTAGTGTTTAATTGCTCTTATGTGTCTGTCAGTGTTCCAGCTGAGGCTATTAAAGCCCATTTGCTCCTCCGGCCTACTGGAAACGAACTAAGCTGTTCATGTTGGGGCACAGAACAATGTAAGGGCAGTCACGGACAATGTTATCCTGCTCACGCAAATTTGGCTAATCAGCACCATATTGCGCGGGAGATTTTACATGAAGCATATTAGCATCTGTTAGTGTTGCTTAAATCATGCTAAGGACATGATTGAATGTAAAGATATGTGTAAGCATGAGATTAAGATAAAAAGCTGAGTTCATTGCATCTGTTCTAACAGCAGCAATACCTGCTACTTAGGAAGGGATTCTGAATAAATTAGAGTATTTACTCACAGAAAAAGATGTTAAAGATATTTTCAAAACTCCTCTTTTTTTTTGACTACTAAATACATAAATGCAGCTTTTACTTGGCTGCTTCTGGCACACAGGAAAATCAGCAAGTAAATGTGGAGAATATTTCTACTAAATATGTGTGAAAATCAGCAGTGTGTAATTTTTAACCTCAGGTTCATCTTGTTTCGACTTCTGCTTCATTACATTAAAGTTTAACTAATTCTACACTATAGAAAAATCTATTAGCTATGGCAGTTTGCTATTCAATGTACTAACGTAAGCTTCTCGAAATGTGAGGTTTCATTTGAAAATGTAACTTTTTCTGGTCTCTGATATTATAGGTTGAAAACAACCCCTTGGACATCTACAATAAATAGGTTAGTAAATATACCCTAAATTAAGCTTCAATGAATCAAATTATTATAGGTTTTAGTAAAGAATGCCTTTTCTACAGTAGTTCTTTATTTACAATGGATTTATATCTTTGATAAACTCTATAGGGAAGAGTTTTCTGGCTAAATTAACTTAAAACATATTGGGGGAAATAATTTGTCACCTTAAATGTATGCATTTTTTGTAACAGGTATCCTTGAGTAGCCATGTATTTTAGAATCCTGGAAAACATATGTTACGTGGGTCTACTTGTAGGAAAACAAAGCATGTTTTGTAAACGTTTATGTGTTTGTCGAAGTATATTTGGTAAGGAAATGCATCGGTATTTAGCAATGGTACTTTTAATCAATGTACATATGGGGTCACAGAGGGGTAATGCTAATGCTACATCATTTTAAACATGCGCCCGAAGAACTGTGTTAGAGTGTTGTTTATCTACAGTAAACCTGCATATCTAGCTAGATATTGTCAATAAAATGTAAGGTATGAAAGGTGTGTAGGTCAATATGCCCAGTTTGGATCCTTGTCATCCTTGTTTTGTAAGTTATCCTTACAAAAATATTTGTCGATACCCTTAGACTGCGAAGGGAAAAGTGACAGACTGCAGAAACCGCAAAGGACAATGCCCTCTTTTGCTGAATTACCATTTAAGCTTCTCTCTTCCCTGAAAATATATGTTTATTGAAAGCTATTGAGAGCTGTTGCTATTGCTTCCGAAAGCATGTCAAAACACAGTCTGACCGTGTTAATTAAGGATGCGATGCAAACATGCTGGGAGAATAAATTAATTCCTCAGGGAGAGAGCGTAGTGACTGCGTAATGGAACATCCAAACAAATGGAGATGAGTGGGATTTATGACACCAACATCAAACATCAGCGGGCAAATGTCAACCACACAAACAGACTTGCTTTTTACTGTCAGCAGCTGAATATTACGATGTGAGGACCACATTCTCCTTTTGGGACTCAAAGGATGGGCCCGATGATATTTTGGAGTTAGTTGTAGTGGTAAGGCTATAGAAATTAAGTCCTTCGAAAGACGAAATGGCATCACCATGTGTGTTGTGTCAGTTCTTGGATATGCCACATAAAGAGGACCTTTATAAGCATTCACGCCAACAAAGGTTTGTCATTTATGGAAAATGAGGACATTTTCTCAGTCAATCATTTTTTTCCACTTATGCTAATCTCCACAAGTTAGGTCT
>JAVLVB010000179.1:700883-723037 GCA_032876305.1 Orestias chungarensis | reverse complement strand
TAACATCAAGTAAATGTGGATCTGAGCAATTGATAGGTAGAACGTTTACATGCAAATATGCAAAAGTTAATTTACCAGCTAAGCCTCTCTCTCATCTTTTACTTGTGATACCTGTCACAGTGAAAACATAAACCTTCTTTGGATTTGATGATGAATGGTAAATGGTAAATGGACTTCACTTTTATTCAATTAGTCATTAAGGCAGATAACTAAAATAAGGGCCACATTTACTCGGCTGTATTAAAGTGAGAGCCTCGTGACTTTAATTCAGCAAATGATTGGATGACAGTTTGAAATGCAAATACTGAGGTGCATTTCTTTACTAAAATCTACCTGAACTGTTCAGTAATGTACAGTTTCTACATCCTCTTTGGCAGGGTTAAGAGCCTTGGTGCCAGGCTGAGTTTTATGGGAAGCAGTGAGGTTGGCATAAAGGGCTTCCTGGTCTGCTGAGGCGCTGTGAAGCCCACACCTGCTGTCAGATTCACTGAGAGCAGGTTGGACGAGGGCAGTAGCCCTGCCATCTGTTTCGCGACAGCCAAAGTCACCCTGTATGTAGGCGCCGTGTCTGAGCACAGGTCTGCTTCTGTGTGTTTGAGGATGTATGGGAATAATATTTGGGAAATTGCTTTGTTTTGCAAACTCATGATGCTTATATCAAACTTAGGAGGAAAAAAATCCAGAAAAAAAGTAAGAGAAGCTGCGTATTTTCACATAGTGAATGATTAGGTTAATTGGGTGAGTCATAAGTACAATTAACATATGGACTTAAAATGCCTCTGCCATGTAAAATCTGTCTTTTGCAACCATCGTCTCTAGTTTTTGTTTTTTTATATTAGTGTTTAACCAAAGAAGAAACACTAAATTATCCTCATATCATTTTTCATAACATTACAAAAACACATGTATACATGTAACACAAAAATACTTCCATCTTTTTACATGAATTCATATATTTTCCACATGTGATAAACACGTGTATCTCATATTTACATATATGTATTTACACATGTCCGAAATGTGTGACCACATATTCTACATGCGAGTGGAACATGGAACATTCTCGATCTCATGAGCAACATGTGGAAATGGGACCCCCCACCCCCCCCAGGTTTCATGGGAATATTTGAAAGCCATGTAAAAACATGAGAAACCTGTATTTTTTCAAAATGTGTACATGACTATCTACACTTGTATGCATGTGTTTTGTCATGTCACTTATATCATCTGATATTTCATGCATTTTTTTTACATGTGAAATTCCTGGGATTTTCCTGTAAAGGGATCTAAAAGTTGTGATGGAAAATTGAACTCCACCTCATGATTTAATTGTATTACATTTTTTTTGTGTAGAATAAAACAAAATATAATAATTTCGGTGATCTTTCTTTTCTTTTGATTTCTGCGACTATCAGAAATCTGTTGGTTGTTATCTAACCACGAGAGTATATATTTTATATGTCTGCATTTTGAGCTGAAATATGTTGTTTTATTTTTTTTACAGTACTTATACAACTTGAAAGCTGAAATAAAGAATATTACAGGGTACTAAAGTGGAGAAAAACTTGGCATTGCAAATATTTTCTTAAAAAATCCCTGAAGAGAAAAACTAATGAATAATAAAAATAAACAGCAAATGCAATTTCAAGGCGGCCTGCACTTCCCAGGCTATTTCAGTAAATTGAAAGAGAGCAATTTCACTTGATTACACTAAAACAATTACCTAAAGATTTCAACCATAAAATGTAAAAAAATGATCAGGCAGGATGAGTAAGAGTTAAAGGGATAGAAGTCTAGACTTAGTATAAATTCCATATTTGAGACATGTTCAATGTATTTAGCTTGTTATTAAGGCCATTTACCAGCTTACTGGACATAATTGATCAAATCAGCAGAATTAAATGTGAATATTATCTGGTAAATATATAAAGAGCATCTTTTTTTCTATTGACCAGAATTTTATGTGCCAGAGCAGCAGAAGATTTCAAGATATCAAAATAGCTTTCAATGCCATAGTTAAGATAAAATATTTTGTTGAATATCAAATATCCTACAGCCAACCTTTAAGCTTTGGATGCCACTGCTTTCCAGTATTTGTTCAGCTGGGTGAGAACAAATGCCCTCTATATAAACCATACATATATTGGTTATTATAATGAAATAAATGACTCATTAAAATGTCTGAGAAGCATAACTGAATCTCAGTTGCCCTATTTTTAAAGCGGAAATATCTAAAACCATCGATAACGGTCAATAAACTGTAAAAGCATGTTCTTGTTTATGAATGTTAAGTGGCAGAAAGTTAAGTTCATATTCCCAATGTCCAGAACACTACTGACCACCTCTCGTGGCAGGAGTGGGTCCTCCTGACGAAGCGCCAACAGGTTCACCATCCCATCCATGGGTGCAGCTCGAAGCAGAGCCACCACCTCCTCCTGACTTTTTCCATTCAGGTCAACTCCACTAACCTAAGGAAGACATGTCCAGCAGTCACACACATCATAAACAATTCAGATGATTTTGTCAAAATGATAATCTGAAAGCTGTTCTATTCCATGGCTTTATAATAAAGTATGTCAGGATGAATTTTGAAGAAAAAAAAGACATGTTAATAATTAATTGTTCACTGAAGGAATACACGTTTTTGTTGTGAACACTCCCTGAACTCTGTCAAAAGGTTAGTTATTGGTTGAAAGTAATGATCTACCTCCAAAAGCTGGTCTCCAGCCTTTAGTCGTCCATCTTGGATGGCAGCGCCTCGAGAAAGGATGTTTTTAATGTAAATGGGAGCACTTCCACCTATAGGGACATCTCTGGATGTAATACTGAATCCAAGACCCTCTGGACCTAGTCATATGGAAAAATAATAACAACACAAATAAAACAATTAGATATTCTTTTTATTTCTGAAACTTGTTAATTTCACATTCAATTTATTGGGGCATACACCCTTTCAAAAAATTGCAACATTTGTCTCACATTTCCAAGGGACAATCTCCATAAAGTCCTCTGCTTGATTTTGTTGTTGTTGTTTATTTGATAATCTGGTTCATGGTTCTGTTTGCGCTTCTGACCCACATTCGTGAAGAAACTCAGGAGAACTGAAATCAGTCAAAGACTAAAGTATGATTTAAAGATTGTATAATTTAGCTCATGTCTACTATGTTTTTAATCTACTATTTGATATTGTTTTCCTGATTTGATGTTATTTTTATGTAAAGTGTCTTTGAGCCCAGAAAAAAGCAGTCTGAAATAAAATGTATTATTAATATTATTATTATTATTATTATTATTTAATGGTGGCGAAAATTGTGGCAAGTTTAAAGGTAATGTAAACCACAGCCACAAGGTCAAGGAGTGGAGATTCCAAAGTTGGTGGATATTGTCTGTGGAATTGAGAGAAGGTCTCATCATAACGAAGAAGAAGCAGATGCTGCTGCTGCAGAACTTCTGGAGCTGTGTAAGAGGACAGTGATGGAAATGTGGAGTGGTTAAGATTCGTGGGAGCTGGAAGGAGATTGCTATGGCGGAGTTAAGGGGCTGACGAAGTTTACACGCAACCATAAACTAGGAACAAAGTAAGCACAAGTAACACCTTTGAAGAAGGAAAAACAAAGGTTTATCAGAGTGTCAAAGAGTGACTGGCTACTAGCTTCTTTTATCCATGGTGGAAAAGCCGAATGAATTTTAGGTGTGTGCGAAATAGACCATGTATTTCCGACAATCTTAAGACGCCATTTGGTGATAACTGCAGGGGATGAAAAATAAACCACAACAGCACCATTTCCTGACCGTCTCTCATCTGGAGGTAGACAATGGCTGAATTTATTTTTCTAAAGCACTGTATGATCTGTGAAAAGCGCTTTGTGTTTAGGTTTACAGGCACGTCTACACCATTTTGTTATGTATATCTAGTCTTGAAACAGGCAAGTGAATACAAAAACAGTTTACTGCCTGAACTCTTCAAACCATCTACAATTAAAGTTTTCATTTGACGGCAAGAAACAGTTGTCCAAGTGAACCAACTCTTGCAATTTCCTGAATATTTTAACATTTCAAAAGTCTCCATAGAAAATTAATTAGCCAGTTTGATCAGACAGTTGGGTATACGTCTTTAAAGACCAACCATAGTGTGTTTTTCTGGCAGTCTAGTTGGCAACTTATGTTATGTTGATTTCAGTTTGCAAATGGTAACGGCAGTGATTAGTATTCATGTCAAACTAGCTGCTCATTTCACAGAGCTGTCAGCACGTCTGAGAGTTCATCATGACCTACTTTTCCCCATGTGTCTCTCCGGCAGTCTGTCGACCTGTCTGTCGGCATGCTGACAGTGATGAGGTGATGAACAAGGAACACTAAGAGGAACAAACGAGGATGGCAACTTTCTCCTGACAACTTCACACAAATAAACTTCCAGAAGGGTAAAGAGATTGCTTGTGGAGTTAGAAAGCTGAGCTGTTGGGTATAATGATGCTCTCTGATCTCTCCATCAGTCTGCAGTGATAACTGAGCAGACCAAAATAGCTGTCATTATTTATGCTGAGCATTAAATATGCAGTTTGTCTTCCTGACTGCTAAACTTTTTAATGCAAGGTCACATAGTTACAGTGGAAGTTTGTCTAAGTAGGTGAAATTTGGCTGACTAACTGTAAAGTAAACAGGTGCAGCTTTTATTTATTTTTTTACAAAAGGGTATAAATTCAAATATTTCACTTTTTTGTCAGTGTGCTTATTGAGCATCAACAAGAAACGACTAAACTAGAACACCGATGTCACGATTGACAATGCAGAGTCGATCTAATAGAGTATACCTACGAAGAGGGAAACATTTGATTTCAATCACGCAGCTTCCTTCATGAACGAGCCAAATCCTATCTGAAGAAAAGTTCTATGGTGGGTAGGGGGTCACAGTCACAAAACTAGTTTATGTTAAAAAGTAAATGGATGGAAGTGTTCATGTAAAATATGCACTGGCGAGACAAAGTATCTGTGTTGTTTTTCAATGCCTTAGCCAGTTAAAATGAACTCTACCACTCTGGCTATAAAAGTAAAAACTAAAAGTTTTTTTATATATATATATATATATATATATATATATATATATATATATATATATATATATATATATATTTGCAACCTGAGAAAAATACATTTAATAATGGATGTATGTCCAAGTATTGTGTTAAATTGAAATTAACCTCTTTCCTCTTTCCAAAGTGTAATACTTTCTTATTAAGCTTACTCAAATTCTCCCTCCATCCAAGTTCCCTCTCCCTTCCAGCCCGAGATGCAGCCTAATAAACAGAATCAATCTATTGTCTCCATCTGTACATACTGTCATTAATGCTCCAATCAGGCAATTAGGAGAACACATCTATAATAGCCCCCCAGTAATTAACCACTGACGTCTTTACTTTGGGTAATCGAAGATCAGGATAAAAGTATTTGTATCCCCTTTCTAGATTAGTTAGAATCCCGGCTCCAATAAGCCAATTAAACAGCAAACACGAAGAGAGGCTGGGGGACATGACAACGACTTAATGGGGTGCGCATGTTGTTTTCAACAGAAGTATTTGATTAGGGCACTCTTGTTAATGTGCCATTCAAGATCTACTCCTGCCACTTGGAACTCGACGCCACTTAGACTGAATCAAAACAATTACATTGAGTCAACAACAAAACTGCCACAGCCTGTCGGAAAGTACATTAGCAGTGAAAGGTCTGATGGTAATTAAATGGAAATGCCAAAAAGATTTTTGGGCTGTGTTTTCAAGCCCCCCATAATCTACTAAACCTCCAAGTTCTTGTTTCTCACACTATAAAATTTGAGAAACTTTTTGTTTTTGTTATTCTTTACATCGGACTCAGTTCCATTCTGTAAAGTCTCCTAACAACACATGAGCAGGATTACTTTTGGCTATCAGCAGCTTTAATTTAGACTTTGGATCTATACGGTTGTTAAAATTAAACTACACTCTTGCCATAATATCATTGCTGTCTTACAAACATGTTCCTCACTTTCAATGCCAAAAATAAAAATGTAGCATCACTTTCACTACAAACTTAGCCAATGAACTTAGCTGGCAAAACTCAGAAAGATCCTTGACAAACATATGAGAGCAGTTTTGTGACTGGTTTTCCTCTGAGTTTGCTCTATTCATCAGGTTCTGTTGCCCCACTGCTGCAAAACTCCCAGATGCTCACTGCAGCCAGTCTCCTTACCAGCTTCCAACTAAACATATTCGCATTAATTCCAACAAATGAAGAAGCAAAGAGGAGAATAAGTCGAATGTCACAGCAACATTGATTCACTTTAATATTAAATGGTTGTGAAGGAAATTTAATAAGCTAAACCATTTGAAGTGATTTCTGAGGTACTTTGCAGATAATGGAAAAAAATCAGATTAGAATTTGAGCTCATGAAAACCTTGAATTCTTTCCAAAAATATCAAAGACATAAATAAAACTTGAAACTTGTGCGCAGCTCTGATAGAGCTGAAAGCCAAACAGATGGGAAACTGACGAAGAGTATGATAAACCCAAAAACTCTTAAAATAACACGGCTTAGTTTGTAAATGTTGCATCAAAAACATGGCTATGAAAAGGAATACAGTTGGATGTTTGAAGCTCCTCTAGCTACAGTCATTCGATCAGATCTTTTTTACCTTTTTTCAGCTGGATATTGAAGCTGCGTCCTTTTTTCCTCAGGTAGGAGCTGTTGAAGGCAGTTGTGCTTATTCTACGCTGCAAGGAGGGGGAAGATGCTGATGGGGTCCTGGAGATTACAAGTTCAGGTAAGGCATGGGGACACGTCGCATACCGCCGACTTGGATCAGGGGTGCTTCTTCCTAGTGGACCTTGGTGACTGCAGAAGGAACACAGTGTTTAAGGTTTTACGCCAACAGAAACAGGATGATTTATAGTGACATGGTAAGGTTAGGATAGACGATGCACTGAATAGTCAGGACAACGTCTGAAAAACCTGAGAGCATGAGAGGTGCCAGGACTATTTCCAGTTGTAACTCCAGTTGCAAAAGAAGAAAGTAGAAGGAATATATCTTCTGGTTTCCAAAACTGGACAGATTTCTCAAAAAAGTACTATTTCTGCCATAAAAGTAGGAATTTAAGACATAAATTGACAATTATTACAAGTCAATGGTATATCATTGAGTATCCTGTATGAAACACATCCTGGAAAAACTTCCTGATCAGAAAAAACAATTATTAAAACTAGTGTTATTAAACAGTGTTCACTTAAACGGCTACAATTAGATAGTCAAAGCATTTTACTGTTATATTACACATTAAAATGTTATGACTGTAGAGGGATTTATTAAACATACTTTGTCTGAACCACAGGACATTTAAAGATTGGAGCCATTAGCGTCAGCCTGTAGAATAGACTGATCTGGATTGACACTAAAAAGAAAACGTTGAGAGATTTAACTACTGCTGGAAAACTCTCAGGCAACTTTAACCTCATATAAAATTTTGAACTACCTGCTTAACGAGATGCTTCAGTGCAGAAACATGGAACTACATTTGAACTTTGATTTATTGAGGGTTAGGATATGATTGTATAGTCAAAAATTACTGGAATAAATTGTGTAATAAATCAATTAGTCACACTAAAAGACTGTACTATTATTTTATTTTTATTTGAGTGGATTAGAGGAATACATTTATTTCATTCTGGATGTGAAATCTTAAATATGGAGTTAGTTGTGAAACTAATTGTTGAGTACAAAGCAGTGAGACTCACTCGTGGTTGATGCCAGCTGGATGTCCAGATCTGGTTGGCGTCCCCGAGTCCAGACTCGACCTGTCCCCCGAATGCTGAGAGTCTTGGCTGAAACGTACCCGGTTTGACGGAGGAGGACTGAGCTCGTTCTGAGCTGAAAGTATATCGTACTGCCTCTTCATGGAAGCAGGAACCACATGGAAAAGAATGACTGGGCAACGCATCGCCTGCTTGAAAATGTTCTGAGCTCTGAAACAAGACGGAGAGTAGGAAAGTCACATAGACAGAAACAGGTCATATTTAACATGATAAGCAGTACTATTAGACATGTACGTAGATATACAGTATATATAGAAAAAGCTGAAGTTGTGGCAAGAGCACAGCTAATCAGAGGGGGGGTGCTTTTATATAACATTAGAGGGTAGACATTATATTATCTGCAATACCCATCATCAGCACATGCTGAGTGAACAATGCTTTAGTGCTGAATGATGACGTAGTACTCTGTCTATACAAAGTTCAAGTCGAATAAAGGATCCACTTTATAATCTGTGCACCCAAGTGAGACGGGTGTGTGGATATAGTTAAAACAGAGAACAGAGAAGATGAAATGTGCACAGTGGAGGTAGATTTTAAGAATATAACCTACCAAATAAGCAAGGATTCGTCATTCTTTTACAAAAAAATAAATAAACAAATAAATAATATTAATAATTCAACGTGTCTCAGTGTTTTAAGTAGAGGTAACGTTTTTTTTAGGTTTATTAGCAATCCCTGGTGCTTATAGTCATGTAAGTTTATGGAAAATGGGTAGAAGAATGCCTTTTCTGTATAAAGCAAAAACAGACAAAAAATAAAAATAAAATTGGAAGTCACCCTGTTGCATGCAAGCAGAAAACTGCTAAACTCCACATAACCCTGAAAACTCAATCTATGTTGGTGGTAGCATTATGGTACAGTGTGTTCAGGAGAGACTGGGAAGCCAGTCAATAGAGTAAGATAAGGCTATTTAAAGAGAAACAATGAGCAAAGCATGTTAGATTTTAGTATAAAAGAGGCCGCAGCAGATGTTTTACAGGAAAATAACTTCAAGCATACAGTAAGTAGAGTTAAAATGGAAAAGTTTAGAATAAGGCATATTCATACAAAGATGAAGTCAATGTAGTTAAAGCTTGAAATTGAACTGATAATCTGTGGAAAGACTTCAAAAAGCTTCTCATAGAGGCTCTTCATCAAATCTGAGATATTTAGCCATAAATAAATAAAAATACCTTTCAGATTCTAATTTGTTAAACAAATTTGAGAAACTGATTTCTTACTTTTATTCTGCTTCATATTTACAAATTAGTTTTGTGTTTATATATATATACGCACTATGGTTACGCATGGCTGTACTGAAATAACAGTAGCAGGATCGATTTATATTTACTTGGCAAATCCATTTCCACTTTAGTGCAGTACCTCATTTTGCAAGAACCACCTATATGTGAAATTTGGACAGTTAAATGAATTTTGCCATTAACATGGCTAACACATTCGTTTTGAGATACATTATGATGTCAATTTGAAAAATAGACAAATGGATGGATGAATGAATTGATGGTTTGTAGTAATAACTGCATAAGTATTATTTGGTTTGTTTCTGTTTCTTTTAGAGAGTTGTCGGATTAAATAAGGAAAGTTGCAAGTTCATTTCCAGCCTCGACTGCAACAAACAGATGTTTCCTTGAGCAAGGCATTGTGCTCAGTGTTGCCCACAGTTGACTGTGTGAACATTATGAGCACATGTAGGCAAAAGAAACAACTACTGCATGCGAATATAGGCCAAACAAATTCTATTTATTTCAAGTCCTTATAAAGTTTTTAGTTCTTTATTTCAAAAATGTCAAAAAGGAAAAAAGGTCTGGTGGTAGAAACTAGCCTCTACTACAGGAGTTTGGACTCTCACATCATTATTTTTATGGTAATTTACAAAAATCAGTCACAAACTCGCACTCAATGCTGATGGCTGGATAAGTGGGTGTGTACTTGTGCATACATTTGCCCGCATGTGCGCATATGCATGTGTTTATATCCAAACGTTCCCACTTGCTCATATACCCTACCGTCACTCTGGCAATCAACCTCTGTGAGAGCCTGATTGAATAATAAATTACCGCCATCAATGCATCATTACATTCAGTTAGATTAAGCCCCTCAAAATATTTACCCATGCAAAACAATCCAAGAAGATTAGACTATCACTTTAAATTGTCACTCTATGCGGAACGTAATCATGAAAGGGCGAGGAGGAGGCAGACGGGAGGTAAAAGTTTGGCATCATTGTCGCAGAGATACCAATTTTGAATCCCACCCAAAAATACTGTATATTTAAACTTATTCACCCCTGACAGATGCACATTTACACCAATCTCAAAGTGTTTTGCACCCTTGATGGATGGTCCTGCAGCCCTTACATCCCTCAAGTTCAAAATCCTTCGCTATGTCATAGCCAATGTTTTTGAAGAACACTTAGAAGTGTAGCAATAGGTAAATGGAAATGGCACAACATGAAAGTCTAAAATTTGCAAAGAAGTTTTAAAACATGACTTAGTTTTTTAGGATTTTCTGAAAAAGAGAAGAGAACCAAAAACAAAGAAATAGGTTCTAACATAGCAAACTTCTTCTACAACTTCTTCTGTTATTACCGATATATATATATATATATATATATATATATATATATATATATATATATATATATAATTTGATGTTACTATTACAACTTTTCTGTCATTACAAATTATTTCATTGGTAAAGCTTATTAATATGAAGGAATACCAAGGACACAGCCTCTGTCCAGTGGCTCCAGAATTCAGCTCCGTGTCACTGACTCAGTGTGTCAGCACAAGTTTAAGTATTTGAGTCGACATATTCATCCTTGTGTTAGTGAGAGTGAAGGTGGCTTTGGGTAAATGGAAGTGGAGGAGTGCCAGGCTTATATCTCTATCCCACTTTAGGAAATGAAGGGCAGCAATGAATCGCTGGAAATGGATCCAGAGGAGAACACGGGCAGTGTTAGATCAGAGAGCAAAGCGATGTTGAGGAACTGCAGGTCAATGTGAGCTCTTACAGAAGGTCCAACAAGTCACTAATATCTCTGCTTCGCTGTGTAGCTTTGTGAGCTTGCATTGTGCTTTTTAACATCACTGCCATTCCCATTCCCTTTTTTTTTTTTGTTCAACACCAGCCTCTCACTGTGCAGCTTATCACTTACCAGCTACATGATAATAATGAAGGTATGTTACAACATTTAGAGGCAGAAGAAAACCAGCCAGATAAAAAGGAGCCCAAGTAGACAATTAAGAGGTCATGAAATGCTAATTAAACCCCTGAACATTCATCGTGTATACTGCTAAATGCCTACTACGCCCATTACTATCAGCAGTGTAACACAGCTTACTGTTCAAAGCGCAGGTTGCGAATGTCTCCGTGATTAATCCTGACTATGCAGTCGTTTTCCTGGAAGAGACGCTTGTACTCAGCTTTCCCTCCCGGTTCCAAACGTCTCACCAGTAGGCCCAGAGTCCTGCAGATGAGCACAACGTTAACAGAGTTTAAAGGTAAGTAAAGTCACATAGTAGCATTAGAGGAGAATATGGTAAAAAGAGAGTGATCATCTGTAATGAAAATCGCTGATTCTTTTTAGGTAAATCCAAGAATGCCTGGAAAGCAACATACAGTAGGTTTTACATAGGTATGCACAAAATATATCGTATCTGTGCTAAATATCATATCGGTGCATACCTACTGTTAAAAGAAGCAATTAGGTTCGAGCTAGGAACATTGGCCACCAACGTACCAGAATTTTCGTTTCTCACATTTTGTCATGTTACAACACCAAGCCTATAGCTACAAGGAAAGGAAAGTTTTACTTTGTTTTTCCTTTAAAAACAGTTCAACCTCATGCTATGTTTACAAGAGAGCTCTCTGGAAGTGGTCAGAATTTTCAGATGTATAATGCCGAAAAGTTTAGATCTATTGCATTCAGAACAAATGGCAAGACAAATGGAATATGTTGTAGTTGACATGCAAGGAAACTAGGTGGCGTAATGATTTTAGCATTTAAACAAAATGCACATGGGCTTTAACCAGTGGCTTCTTTTACCTTACACACAGGTTGGACAATGAACTGAAACATTTGGTTTTAGACCGCAATAATTTAATAGTATGGTGCAGGGCCTCTTTTTGCGGCCAACACAGCATCAATTTGTCCTGGGAATGACATATGCAAGTTATGCACAGTAATCAGAGGGATTGTAAGCCATTCTTCTTGCAGGATTGGGGCTAGGTCACGACGTGATGCTGGTGGAGGAAAACGTTTCCTGACTCGCTCCTCCAAAACACCCCAAAAGTGGCTCAATAATATTTAGATCTGGTAACTGTTCAGGCCATGGGAGATTTTCAACTTCACTTTCATGTTCATCAAACCAATCCTTCACCGGTCTTTCTGTGAGTATTGGTGCATTGTCATCCTGATACACGGCACCGCCTTCAGGATACAATGTTAAACCATGGAATGCACATGGTCCTCCAGAATGGTTCGGTAGTCCTTGGCAGTGACGCGCTTATCTAAGTCTTTTTGCCAAGGGAATGCCATGATATGGCAGCCCAAACCATCACTGATCCACCCCCATGCTTCACTCTGGGTATGCAATAGCCTGGGTGGTATGCTTCTTTGGGGGTTCTCCTAGATGTGTGGGAAACAGTAGACGTGGACACATCAGAGAACAAAAAAAGTTTCACATTGTCCACAGCCCAAGACTTGCGCTCCTTGCACCATTGAAAGCCCGCTCGTGGATATTGACCCTGTGAAGCTCCCGACGGACAGCTTTGCTGAAAACAGGAGAGTTGAGGTGCAAATTTAATTCTGCCGTGATTTGGGCAGCCGTGGATTTATGTTTTTTAGGATACAATCCGGGTTAGCGCCGTAACATCCCTTACAGTCAGCTTCCTTTTGCGTCCACAGTTAATCCTGTTGGATTTGGTTCCTCTTTCTTGATGGTATGCTGACAGTACCCTGGTTACGGGGGCTCTTGATACTTCACAAAGACGTGCTGTCTTGGTCACAAAGGGCGCCAGCAAGACGTGCATCAACAATTTGTCCTCTTTTGAACTCTGCTATGTCAACCATAATGTTATGTGCATTCCAATATTTTGAGCAAAACATTGCTCTTACCCTGCTAATTGGACCTTCATACTCTGCTCTTACTGGTGCAACGTGCAATTAATGAAGATTGGCTACCTGGCTGGTCCATTTTACCCATAAAACCTCCCATGAAACCTCACTGACAGATGTTTCAGTTCTATTGTCCAACCCCTGTATGTTCATGTACATATATGAAAACACTTACATTTAAATGAGGCAGAAATGGAAAAACAAGCACTACTTTGGTTTGGTTTATCACAATTTCTGGAAAAAAATATACATTTAACTTTTAAGTTAAATTCTAAAAAAATATAAAAATTTAAGTACTATAACAAAAAATTTTTCTAATAAGCTACTTTAGATTCTATATTTGGAAAAATATGACCTAGAAAGATGCTGCTGCAGGAAACTGATTCTTAGTTCCTGTCTGTCTGCCTGTCCCCCTGTTTACCTTCCTTTATAAGTCCAGGTAGGGGAGAGTGATAGACAGGCTGTCTGAAATAATCCAAACCACAAACTAGGAGATCATCTTTGGCTTTGAGGCTTCCCTCCCTGGAGCTTATAGGTGAGAGCTCGCTGTATGAAATAAATTCCCAGAGAGTTTTCCTGCAGTGCCATTTCAGCAATCTCTTCATAAAAAAAGAAGAGACTATTACCTCCAAATACTTTCTCCCTCCATTGCTCTCAGAATAAATACATCAGTGTGCTCCTCTGGGCTTTTTCCTGAGCTCTATGGATAACCGCATGCAAAGAGAACTCTGATGTGAGCTCAAAATAATGCTAAAATACAATCCAGCTGAAGTGAAATGGACTAAAAACTTTAGTTTTTGTTCATGTTTTTTAAATCAATTACTAAAGCATAACCTTCATCTATAAAGTCATAAACTTTTGGAAAATGTTTGGTACGACAGTTTGTTTTTGTTTTTTTGTTATGACCCGGTTCACTGCGGACGTCAAGTGTTGATTTAAAGACCTCTTTAGCATTTGAGTCAAACAAGACCACTTTCAGAACATTACCGTAATTGGGTGCATAACGTGGACATCCACGCTCACGCCGCAAACTCATCTAGGCTGATAAGTGGGGGTAAATGGTTCAGCAATAAATTGAAATTAGGATCACCAACTTCCTGCCTCTCCTCCCACGCGTCTGAGTCTGCATTGGCGGATCATCTTAAGGCCGCTGAGCTCAGAGTAATTGTGGGAACTGTTCAAGCAGAGATGACTGTGCTTTATCTCTGCCGCTGTCAGCTTGAAAACAAAGAGTTGCCCAGAGAGATTACAGCGTGGACATACTCAAACAACTGTTGATCTGCTAACAGACTAGAGATGGATGATAAAGGTGTTTTAAGTTGATCCGCGATTGGTATTCAAAGCTGCAGCTGGCAGAGCCGGGGATAAAGCAGTATCTTGTAGACATTTATCAAAGATGATTTCACAAAAACATTGTTATTGTGTTTACTATATAATGCAGAATGTACAACACAGCCACCCCCTAAATTCCTTCACAACTCAAAGGTTTTTTTTATTGATCAGTGATTTCCAGAAACTTAAGAATTCAGGAAAGTAAATTAAAGTGTAAGATAGAGGTTTGACCTTTACTGCATACTCTGGAGGAAAAGAAGGCCTTGAAAAGCATTTATACAACTTGAAGTTTTTATATTACAAGCACAAACTTCAATAAACAATCAGATTTGATTACATTTGTTTAGATTTTAAGCCAGGTACCAAATGAACTGAAGAGTCAAACATAGTTAGGTTAATGCTTGTTTCTGTTGTTGAAGCATTTTTCTTTTGCATTTGTTGTGTTGCTTGTCATATATTTAGTGTAATTGCAATATTTTTCATTAGCATTTCTTTTGTTGTTTGCAGTTTTTATTTCTTCACTTCACATTGTTACATGTTTTTAATTGCATTAGTTATAAAGGTTGTTTTCTTTTTGCAGCACTTTTCAACGTTCACTGCACACTTGCTCCTGCTGGCCGTCATGCATTTTTGATAAAAAATAAATAAACTTTAGCTCAAAGCTACATCTTTTCAATGCAAAGGTCCATTTCCAATCAGGTTGTTTGGAGTAAGATAAGATTTCAGACAATAAGAATCTGCATCTCACTACAATAAATAAATTCCCTCATCATGTGGTTTGGTAGTAGTGCTGAATCTGAACAAGGCCACCTGCTCTCATCTACAACCTTTAACAAATAATACTCTAATCAAGATCATTTACCCATGGTAATTATGTCCTCTGTTTGTTCACAACTGAAACTGGCCGTGGAATTAGACGCTCATTAGGCACAAATCTCATCTGGAAGAGGTGTGTGACTGTCTGTGTGCAGATGTACAGCAACTATGCGTGTGCATGGCTGGAACTGTTGCAATGAGAAAAGAACTCAGCTGGAGTATGTGTGGGAAAAGAACTCTAAGTGTCCATATTTGGAAGTAAGTTCATTTTCAGGTGAGGCTTCGGTGCATCTGGATGTGTGTGTATGAAAAAGATCCTGTCAGCTAGAGTGACAGAGTCTCTAAGCTCTCTCCTGCAGCTGCCCCCAACACCCCCCTGCTCCGATCTTGTTTTATGTCAGTGCAGTGGAGCAGAATGTGGACAGCCGACGCTGGAGTGCCCACAGTTCCTTGTTTGTTGCCTGTCTTTTTTTTCTTTTTTTTTTCTTGCTGTCTGACCCCTCTGGCCCTGGTCTAGACACTAATGACAGCCCGCTGAGCTTAATGCCTCCTGTCCTAGCATACAGCACACAGGAAAGAACTGGGCCAGTCCATTAGCATCAAGCCACTGGCTAGACGCAAGTCTTATTATGGCTGAATTTAATTGTAGTCTGTGGTAGCTGTTAGTATCAAGCAAAGCTGATGGGTAACCAGCATTAGTACTCTTTCGTACGCAACACTGCCTGACTCTAAAGAAGTACAGGGGGTGAGTGGTTGAGTGAGATAATCCAAAAATTACTCTGTCAAGGTGAATATGAACTTTATTTAAGCAATATTGTTCACAATTTCCGAACGCTTCTATGTTTGTGACGGGGTATTTGCCCTTTGTGCTTGTGAGCAACTTAACTGTAAGAGCTATCGGCTGAGTTAAGGAGTCAGAGCTAAATATAGCTTTCTGACACTTCCTAATAAACAGCAACAAGATTACTGTCTCGAGCAATCAATGACAGACTATGTCTCCCCTCAAATGTCATCCCATTTCTTCTCCATGCTCCGTCTTTGCCCCTCATCCCTCCTCACCAGTGCTGAGTAGTCACATTCACCTTGGAGGTGGGCCAGTCTGTTGGCATTCAGCAGAGGTCTGTGTTTTACACAGGCTTTTAGTTTGATTACATTTGGACATTTTCTTGTGTCCTTTAGGTTTTTGTTTTTTACATTTTATTTTTTTAAGGAAAAACCATAAAATGAATGCATTCTTTTTTTCGTGTATATAAGCAAGGCTCATCAGTTTAAAGGTAGGTAAAAGAAAATGTTCTAAATCACTTTGATGCAGTTGTGACAGAAACTATCAGCATGCATCAGCAAGTATGACGTCCACCAACTTATAGTGTAACAGAAAATAAAACTATTCTGACTTTGCTTTCTTTTTATCAGTGTTGTTTGAAGTTGAATAGTATGACTGTATTCAGGTTTGGGGAAAAGAAAATGTCATTGGAATGGTAAACATTTGTTTGGCAACGCTGTTAATTTCACCTTTTATTTTTCTACAGTACAGAATCAACTTACGATTTGTGGATAAAACTTCAAAAAACTGCTCGCACTTGGGTAGTTAACCCAAGTTCCTCTTGGGTAGTTAAATAATTATATGTTAAAATAGGCAGAACAAAATTAAAACAATAGTTCCACTCCCAGATCAAGCCCCCAGAATGGCGAGGCATTTAAATCTCATCAGCGCAGACATAAAGTCTCTAGAGAGTAGCTTCAGACTAGGTAATACTATATCATGTCATGTTGTAACATTTTCATTTACAGTAGCATAATTTCTCTGAAGGAGAGACACGCAAAGAAACCCACTATAAGTCTGAAGTTTGCTGCATAAATTGGATGGAGGCATAGATATTAAAATTATTATTTGCTTATATAAAGATAATTGTATTTGTTAAATGTCTTTGTGTTTCTGATTACAATAGCAAGGATAAGCACGTTTCTACAGTGAGACTCACCATATCAGGGTATATACAGAGATCCTTATGTTGTATTTACTACCTTTTACTACCTTTTCTACTACCTTCAAAAAAATTTTTAATACCAGCACGAAGCAACGACTAAACTGACGTAGTGACAGACAGATATTCAGAAGAGAAAGATGGAGTGACAGAGTGTCTGATAGAAGCTCTGTAGACGTATACGAGTGTAGAGCAAGCAAATGAGCTACAATTAAGTGGAAACACAAGGAGTTGGATTAATCAAGATTTCACAACATGCCTTGGTCCATAGTTTTACTAATATGTCAAACAGGTTTATCCGCGCATTGCTATGTGAGCGGAGCCGCACACTCTTCCCAGGTGGGATTAAACCGGAGAGCACTGAGGGTTAGGATGGACGGCTTCAGCCCTGGACAACCTCATCCTGGTTCTGGACCAACCAGACGAGAGACGTCAGGAATCTAATGAAAGCCTTCGATCTGCCTCCGAAGCCCCGCCTTCTTAATGCTTCAGCGGCTCTCCGCCCTGACTGTGGCAGCTAACGGGCGTGGTGACCAATTAAATCAACGTATGCACCAACGGCTTTGATGTTAGCCAATGGTAAGATGGGCAAGGCGGGGTTACGTTTAAGTGATTTGAGAGGTTAACCAATCGGACTGTTGCAGCAGGCAAGCAAGCTTCTTATAGTTTCCCAACTTCGGCACCTTCCCACTAAATTTATCCACCTGCTGCTAAAACTAGTATAATTTGTGGTGCTACGATCTATGTTGTAAACGCCCTGGCAGATAACGTTGGCCAATCAGTGATGAAGAAAACTCAGGGAGACTTTGCTATGAACTAGTAATGGTTGGACATGTGTTTTAATAGGTTAACTCAAAAACCGCCAATCTGACATCAAATTATCTCCACCCGCCCGACGCAATTTCTACCAGGGCCGGACTTGGAGCTTTTTTCCGACCAGGAGTCAGTCATGTAACCAGGCCACCCTGGGCTTGCCAAGCATGCATGTTCCCACACATACACTTATAGCAAATTCCAAATAAAAGGTCACCTATTAGACCTACTGTGACTTCTGAGGTTGTAATATACAGAAACTTTAATGCTGTTAATGCTATAGTACTAAGATAATAAAGATTTTGCACAATAATAAGTGTCTAAGTTAGAGATTTATATCAAATCATGTAAAAAATCAACTGCCTCATTGGCACATTATCCACACTCTTAATACTAATGAACCCCAACGAACAGTAAATCCAAGGTTGGAATACATGTTCATGTTTGATCTGGGATACATAACAGCAAATCAGCAGCAGACAGATTTATTTAACAACATAATCACTTAATAGAATAACACCAAATTGCAAAGAAAGCTATTATTACAATTGAGAGCCATTTATGTCTATGCTAGCGTCTGGTATTGTTCATGTGTTGTTGCTCTACTGTAGAATTGGTTTTGTAACTTCTCCCAAATGCTCTACTTCCCCTGAAGTACCAGCAGGACTGACGTCATCACCATCACCATCTTTGAATAGCAACCATATGTTTACAGTTTTTCCATAAACTGTATTTCATACAGTAAGATTATCTTGCCTGTCTCACTGATTTGGTCTTGTACTCATATACATGATAATGGTAAGATTGTATCAGATTAGCTAGACAAATAAATAGTTTAAAAAATAAATAATAATAACAAAAATAAAGTGCCGAGTAAATCAGTGATTTTAACTTCCCAGTCCTTATGCTAATTTCAAGGCTAAACCTATATAGGCTCCATATTTACACTGTAGACTGAATGTCTGATCTTTATTATAATGGCAACAAGGGGGGACTGAATAAATAAATCTGTTAATTTTCTGCATTTTGCTGCTTTCTCCTCCAGCTCCTTTCTCTTTTTGTCTCTCCCCCTCTATGGTCCTTTTACCCCGTCGGGAGACCCGAGTCGCTTCTCCTCACTTCATGCACGAGCTGCTGTCAACAGACACACGCCACGCCCCTTCCTCCACACCAGTGTGGTTGATGGAGGTTTGGGGCGGGTCTTCATCGAAATAAACCAATCATCTTTCCCTCCTCACATGCTGCTGGCCTGAGTGCCTCTATGGCTTGTCCCAGCTCTGGTCTGTCTATCTTATATTCGCACTGCCAATAGACTATTTTTATTTTTATTTTTTATAGAGACGCAGGCCAGCAGGCCAATATTAGGCCGGCGCTTAGGGAATACTCCCGCTTCTCCCTATGGCCAGTCCGGGCGTGATTTCTACCTTCAAACTCAAAATGTAAACCGCCCAATCTGGCAACACTGTACCCAAATTGATTAAGAGAGCACGCGCGAGGTAGTCTAAAGGTGATGTCATCCCTATCACTCCGGTCCTACTTGCACCATAAAAATAAATAAATCCGTGCAAGAAATTTAAGGAGATATGCCTGCATGTAACAGAGTTTAGACAGAATAAAAAACGCATAGCCCCAGTTGGGCTAAAACATTTACTACCTCATCAGATGAGGTTTCCTACATTTTACTACTTCTTAAAGGCTTTAATTTGGCCTATTTTTTTATCACCTTTTACTACCTTTTACAAGTCCGCGGACACCCTGCATATAAAAATACATCTTATGGGATTCAACACAAACTGATAAAATGAAAAATAAACATAAAAAAGCAATGAATGAAAAAATGAAGGACAGCATTAAACTTTTTTTTTTACCTAAAATCATGTGAACTGAAAGGAACCACGTGGATCCCCAGAGGCCCTCCTTCGTTGGACACTTCCACTGGCTTGAGCATGCTTCTGCGGGACGTTGATGGATGACGAGAATGGACAGGGAGATGGAGACATGCATGAATAAAACGAATAGAGGTGACAAGGTAATGTACAAAAATGCAGCTTGTGTTAAAGGAAATACAGTCTAACATGACAGAAAAGGTTCATGGAAATGAAGACATGGAAAAAAAATTGGTGGTAGGTCCAGTATTGCGTTGCATATACAAAGTTATCCATAGCAAAGTCTGGCAAGTGGACCTCGGGGTCAATTAGAGATCCAAATTGAGACTCCAATTAAGTGATTAGGATCAGACTGCTAAGAGAGAACAGATTAATTGAAACCATGTAAGGGAAGGGAGGATGGGCTAAAGAAGAAGGTTAATTTGTGCAGATAAAGACATGAAGACAAATGAACCTTGAGCAGCATCAATGCAGATCGGTAGGACGGATCTCCTGAAAGCACACTTTGGCGTGGATGTGTGGTCTTCTCGCCAAATGTTAACAAAGTCACTCAGAAAGTTTTGTTCATTAGCATAACCATGCAAAAGTATTCCCAACCCAGAAAAACAGATTAAGTGGGTCAGTACTTTGTAGTTTACTACGTCTTTGTCTAAAATTGCAGCCATACGTCTTTTGAGTAGGTCTCCATAAGCTTTACACATTTAGATGTTGAAATTTTGTCCGTTTCATTCAGGTCTGTACTGTCACTTTTTCATTCTAACAAATTACTATAATCTATTTGTTAGATATTGTTTGTGTGTGTTTGCATTTACAGTACTTTCTTCTTGCCACTGTTCTATAAAACCCACATTTGTTAATAAAAGACTAAAAGCTGTGGATCTCTGGAACTCTCCAGAGTTGCTAAGGACATCTTGGTGACAGCGGTGATGTCAACGAAGCAGAAGAAAGAAATGCATTTCTTTTTTCATGCATTTCAAAAAACTAAAGAAAGCAGACGATCACCTTGAGTCCATCTATACTCAAGAGTTTGTGGGTCCTCTATTAAGTATTCAGTTGTATTATACTTGTTGTATTATATGTTGTTTCAAGGAACTGATTGAATGATGCTCAGTTAAATTTTCAGAGCTGGGAAATTGTTTTTTTAATTTAACTCTGCATTAAACATCTTCAAAACTTACCTATGACCTTGCTGTTGTATTCAAATACATGGAACACTTGTCAGACTTTTGTTATTAATTAGAGCTTAAAAAAAACTTTATCTTTTTTTTTTATTCACTTCACAATTACACCGTTTTTTGTGTAGGTCTGTCTTAATTTAATTTAAAATGAATTACAGTACGGCTAGAATGTAAGAAAATGTGAAAAAGCTAAGGGTTAGGAATACTTTTGCATCGGTTTACCACTGATTATGTACAAATAACTGCAAGGCGTTACCAAGGAAGCTTTGCATAACGAATTGTGTCACTGTGAGCTATAGTGAACACATCCTGAGCCCTGTGTGGGGCTTAAGTGGGTGGTGGGAGTTCTGTCAGTATGCCACTTACTCAAGACTCAACACAGGTGAACGCTCCAGTGAAGAGTCGGCCCTCCCCACGGGCTCGATTCGCTCAATCCTCCTTTCGTGCTTTCTTTGCTCTGCTTCTTCCTCCTCCTAAAGAAAATTGAGAGGAAAAAAGGGATATTAAACACCATCGTCACAGTACCCTTAACTTCTAACGCAGTTATTTCAAGAAATCGGTCTGATACGTCTCCAGCATTACCAGACATTTTTGCTTTAACACACACCACAAGTAAGTGCTTGGGTTAGATCAGCTACATCTGACCTGGGGAGTGGCAGTGTTTGAAGAGATACCGCTGAGGTGTAGAGCAAAGTGATTTTATGACGGTTGTTGCCCGTTTCTGTCGACCTCCCTATTTCAGTAACTCCCCATCCTTCAGGGCCATTAGGCAGGCGGTGGCTTTTACAAGCTGGCCAAACATCTGAGGACTTAAATAGGCAACTAGGATAAGACAGGAGCTTCATGCTCCTCTAATGAGGAATGAAAATCGTCATTTAGGCTCTCTTTATGGGGATGCAGCAACTTGAGCCACACGTGCAGCTTACATGCAGAGGCGACGTCTCGCCAGTAATAGAACTGGAGGACGCATGTAATAAAGTTCGCCTCAACTAATAAGCTGCTGAATCCCTCATCAAGAGTTAACAAGCACACTGTGCAGCAGAGTCTCTTCATTTAAATTCCCCTCCTGCCTCCAGTTAGGTTAGTGACTGTGGATACTTGAGTGTTTTTTGTTTTTTTAAACGTGTGTCTGTGTGTGTGTGAAGTTGTCAGCATCCAGGGAGTGCATTGTCACATGAGGATGGG
>JAVLVB010000179.1:666366-700783 GCA_032876305.1 Orestias chungarensis | reverse complement strand
GTGGCACGGTGAGACTCTGTCTTCAATTTATGTATTATAGTGCGGGGGTGAGAAGAAAGGAAGAGGGCATGAAAATTTCATCAGCTGTACACCTTAAAAGACCTCGCCCTGCCATGCCTGTCTGTTTCCTTTCTCTAAACGTCCGATATGAAAATGAGTCAGTCAGCCGGTGACCCCTGCCTTTAATTACATGTCAGCTAAGGTTTTGGATGTCTCAGAGGGCCTGTTATCCACAAAGCTTTTTTCTTTTTTTTGAACATTTTATGAAACTCCCACAGGTAAAGTGAGAGATTTTCTTTTCTTTTGCCTAAAGTAAACTTCTTAGTGATTCATACATAAAGATGGGAAAACAGGGACTCAAAAGAGTCAAAAAGTTTCCCAAAAAAGAATAAAGACAGCATGAAAACTGCCTAAAGTAAAAGGAAAAAGATGCAGAGGGGGGAAGATATACTTTGAGTGTGAATGTTACCATTTTATTTTAATGAAAAAAACAAACTAATTAGATAACAAATACAAGTGAATAACAGGATTGATGAAGCCAAGCTGATCAAAAGAGCACACATAATTATTTAACTGCAACATGTTGCATCCGTCTAGTAGTTGCTAGTATAACAATATAGGTTGTAGGGGTTGAGGCAGTAATTTGCCTGTATATTTATATTATACTCTGCATAAATGCAACAAATCTACTAGAAAGATGCACGTATTAGGGATAGGGTCAGGGTTACATGACTTTTAGATATCTTTTATACTTGATTCTCCTTTTTTTGTAACAGCATTTCTGTATTTAAAAAAAAATAATAATAATGGATACGTTTCAATAGGACAAAATATTATTTTTCAGCGAACATTGCATACAAACTGATTTAAAGGCCTAACATCTTTACTGTCACATTTACCATAATTTGTGCCGACTATATAATAGAGCAAATGGAAGAAAAAAAACATTTGGAATATATCGAACAAAGTGATTTATGAAACCAATAAATAATACAGGAGTCGTGTTGTTTTCTGATCAGGAGAATGACAGGCAATTTATATCTGGAGCCAGCCGCCTTATTGTCAGTCTGTGTGTCAGAGGCAGAGTTCAGGCCTTAGTGACAGTAGAGGAAAGACACAAGCTTAATACACGTCTCCCCTTCCAATTTATTCTCACTTTGTACTCCCTTTCTCCATCTCCCCATCACTTTGAATTCCCCCATCTCTAAAACCTCCCTCCTCCCGTGAGTGCTTTTAGCACCCTGTTGATCCTTTGGTAACCAGTGAAGTGGGGATGCAACAAGGCTTTTCAACTCTCCGGCCGCTCTTTCCCTAGCTTGCTCTCATATTTGCCCTTCTGCTGAATCCATCCACCCCTCCTCCACGCCTTTCTCTCCCACTCTAATGGTGGCAAAGATTCAGAGCAAAGAAGGTGGTCCAACAGTTTCCTTGACAATGATCTGATCTTCTTCCTTGACCAAGATAATTCACAAGGTTAGTAAGTATAGGTGACACGTTTCCAAAGGCGTTATTACTTCGTTCTGACACCTTGAATCTATGATTCAGACACATATTTGAATAAGTTATCCTATTGTCAGTAGAGATGGACAAAATAAAGTAGCTCTTGAGTTGTGCTAGTAGAGCCGGTTGGTTGTCATGGTATGTTACAATGTGAAAAAAATAAACTGATGCCAAGACTTGATATGCTTATCAAAGCATCTTATTCCACAGCATTGTTCCCAGCACTCGCATACTATTCTGAACAAGAGCAGCTGCTTCAAATATCATATGACTTCACAGAATCATCCTAATATGTTCACATCTACACCAAAGTAACCCATTTCTCAGAAACTTATGTCTCTTTTGGCTTTTGTACGTGATGCTAATCTGACAGGTCTGCATAGCAAGCAAAACTTTCCAGAAATTGAGCAAAAATTATCAAAATATTTTAAGAGTTGGACTCTCATGTAGCCTTACATCTCCGGAAGCTAAAAAAGTGAAAAGAACTAGGGATGCACCGATACCAACACTTGTATCGGGTATCGGTCGGATACCAGGCATAAGTACTCTACTCGTACTCATAAAATTGCCACCGATACCACGACATCACTACCACCCGCGGCGCTACTATTGGGCCTGGGTGGGCCTTATGGCGTGATCTCTGTGCCACCAGGTCCGCGGGCACAGAGCCGCCTGAAGGAGCAACAACAGCAAATGTGTGCGCACGAATAGCAGGTAAGCGCGTCCACTCAAAAGGTGCCCGGACACGCGCTCAACTCTGACAAACCGCCCGCTCGCTCAGCTCACTCCGCTCCGCAACTCTACATTATATGGAAATGAGCCGGGCTCCCAACTAATCAAAGACTGGCCTTTTTCATCCAATTAAATAATTGCTTCCAAATACACAAAGTTGATTCATACTCTCAGACTCACTAACATTTCAGTAGAGCCGCAAGCGACTACACAGAGCTGAGCGCGAGCTGAGCGAGCAGTTTGTCAGTGTTGAGCGCGAGTCTGAGGAAACCATGAGCGAGTGCGCCTGAGATTCACACACACACGCCCACAACCATTGCTCCCGCAGACAACTCCGCGCCCGCAAACCTGGCGGCACAAAAACCACTGAAACACTGAGTCGCTGTCCTCAGTACCGCAAAAAAGCATTTCAGTATTTGACAATTTTGTTAAATTTGTGTTTGTACTGTATGTTTGCACATAATAACTGTGGAAAAATACAAAAAGTAACTATATGTGTAATGGCGTAAGTACTTGGTATCGGTATCGGTGAGTACTCAAATGCAAGTACTCGTACACTACTCACTTTGGAAAAAAGTGATATCGCTGCATCCCTAAAAAGAACCCTTAACAATGTTGCCATTAACAGATGGTTTCCAGATTTGAAATGTTTATTTATTTATTTTTATTTTTACATTCAGTATTAGACACAAAACAAACAATAACAAAGTTAAAGTTGGGGTAAGGGCTTCATGTTGAAGAGCTGTCCTTGTCCATCACCAACAAGCCCCATACGTTCTTACTGTAACCATACATGTGTACTTGTGGATTTTTTTTAAGACCTTTCCTAACATATTCACCGTATTGGCCCCAAAACATAGTCTTAATGCAGTGGACCCCCATTTTTAAGGGTCAGGGTTTAGGGTTAGAGGTATGATCTGATCAGAATGGAGATCTCGTAAGGATTAGATAATATTTTGAGGGTTGGAGTTAGGATAATTTTTTGGGTACTGCATAAATGAAGTTGCTTATATGAATGACAGTCAAAGCCTTAATATGGTTAGCTTGTAGCAGGTATAAGTAGTAGCTGTGAGAGGAAATGGGTGGAGGAGCTTTCTACTGAGCCTCATCTTTGACGCTTGAGGCTAACAAGGACAGGTTCAAAGGTCAGACTGAATAGTGTTGGTAGGTTTTGATCCGAGGCTCACATCTGTGTGACAGCTTTATATGTGGAACAGACCTCCCTGTCATGTGTTTTCCCATGCGTAACAAAGAGTGGTTTATTTCCACAGCAATGTATACCGGACCCTAAGATCTAATAATATCTGAACATGAATTTTTTTTCTCGTTTCCTTAATGAAAAGTTCAAGAATGGTATTTGCTCAGCGAAAGCAAACAATTCCTAATTTATAAAAACAGAACTGCCTACAAATCTGAACTGCCTAAAGTACAGAACGGTAATTGTGAAAATGACATACGACAACATTTAGCCAGCCTAAGGTAACATTTTTTTAAGAGCTTGTTTTTAGTGAGCCAAAGGAAAATAGGATGCTGAAGTTTTCCCCTTCACTAAAAAAAAAAGGTTTAGACGCCTTAATTGTGTCCCAATTACTTTTAGTGAATGTGAATAAGCTGAACACTGAACAACCTGCAGGACCAAATTAAACTTCAACGTGCAGCTGCATTGCAATACAAAGACAAACTGACGGTAATAACTCCTAATAGTACCATTAAAGTTCATTTGACCTTGAAGGACGTTTACCAATGCTTTTCCATCTTAACTGGAGCCAGAAGCATACTGTTTTTACACAGCTTTTAAAAGAATCTTTATGGTGTTGGACAAAAAGCTTTTTTATCCTAATTTGATTCCTAATGGAGTTTTCACAAGCTACCTATGTAAGCTAGAAACCGGGGAGCTGTCTGCTCTTAACCGTGCAAGACTGTAGATGCACTTCTCGGTTTCTCTTGCAAAACTTAGGCCCACATTATTTCCATTGATAAGATTTGAAAAGACAGTTGGACCTAAGAGCTCAGCTTTAACCATGGCAAACATCCTTTACCCCTTTATTGGACCCCAGTTCACTGGTCTCCATCCCTATTAGGGCAACCAATACATCGACATAATAACGGCTGCAAGACATTTATTTACATTTATGTAGGCAATAAATGTGCATTACTGAAGGCTGGGCAGAGAGTTAAACTGCTTAGGGAAAGATGAGAGGGTCATAATGACTTTCACCCAACCCAGACAATATCTTCAATGCAATTAATAACTTGTCAGCGCAGAAGCCGAAATAGCTGTGGTTTACTTTTATATCAGACTTATGACAACGCCAGTGAGAACAATGTAATACAGGAAACTTGGTAACCAAAAAATTGGAACCCTAAACATTTGACATTTAGGAGATATTCAATTTGTTTGTAACACACCAAGACCCCATTTTTTGAATGGAAACTAAAGATCTATAGGAACATAAAAATCAACACCATTCTGCAAGCAGGATATGCAACTGTGATGGCCACTTTTGTAATGGTTGGGTTTAGAGCTTTATTTTGATTGACTTTTTGGTCTTCCTGTTGTGTTGTTTCCCTGTGCAGTACCATAAATGCAACACTTCAGTGGTTGTTTTCGGAAGTAGAAAACCTCTAGCTCGACGGCTTTCAACTTTTGTTGTTCGGCCACACTGCTCTCTGACCCTCTCCATGAGGACAGCCAATACCACATGCATTATTCTTATTTAAACAGGGCCGTTTGCAACAGTTTTGCATGTGTAATCGTTAATTATTTTTGTTTTGTTTGTTTTTTAGATAAACCCTTGTTAGAACCTTTTAAGACTGGACCCAATGTCTTAACATTTCATTCCTTAAATATCAGCATAAGCAGCACATAACCAAAATATAACCTTAACATCTGCAGTATTTCAAATGGAGGTTGTTACAGATTTTCATCATCAGTGGGGAGAGGGGGGGTGTAAAGGTCAGAAGAAGACGTCCTGGAACATCATGAAAGAAAGTATTTCTAAAAAAGTATTTCTATTTAATTTCTATATCCATTTGTCTTTTTAAAATCAGCAGAACCCCACCACTTTCAATCTTCTCTGTTTTTGTTCCACTTTAGAAAGGAATGGCTTCTGGCTCCTAGATGTTACAATCTGACAGAAATTAAGTTGAAACGAGTTGGAGTTTTCTAATGCTGTTAGGAGAATTAGATCAGAGAAGTGAGGCTGTATTTGTCCACATCAGCATTGAACAGTGAGATGTGTTGGCATTCATGTAAGACAGATAAACAGATCGGTGGACTAACCTATAAAAAAAAAACAATGTCCCATATCTATTTTTGTTTACTGCTCCAATAATTATCTTTTGTTCTTCTTTTTTTTTGTGGAAACCCCACTGGACTGTGCCTGTTTTATAGCAACCCAATCTGATCCACCAGTGACACAGCTGCCTTTGCCTACTGTAATGTGAGTTTGCACTTTAATTAAATTAGACCAGCTAATTATGAGGCCCTAAATCAATCACCGGGTCAATAAGCAAGGCACAAAGTGGACAGAAATGCTCGAGACTTTTTTTTCTTCTTTTCAAATCTCATCAATAACAGAGCTGAAACAGGAGCAGACCTCTCGACAGCGAGAGAACCGGAGGTTCAAAGATGGGAGGGAAGACAGCAAATGAAGTTATCATCAGCAGTGACTGTCCAGACCACTGCTTAGATAGGAGCTTTCTAAATATTTATTTTGTATGCAATAGAAATGCTTAAAAAAACACAAATGTGTGAGGTTTTACTCTTGTTTGTTATTAAGGGTAGGACCAGATTTTGTGTTTCTGATGTTAGGAGGGACATTCTTTTTTTTTTTGGAGGCTTTGTTGACGGGAGGTAATTGCGAACAGCCAATCCTGAAGGATGAGTGCGCGGCCCCGCTGAGGCAATGGTCCCAGCTGAATCCAGGGTCTTTAACCATGCATTAAAAGGAGCTCTGTGGTGCTTTTCACAGATTAATCATCATTTCGAGCTCATTAAGTAGGCGGACAGTCTGCTTTCCATTGCTCGGAACATTGAATTCATCTTTCAAACTGTGAAGGTCAGTCACTGAACATTGCCCCCATCGAAATAATGGCGGTTGTTTGAATTTAAATGAGAGCGCATGTGGATCTGAATCCAATTGTAATCAAATACAATTTCTTATTTTAATTATTTTTAGTAGCCGCTCTTGCAATTAAGTGAGCCGGGATCATGCTGATTTATTGAGTTGCACAGGAGTTGCCAACAGACTAAAGTAAATTTGGCATCTTACGTTGCCAAATTTCCATTCAAACCACTTCTTATAACAGTTACCTCAAGTGCTTTAGCAGGCAATAATGGAAAGCTGATGAGGGATCAACCATTTTTTGTAGCATTTTTATATATAATGACCGAAAATCATAATGATGCTTACATTAAACAGAAAATACACTCATCAGCTAAATGACTGGATACATTTAAATAAATGATGGATTTAGTAAAAACTGAAGATTTAATAGATGCTCTGCTCTAGACATTAGCACTTTGTTTGAGCAGGTGTAGAGGGTCCTGAATAGGGGCTCATCTGCAGCATCACAGGAGTGGTGTAGTGGGTGTTTGTATGTGTTTGGGGGGCACAGGCCTTCCATTTAATTTTAATTGGACGCTAAAATTCTTAGATAAAAGGGGAGACAGAAAACCATTCAGAAGAATCCTTCTTCCATACCGGGCTTAAGTGAACAGGGCTGTGTGGAGGTGGGGTAGAGGAGGGAGGGGAGGTTGTCTTATGAAGGCCTGTAATGAAGAGAGATCCCAAAAGCACCACTAGGGTCAGAGTAATTCTACAGGCCCGAGAGAGATGAGTGGGCTGAGGATCTGTGGCAGGAGCAGCTGCTGCAGCACGAACGTACAATGGAAAGAAACAAGGATAAAAATGTGAACACGAACCCGAGCCTTGCTTAGGGGTCAATGTTAGACTAGAAGCAATATGTACAAGAGCTCTGAATACAAAAACAGTAAAACAGACAAGATAAATATTGGTAAGACAACAACGTGTTAGACCTTAAGAAAATTTACTTAATTGCAATTAGGGATTAGACAACTGCTTGGATTGTGATTTTTGATGCAGTTTAACATTTATAGGCGTTGCATTAAAACAAATAGACCCTAAAGATATCTGGCCACTTCAGACTTCTGCTGGTTCTCATCTTTGCAGCTACCTGGTGAAAATCTCGTCATTACGTTAAACCCTCTATCAAATTATTGAACTACCATTGTATGACCATAAACAAACCATATACTCTTAGTGGTGGTGGGCATGTTTGTTTTTAGCACTTGGACAGTCTCATTTTGGACTACTCAACTCCTGGATGATGGTATTTCAGCAAAGGTTAGGATAGCTTTGAGGAGCTATTGTCCGAGGCTTTGAGGAACTATATACATTTGCATGACTCGGGATCGGATGAACTGGTTCTCGCGTATAATTAAAAATACACGAATAAGAGAAAAAGTTAAATAATACAGTTAAAAGAACTTGTCATAAAGTTAGTTCCCTTTATTTTAATTCTGGTATGTCACATGCTTTTAGCATATAATGTAAATAGTCATGGTGGGCTGCCATGGCCAAAGATGCCAGGGCTATCTTTTTTATCCTTGTCTAGCAACAGGTGAAACACAGAAATATGAAACAATGGGATCACAGTTGTACCAGAAACTGGGTACGAATGAAGAAATATCAGATGTAAGCAGCTTTGATAATGATGTTGAATGACTTCTACTTCAACAGCCTGTGTACTTCCAGCATAAGCAAGAGACAATTTCTGTGGTAAACTACTGAGCAGGGATATAAACTATATATAACTTAGATTGTCTTGCTTGGCTTCCTGGATATAAATCAACGACCACTGTTGATGTCACAAGGACCACGTCAGACAGGCACTGCTTAATAGATTTACCCAAAAAAAAAGGAAGAAAAAAGTTTTAACAGACCCTATGTTAGGAAGCAACATGGCTAGTAGTAAATCACCTGCTTAGTCCGGATATGATATAATATCAAGTAGTTTGGGTGATGATACGATGAGTCAATTTAATTTACATCTGTATTATTCACTTCATATGATATAGAAGTGAATAATACCTACAAAGTGAGAAATCTGTCTTCAAACCAATACTTCAGGATTAAAATCAAGAAAGCACTAAAACTGACCAAAAACCATTTTGATTTCTTTAAAGGTTTGTATTGTTCTCAATAGCTCTAACATCAAACCCTTTTTTCAAGGTTGTCATCAAACTCTTACTAATATGTTTTCTTGGCCACACCTACAAAGAAAGTATTTGGCAGCGATGGAAAAGGCAACTACTCTTCTGATTCTATGTGCCCCAGAAAGTGGATTTTTATTGTTGGCCAGGGCCTTATTATGTTCGCTCTGCAACTTAAAAGCCTTGGCTTGCAAATGGGATCCATAAAACAGTGAGAAAAGTCTGTTGTGACAATGGAACTCATTATGTTAGAGTGTACTCATTTGACTCTCTGCACAGTGTTGGCCCCTATGCTTTCCATGTTAAAAATTGATCCTCATCAATCACAGAATACTGCCACGTTAATCACATTCAAGTAATATAGAAACAAAAGTGTATTTTCAACGTTAAAGGTGTGCCTATGTATTGCAGTATCATATGCATAGATATTTCTTATTAAGTTAGTCAATATTTAAAGCAGACGGGTTTTAATATACAGATTGTGGACCTTGCAAACAGGGAAAGGATGGATCTGCTAGAAACTAAAAGAAGGTACCAATTCATTCCAACTTAGGGATGAACATGCAGCTTTCTATCCCCGCTTTGTTCAGTGCTGCCCTTTGTGATTTGGCTCCAGGCTGGCGACCTCGTTCTATTCCCTGAAGTCATTATTGTCTCCAACTAAGGTGCTCCTGCACCCTGTGATATGCGGGTAATGAGCTGGCTCCCCCCTGCCCGTGTTCAATTATTCTCATTGAGAAAGTGATTTCTCACTCCACGGAGCAAAACGGAGATGGCAAATGCATGAACTCTAAACAAGAATCGAGAATTAACATGTTCACATATAGCTTTGGAGTGAGGGGTAGTCACCCAGATGATGCAAATGATGTTGCTGACAAAGGTTAGATGCATGGAAAAATGGAAGAATGTCAGTATCGCTAACTTGAAGGGAAGAAAATGGAAAAAATGCATAAAAGATTGGATGTTGGAAACAATGCTAAAGTAAATTCTTAAGAAAGTCCTTGAAAGACATTGACAGCTTTTTCTACAAACCCTGTACACCTTCAGGCTGCAAAACACGAGCCTAAACATACAAACAGGTTCCACAAACCTGAACATTTTGATGGTTAAGTATTGCCAAAGGACAAGGTTGCTGCCAGTGTAAAAATATCCCTCCACTTTAAGAGGGAATAAGAAAACAATCTGTAAAATCCTCTCAGACATTAAAACCAGGGACACCATGGCAAAAGTGACTCCACTGTTATGGAATTCAGGGTGAATATTTTTGCCCACAGCCTCTTGCATGCAATGAACTGTGACTGAATGGAACATAGTGTCAGAGGTGCACACTCTCTCCACCAGGTAGCAGTGTAGAGGGACAGTTGCAGACAAGCAAAGAAAAAACATGGGGAAAGACTTGCAGGTGTGCGCGTTTTTTTGTTTTTTTTCATGGAGGGTGGGCTTGCTCCGAACTTGTGTCTCCACGCTGAGCTGCCCTGAAACTGCCTGAAGCTCGCCTCAGGGTCTACAGACTGTGTGGGCTTTGCCTAAAACAAGTGTGGGGGAATAGACGGAGTGCACTCTCAAACGGTAGCAATTACACATAAATACTTATTGATTAAAGTTCTTTAAAGTTGTAGTTTTTATTTTATTTTTTGGGAATCCTATCACCTTAGCATCATTTAGATATAAAATGTGGCTCTTTCATTAGAAAAACTTGATGCACTATTGGTGAAACAGAATAATTGGTAATAAAACATATACTTAGAAGCTATTTTTTTATTAAGCATTCCTGATAGAGTAAAACAAATATCTTTACCTTTCATCAGAGACCAGCTTTCCTGTTAGGCTGAAGCTCAGAAAAATGTACAGAAACTGATTAAATCACTGAAAAATACTGACAAGATATTTACAATATTTTCAAAGGACTGTTATCCCAATGCTCCTCACTTTATTACTCCACCTTCAGGCTGAGATGTCTGGTTTTTGCGTGTTGTTTTAGCTTGGATTCTCCTTTTTACTCATCAGACAAGATGCCTCATTAAACAACAAAGCGAGGGACGCCCTACGTTATGTAACTTGTATTTTTGGGCTAGCTGGATACATTTTTTCATTTCATGTCAGCTCTTAGAACATCATTTTGAGAAGAAAAGTGGCATTCAGTAGTTTATAACACCCTTTACTTCTATACATTTTGTCCTATAACGTACTTAGGAAGGAAAACACTTGCTTAACCAATGGTAGAAACTGTAGCATCCCTTTTAATCACCCCCTTTTGCTCTTATACCACAAAATGACAGTGGCAATTCCCTTGAGAAGAAAATAAATCCTAAAACCAAAGTCCACCAGTATGAAACTTCTCTGTATAAATGCTGCTGTTCAATGAACGTCCCTGAACAGACACAATCTCCAAAACCAATGGGAAGATGGAGCAACTGCAAACCCACCAAGACACAACCCTCCAACTGAAATCTACATGTAGTAAATATGGAGGGACTGTACAGCTAAGGTGGGAAAATTTGTTAAAATGACAACTTATACTTATGCACTTCATAAATCTATGTTTCATGAAGGATTGTCCAAAAGAAAGATAGTAATGAAAGAACACCACAAGGTTGGTGTGGAGATGGACGAAGCTGAGAGATATATGATGAAAAACAATTTGTTAGAGGTTGAAAATTCTTTCAGCAAATCTTAACCCAACTGAAAATCTACGGTAAAACTAGGGAGTTAAATGTCAAAGTCAGGAATATGTCTACAAGGACGACAGTCTAACAAACATGTCCCGACTTCCCTCTATCCAGCCCACTTCTCCAGCTCCAGCGATAATCCAAAAAGGATGCCTAAACCACCAGAGTCCCCTCAACTGACTCTTTTGGAAGATGAGGAATAGTACGTTTTCTCCAAGCTCTTCATCACCAAGGGAAAGCCCAGCCACCCTGTAGAGGAAGCTTATTTTGGCTGCTTGTATCGAGGATAAAACTTTTTAGTCATGACCAAAATTGTATGACCATATTAGAGCCAGTAAATCATAAACTGTTCTTCTTGAGAAGGCACTTCCTTCAAACCTGAAGAGGACAACCAGCCCTTCACAGTCAAGAACGACGCTGTCAGACTTGGAGGACCTTATCCAGTTCCCCTAGTACCTGTTTTAGATCTTGTTTAGAGCGGCCCCGCTCTATTCAGTGAAAGTACTGACGAACTCCGCTAAAACAGAACAGCTTCGGCTCTGCGTTGTGCATAGAAATCATGTCCTTTTAAGTTAAGAACTGGGTCAGTGACAAAGGTTAGCCCTATTGAATGTCGACATACACCAGGAACAGCTCCAACTTAGTTCCAGCAATGTGAACCAGACTCCTTCTCTGGTTGAACAAAGAACATGAAACAGCCTGGACCCTTCACTCCAACTCTGGTACAAGAAACACAATGCACCTCCTGAAGCAGAGGTTCAACTACAAGCTGAACTCTCCTCTAAAGCACCCTAACATGTGCCAGGCCATCCAATCTTTCTCTCTAAACTTGAACCTGAAAATCATAAAATAAGAAACAAAGCACCAAATCGTGAAACATGTCTAATCTTCTAAGAAAGTACCAAAAGGATAAACTTCACGAATACAACTCAGAAGTGTTTCCTTTGAATTGTGTCTATTATCTGTTGATTTGTTTAAACCCCACTGATGGACAGCTGGTGTCACTCCAGACAGTGGTGCAGCTCATGATAATGGCCTCGGGTTCCTCATCAAGGCCGCAAAATAACACAGTAGAGAGCCACTCAGCCATATCAAAATGTGGGTGTGTGAGGGAGTGTGTGTGTATGTTGAGCGGGAAGGCCCATTAACATTCATCAGTGGGATAATAGACCAGCATTAACGTCAGCTGTTTATATGAAAAATAACTCATAAGGACTTGGTGTATATGGGCTGATAAAGCATGCTCTGCTGCACGCCACATTTGGCAGGATGCGTGCGTGTATAGTGTGGTTGTGTGTGCGCAACAGAGTGAAGAGGGATTTAGGAGGTGGAGTTTATGAAGTCTCCGAAGGCACCATCTGACACTGAAATGAATTTATTGATTGGCTAGCTAAACAAAAGACAATTGCCAGATTTAACCACAGGCTAGATGGCCTTGTCTTCAGTGTGTGTGAGACTTCCACACACCAAACGGGACAAAATAAGAAAAAAACAAAATCATAACAATAATAAAGTTAATTAAAAAGTGTCAGATAAAACAGTTATATTTCTATATCAAGGAATTCTGTCAGATTAACATCTTTTTCTCTTAGGATGAAAAGAAATCTGAGCAAAAAGAAAAGAAAAACAAACCTTTGCAAGTCACAAGCTAAATGATTGGAAGTAACACAAAAATAAATAAATACATAAAGCAAAACAGAATAAATATCATACAGTTTCAAGCTACAGCAAAAGAATAGCACCCAAAATGTGCATTTTAAAAGTGTGTTGAACTCAAGGTAAAACAATTAAGCCTGGTAAAGAACTCAAACAAACAGAGAGAACCATGCACATAAACATTATAACATCAACAATCAAAGACATTCAAAACCGTTTCCTGATAATGTTTTTGCTGATTTTTTTAAGGAAGACATGCCCTGATTCAACAATAAGACACCACTTTATCCTTTAGCCTATCATTTCTAACCGGTCGTATTTGACAGTGTCATTCATCCAGTAAAGCAAACCTTCATCATTTGAAAAAATTGTATTATTTACTGTTAGTAACAACTTTAAGTCATCGAGTAACATATCCTGACTTAAAGTAATCTCCAAAAAGGTGAACTTCAAATGTAGGTAGTTTTCCATTCCTAACAACGTTATGTGGGAAATACCACAGGGGCCTAAAACTGAGCTGATTTTAAAAACGTTTTAGGGAATACATTGAAAAATAAGAAAATGAGATGGACAAGAGCTGTTGGAGCATAATGCAAAAGCCCACATGTAAATAACTAAGCAAAATTCAGAGTGTCAATTGTTTTGTTGGAAAAAAGTTTAACACTGTCTCTTTGTATTATGTTTTTACTTTAATTATTATTATTTTGAATTGGAAGCATAATGAAAAACATGAAGAGAAATGTAATCCACCACAAACAAAGAATTGCTAATTGTTTTTTTACTTGTTGTTTTTTCCCTTAAAAACCTTGATATACTGTATTAGAATGGTGATTAATGCTGGTGCGCGTGTAGACTCATTATCTGTGGCAGTTCTGTGGCACAGATCACAGTTCTTTTTAATTAACCCGTGGAGTGTATATTTATCTCACAATCTCATGCTGCTGTGCTATGTCTCTGTCAAAACAGAGGACAAAACATCAAACTCAAATATAAAACTAAGAGAAGGATGCCATCACGACTCAGCTACAGAGAGCGAAAATAGACGCCACTTACAAATATCTACTTTTACCTCTAATGAGCAGATTTGTGTTTAGTGATTCATTTTAGTCTTGCAGCTGTCGGATTACAAACAGCCCGCAAAAAGGAGTAGCCACCGTGTGTAAGCCTGAACTCAAGCTGTGGTATTCCTGCTGTTATTCATTAAATATTTACGTAACTCAGCTGGTATAACCTTTACACTGAAATAATAATCTTTAATATTTATAAGTACATATTTGCTGAGGTGTTTTATGGCAGAACCTTAATCCTGGATTAGCTGTGATTTAAATTTCTGAAAAAAGAAAATGTTTTCTGACGTTTGCATGGAAAGTGATTCCACTGCAGCTATGGTTAAAGTTCCCGTACTATTCTTTGTTTTTTGCTTTTGCTTTCTTGTTTTTTATAACTGATTAGTTCCTTTGTTCGAAAATGGCTCGTCATAAACAATCTAGGACAATTGTTCTCTAAATTTGAAGCCGCTAAGAAGATCCAAACTATTTAAACTGGCTGATAATTATTTCCAGATTTCCTAAATGATTATTTTTATCATCCTTGCTGAGGTCCTGCTTTGTTAAAACAAATATATAAACTTTACGTATTGTAGCATTTTAACATTTCTGGATGTCACTGTCTATATCCACAGAACCACTTTTTACTTTTTCAGCATACTATCATAAGAAAGTTATGATAATATGAATAAAACTGATTAAAAATTAGACGGTAATACTGGCAGCTGCTTATTGTTTTACCATGACAACATTGTAGAAATATTAATCCTTCCTTGGTTATGCTTTGAATATGAACAAGTAAAGATGTGCCAATCAGTTTTGTGGACATTTTGCTATTATGTAAAGTTTTGACCTCCTGATTGCATTTTATTATTAATGTAATTTAAAATCCTCAGGCTTACGTAAAAGAAGTCCTTACAAAGAACAACCAAAAAATACAACAAAATAAATGCTGAGAGAATATTTTCAATCTTCGTAGGATTTGCCATTAGAGGTTATCATGATTTGTGTGGTTAATAATGCTAACTGTACCAAAAAGTCTTTATGTTTATTTACTAAATAAAAGCAAACCAGAGACTGACAGAAGTAAGGGTGCCATTCAATCGGTTCCACCACCAGCAGGCAGGGCAGGTGACCTCAGTTACACAACTACAGATAGACAGACGGATACCGAACATGTCCAAAACCTCCTGCCGCCCCACATTTTAAACAGCTTTGTACACCTTTTATATTTCCTCACACTTTGAAAAACCTTAACTGGTTCCTAAAATGCTTCTGAGAGTGTTTTTGTCAAACAAATCTGGTCTTATTTGCAAAAAATCTAAACTCGTAAGACTTGGGATGGTGGTCATGGTCAGCCAAGATGTAAACCATCTACTTCCACTTAAAAGCAGATTTCACACTGCGTAACTACTAATGCATCACATTTTTTGCTTATAGCTCTAAAGTACATGACTCTCCGTTACCTACTCCTTGCCCTTGGAAGGTCTGAGAAACAACATCCATCTATTGTCTAAACCACCTTGTGGTTAAAGGATAGCCCATTCACATCTAAGGGTGAGCTACGAGGGATCTAGAGTACCCAAAAAGAACACATGCACTTACAAAAAACCCAGCCGAAGAATATTGGCCTGCAAGATTGCAACATATTCCTGCAACATATTCCTGCAAGATATTCCTGCAACAACGGTGTGTTTCTTTTTCTTTAACTGGAGGCATAAACAAATTTAGGCAAAAACATTTTTTTAAGTGTTTCCTCAAGCAAAATACTTTCTTTATATTGACAGATTTCAATAGATGCCTTACAATGTTTGCACCTATTCACCTCTGAGTCATTTGTCATTGTTACAGAGACTCTTCAACAACAAAAAAAGAATATCCGGAAATGCTGTGTTATATATCAATGCATTTTTTTTTTTACTTTGAGTGTCTTTAGTTTATCAACTGATTGTACAATCACTCATCTCCCCACATCTGTTCCTTGACTTCTCTTAATATTTCTATACAAGTCAGAGCAGGTAGCCAATAATGAAGACTAAGAGCCTGACACACGAACTGGGGGAAATCTTCTTCTCATCAAGCTCAGCACTTTAACACTTCCCAAGGTCATTTCTACTCTGCCTGCTGAGAGTCTCTGTCACTTTTAATAACTTTTAAAGGAAGCATATTTTCTCTCCTTTGACAGACTGAGGAGTAGAGGGAGCAGTCAAAGGCTGACTCAATCATAAAGTACCAATAGAGCGAGGAGGTGAGGTGAGGAAGTGAGGAGACAAGCCTGGAATCACTAACACTTTACATTGTTGCTCCACCAACAGCATCTTCAGAGCAGGAGTGGAAAGTCTCTCGTCATCGCTGTTTTGAGTTGGTAAAGGACATCACATTTCTACTAGCTTTCACAAATGTAACATTCCCTTTGCTGTCAAAGTATCCGAACTTTGCACCGCATTTTTGTGCCCACTGAGATTTAAGACATTGTGTAAGCAATATTTAACCATACAGGCAAATACTAATTTTGACCCATTGTTTTTCATGTATTGCCAAATTATACTTAAAATATGAACACACAGTTGATGAGGGTTGTCAATATCTCTATCCATTTTGGGCAGTAAATTGGGCCCCAATTGTGAAATAGAAACAAAGGACATAGGTGAGAGAGCGGCTTGTATGTCTAACATTTTCAGGGCAATCTTTAGACATGAAGCAGACCTATTGTTTAGCCTTTAACAAAGATTATGGGGGTTTACTGCTCCTAAATAGACTGTGGTTTAGTGAAATGTGATATAGTGAAATGTCCAAAGTGTTAGTCTATAAGAAAACAGATGTACAGAAAATCTTAATAAACAGCCTCAATGCATTTTCCTCTGTTAGATTTCTTCTGAAAGTTCTAAACTTTTTACAGAGGCAGAGGTCAGAATTCTGCATGAGTAAGTTTAATTAGCTGATTGCAGACCCAAAAGTCACTTCATCAAACCAAGGATCAGTGACTTGAATTTCAAATTTGATTTTGGCAACAATTGGTACCCCTTGAAGGTCACTTAGCTCTTTCATTGTTAATTACCAAGTAGTGTGTAGTACCATACCCGTCACTCTGTCTGGTCAGATCTATGCTTTGTACTTTCAGATTTTTCTTTCAAAATTTAATCAAGTTCATTATCAGATGCTATTTGCACAAGCTCTTTCTGGTGTACCTCTTGGCCTCGACATATTAGCTTGCTATAATAACGTTGAGAAAATATCACACACACAAAAAAAAACTTTTTTTCCAACTATACATCACTGATGTTTGCCAATGGTAGCAGATCCACCATCGTACCTGTTCTTGTTGATCAAGCCACTGGTCGACCATTGGATGATTGGCACTAAGGGAAGAACGAAGCAGGTCTCTGTGAAACTGATTGCGTCCAGCAGCTTCACGAGGAAGACTCCGATAAACCTGGGCTCCTCTACCCTGCCAAACAACAAACACGTGTAGATTTAAGAACGTGCTCAAAGACATCACTGTAATACAGAGGCAGCTTACAGGGGAGAACGATTCCCTATAATGATCGGATCACTGTTATAACAGCCGTCTAATAACTGTCTTGTAATGGGATTTATATATATTTGCTTATATAAAGTCAATATAAGTGGCCCAAAATGTAAGAGGTGCATCAAAGTTGTTGTATTTTATTTAAACATAACTGTGGACCTGGAGTAATTTCAGGGTTTTAAGAACACAGCGGCCGCGGATAGCTTAAATCCTTCAACAATTGACTCTCTTTCTAAAAGCTAATGTAATTGCCTATTTTAATAGCTCAAACAATGAATAGAAATTAATACCTATTAGTAATACAATACTTTGTAATTGTGTTCCATAGAAAACTCTGTGAATTGATAAACCCACAGTTGGTCTACCTTGAGTAGGCTGATACTATTTAATAAAGTAATTAGCGACAAAATATTGGTCTGATGTCTCTATAAAATAATTACTAACCTTCTAACTGTACAAGGTTTTCATTGGTGTTGATTGCACTCTTATTTAATAAATTACAATATTATGGTACCTGATTCATTTTAATAACTGTTGTATAGATTAATGACACACAAACTGATGCTCTCAAACAATTGTTAGTTATGATTTTCTGCTTACGGCTAAAAGAAAGAAAACATTTAGGGTTGAATATCATATCAGATTATTTGAAAAATGCCTTTAATACACAGTATATAATAATAATTTATGCAAAAAGACTTTTGCTTACAAAAGGTGCCTTATATCTGATAAATAAGCCCGGTTGGCATGCATTTACTCATTTATTAAATATGAAATGTAGTTTTTAAAAACCAAATACCAAAGCTTTAAATAAACCACAAGTCAGAAATTTACAACGAATCAAACAGTTGGAAAAAATGACACCTGGTGGCAGAAGGTGTTTATTGTATCTTGTGCATTAAAATGTCCAACACGTCCATATAAGTTCCATTCCGATCTGTCCTCATTCCCCTTTACCTTTTCTCATACCTTTAGACTTTTTAAATAGGAGTAGCAATTTTGAGCTCATATAATACATAAAAAAGGAACCTTCCAAGTCTATCCTGCCAATTTAAGTTAACAGGAATCAGACTACTGACCCTTGCACGCTTTGATAAAACACATGTTTTCAGCACGGCTCAATGTGCCGTGAAGGAGCCCGAGGAAGCAACGCAGACAGGACCATAAAACTCAACCGAACATGTGGAGTCTGATGGTGGAGACAGGCTTAATAACCATCACACACGCGGAGCAGAACAACTGACTCCTGCCAGCAATCTTTTACAGCTTATCATATCACTAAAGGCCAGGAGAAAAAAGAGCAAACACACACAGTACTGATTCACGGTTGCTAACTGAAGACGCATTGTGACGGATGGTGGAGTCGCTTGGTTGTGGTGAGTTTACAGCGTCAGCTGTTGACTGAGAACATCTGTTGGCTTCAAATATAACTCTGCTGGATGTGCATCTTTGACATATCAGGGAAAATAACGTATTACACACAATTCTTTTTTTTCTTGATGTAAGGCTTAAACCCAAATGTGTATTACCAGTGGTTAGATAACATGGATGTTATCATCAAACTTTATACAAAAAGCTATTTAGCATCATGACATGGTTTGCAAAAACCAGCCATTAGCATGTCAAATAGCATCCAACAAGGTAATCCATCTTCCCCTGCTGCATTGTCTTTCAAATGTTTTTAAAATGCTCTACAAAATAATAATAATAATAATTATTATTATTATTATTATTATTAAAAAATGAATAATTTGAGTTACATAGTTCCACATAGTTATTTGTGAATAGACGCCTTTATTTAAGACTAGCTGGACAGGAAGAGAAGGGGAGTAAGAGAAGTAGAAGACATACTGGCCTGAAATCAAACTGTTTGAGGAACAGTTTTCTGTTTATACCACTTCAGTAGATATAGGATATAAGTGGCAAGTAATGAAGTTATGTGACACAAACAAACTGGAAATTGTATTGGCTAGTTGTCTTGGTGAGATGGCAGAAGGTTTTACATAAAACTGAATAATTAGTGGTGACTAAATGTGCAATCCGGCCATATTGTAACAAAACTGTAAGCAGTTAATACATTAAGCAGTAAGTACATTTTAGATCAAATGAAAAATGAGAATCTAAAATATATACAGGTTATTAAGATTTTATTATTATTAAAGAAAATACTAAGTTGATCCCTGGGGGAAAATAAATGTTGTAAATAATGTTATGAAGGTATCTTGGAAAATAAAAAGAACATTTTATAGATACTGTTAGCTTTTGGCTGAAATGATCTCATGTAGCAGTCCATGATAGTGTAGATCTGGTGTCCCTCTGACTGAAGACTGAAAAATCTTCATCAATGAAAGATAAGGACTGAACGTCATTGCTCTCATTCTCAAGCCGGGGTTTGTGGTTGCAGTTGAGGTATCATGTGAGCTTGTGTGATGTCATTTAGCCGCCCTTCAACTGTAAACCATTCATTTTAAAAGATATGCATCCTAAGAAAAAACAACACATCAGCAAAAATTCTTCCAGCTGCGCATCATCCATCTAAAACCAATAAAACACGCCTACAGGTTTGATAAACTTTGTTTATAAACTTAAAGAGGGCGCTGCAATGAATCGTGTGCTCTGATTCCTGCTATCCTGTTCTCATTATATGTTGGGTTCAGAATGAAGGGCTTGTCCAGGTTAGCGCTCATAGTAGCGTTAACCTTTAAAAACACATAATACAGGTAATAAAACTTGCTTGAAATTGCCTACTTTATGCAGGTTCTTTGCTTTAACAACCATTTGAATGAAAGATCTAACCCACATTAAACCACTTTCTGATAATGACAGTGATGACTTTGACAATAAAAAATGTTTTAAGCAGGATCAGGCCTTGCTTCAAGACACACTGATCACTTATAAATTAGTTTTCTCAATCCCCTACTTCTCATTTAGGACTGCTAAAATATCTCATTCACCATCAGAAGTAAAGGTCTACCAGGACCTGGGAGAAAAGATGTTAATTAGCTTTACATCCCCCATTAGACACCACGGGTACACGAGACCTAGGGTCTTTTCTGCTGTAGGTTCATTATCAGAGTCTTAAAAAAACAGCTAAAAAGGCAAATGTTCATAAAAGGTAGTATGTTTAACAACTCCTGCCTTTTTATGGATAAAAGAAGGGCAATCAGAAAAAGCTGTTCCCAGATAAGGACAGCCTTTTAGTTTCTAACAGTTGATTTAAGGTAGGAGAGAAGAAAAGGGTGAAAATGAGGGAGACTGTGGGAAAGCAGAAGAGTCCTGTGAGCTGTTCGCAATCACAGAAGTCTAATTGAAACAACACCAGTACATTAGGCCCATTGCAGTTAATAACGTACTGTTAAGTCTTAGAAATGTTTGAAAATCAACATCAACTAACAGGTGTCTGTTTAAGTCCAGCTTTTAATATGCATTTATGTTTGATACTGTTGATGTTGGGTAAAATCATATGTCTTAGTTTAACCGTCATTGTTACCTGCTGCTCTAGGGTGCTTGTGGTGGTCCGTTGGCTTGGCTTACTGTTCTGGAAACCATCGGTCGTGGACCAGCGAGCTGGATTCATTCCCGACGGTTCGTCTTGACCAACCAGGGCCTCACCGGGAGGGGGGTCGGCCAAGGACGGATCGCTGCCTCGACGGACATTCAGTGACATGCCTGAAGGAAGGGGGAGAAGTGAAAAAAAGGCTGGACCATCATTACTTTAAGGATATCCTGTATACTCTAAAAATGAACAAGAAAAGTTTTTTACTCGTTATGATGAAAGATTTCGAGATATTGTGCTAATGTTCAGACTCCATATGGAATTATGTCCCCAAATAACAAAAAAACCAGAGACACTGTCAAAGATATCAGATATGAGACTTCCAAACCAGTCCTGAATTAAAAAGGAAACGGCTAATAGTCTTCTGTGTGTTTTGGTACATACAAAGTACGTAACTTGTTTAAAAATAACTGTGTTTTGCCACATGTTTTGGTAATCTAAAAGGAGATCATAACTTTTCAAACAACACTAGTTTCATGTTGAGGCAGGTAGCTGGCGGATGGCTTTCCCGTTATCCAAGTAAGGCCATATCACACAAACCCCAACAGCATCTTTTAATATGATTTTTTTTTTCTTTTTGGTTGCGAATGTGTTTCATTTACTTTATATGATGACTACAGGGGTCTGTAAATACCTCTAGAAATCAAGTAAAAGTAAAAACCACAAGGAAAGCAGCCAGCAGGCAAGTCATTGTTAGGTTGTGCTGTAGATCTAGAAACAGCACACAAGCCTGGATGCTTAGCAGGGACGGTTAATGAACACAAGCACTGAAACAATGTCGATGTGTTAAAAGCAGGAAAAATGAGCTGGCGTATGAATTTGAGCGGGTTCCAAATTGTGATGGCTGGATTATGGCCAAAGCATCTCTAACACTGCGGCTTTTATGGGGTGTTCCTGCTCAGTATCGCTGTTATTAAAATCAGTCCAAGCTAGAAACAGAGCGACATGGTCATCAATGCGGGTGGGAAGGTCCTTGCACTCCAACATACAACATACTTTAAATCATTTTATGGAGAACGTATTGCTGGTCCTGATAGATGGGTGAAAAAGTCAATGGCAGTTTGTTATGTATGAAGCTGAAGCGCTGCAGAGCAGGACAAGGAGGCTTATTGTAGATGAAAATGTTTTGACATGACTAAAAGTAAAGAGTTGTTGTCTCAGTGATGCTATATGAAATTGTCATACATCACCATATATTAACCTAAGTCGATCTAAAGAGCTTTATTCTCAATACATCTACACGACTACAGATTGATTTATTGTTCTTTTTTACATATTTATATATTTTTTTCAATCAGACTGCAATGTCTGTCATATTTAGCTTTAAGAACAACATATATAATCTTTGGAGGAATTTACACTAATTCCAATCATTGCCAACATTTCCATTAATGAAAATCCCATCTGTAATAAAATGCCGGCAAGGTTCTGTTTCCAGAAATGATAAATAAAGAAATGCATTGTTTTGCTGGAGGTCCCCGCATGAAATCTTCCCTTTCATTTTATCCAACCAATTTCCCTCATTTTAATTTGTGATGGGATTAACTGTGCCGTCCAAAAGGGTTTGGCTGGTCCCACGTTTAATATCCACCGCCGCCACTTCAGAGTGGGCTGGCAATCGATCCAGACTGAATACGGTGTGAGTCCGTTGGGGTTGTTGGCTAATAAAACGAGGCCCTAATCCGGCCTGTGTGGTGAGGGATTGTGGTGCGGGCACAGGGTCACCCACGTGTACACAAACAAAAAATTAGCAAAGAGAGCTCAGATTCTCCAGGGACTATTACCTTTGTATTGCTTCATCCTTTATTTACCTTTCACACAGGCCATCCTTGGAGGAGAAATTGCCTTTTAGGAATCACCACGGAATTAAAGCATTTCCACATCCTTACACATACAACTATGATTACACACCCTTAATGGTACGAGATGCCCAGAAAACACGAGTAACCACGTTTTTGGGCACATATTATCTCTTGGGCAGTTCACCTAACAGTGCCTTTTAGATCGTTACAGACGTGGTGACACGACTGTTAAATGCCATTGTTAGTTCAAACCAGGTGGTTCATATATCAAGGTCTTAATTTTGAATGTCAGCACAGCGTCGTTCAGGGAAGTGTCAGCTTTTCCATTAGAATGTTTTAAAGCAGACTATGTCTAATTAGCTTGACCTACATACATTTGGACAGAGATGACTTTATAGGAACCGTCTAACAACCTTTTCCAACAACAATAAAAGAGCAGGTTTCATATAAAGGCCCTTAATATGACTAGCTAATTAATTCGGAGTTCAAAACACCACCATGTATGTTGCACAACAGAAACAATAACAATTATCTCACAAGCGTACTAGTCCCTTCCCTTGCCTAGTCCTTCAGATGTCATATGATTAACAAAGCCAACACTTATTTCTATATTAATAATTCCAGCCATGTTTAACAAATCTTACAAATAGACTTTTAGTTTTTTGCGCATGTGAAAAATATGAGACATCGTGTTTCACTTTGTTCCATGAGAATTTCATAGGATTAAGGAAAAATGTGACTCACTTCATATGTTGTGGATGAATGGATGCAGCATTTAGACAGTGTGATATTATTTTTAACTTTCAATATTTTTAATTCCTTTTTTTTAACTTTCAAATTGCCTTTCATATACTTTTCAATGAGTGTACAAACCGTGAGGAACCCTGGTTAATGTATCAAAGGTCCCCACTGACTTAAAACAAGATTAGGCACCACTGACCAACCAGAGATAAATCCTATTTTTGTCTTCTTTTTTTTTTTTTTTTTTCATGGCCCTGATGCTCTTGTGTACTTGGGGTTTTTGCTTGCACATCAGTTCGATTTAAATATGAATGCCAAGTGGCCATGGATTCATAAAATCTCTGAAAGCTTTTTTTTTTTTCCAGGGCTACTTTCAACCTTTCAAGCGTGGACAAACTCAGTGTCTGAATAAATTATAGTACTAAGCAATTTTAGCTCTCTTTTTAACCACAGACTACATATTGATGTCCTCCGTGTGCAGGGGGATTTCCACTGCACACACAATGACCTGAATCATCCGTAACAGGACAAAGAGTTTCATTTTTGGACAAGAACATTGCAATGCAGGGATGGTGGGAACCTAAGGTTTCAGAGATTCCGACACAAATAAGTCTAAACGGGGAATTAGTCAACTAAGGGTCACAAAAATGGCGAACCAAAAAACAAACAGCATTTTAAATATAAGTCCTATTTCTCCAGAATCTTGGCAAACTAAAAAAGTGGAAACAAAACAAACGACTTCATAAACACCAATGCTGACTTTACGATGAGAGTGAGATTTATTCTAAATAAAAAAAATACTTTTTAAGCAACGGCTAAAACAAGTTATATCTGATGTAATAAACGCATTATTAGGTCTTCTGTAAACCTTTCATCAAAAACATTGTTTTCATTGTATCCGTCTCTCAGGTGCTAATTTTTAAAGTATATCCCAACAAAACATCTCAATAAAACAATATCTTTTCTTAGGAGTGTTGTTAGCCTGGCTGCACAGTTATTTAATTCAATGAAAAAATACAAAATTAAAGGTTGCAGCTGATATAATTAGAGTTTCTTTAAAATTTGTTGTAGATTATGACTAATCGGGGGAAGAAAATGTCTCCTGTAGATGTCTGTATTACTGCTGCTCTAGAGAGGCCTCTGTATATAAGTCTAACAAAGAGCGTGGTTAGGGTGGTATGCTATGATCTTCATAAAAACCTATTCTTTGCACTGTTATCTGCAGAAGAGATGGTTTGAAGTTTCTTCTTCCTGTCTTTTCAGCCCTGCTTCAGATTCAGGGCACCTCCTTTTTTTAGTCATCTGGAATTTATGAAGCTCCTCTCATTTCCATGACGTAAAAATTGGATAAAATGTGGCATGACTGTTCACCGTGCTGACGCTAATTATGATTTGTATCCAAATAAATTAATTAATACCAAGTGGTGCAAATCAAACTTCAAAGTCTTCACGTCACTTTTGACGCAAAGAGTTTGAGAATAATAATCTATTTTACAATTAAATTTAGGATGAAGAGCACAGATTAGATAGATCAATAGATATTCTTTAATTTTAATAGGAAGACAATACACACAACTAACAATAAAGAGAGAAGAAAATATGTCCGCCTCCCCTGTGAGGTGTCTAGAGGCAGACAGTCGGATACTTCAGCAAGAATAACACTGAAACGTGTTTGCATGTGACAGAATGTTGCAACTAGTCAACATGGATCCCAGGGGAAAAAAAGGAGGCATAAAGTTCACCTCCTCAACAGTCAGACCTGACTGATCTGTGTCAGTGACATTGTGCATGGCTTTTAGCCAAATGATAATTTAAAAAGAAAAACACTATAATTGCTGAAATTATGCTTTTATTTCAAAATATCTGAACAAAATTCTGGGTTTTCAGATTAAAAAAAATAAATGATCTGTTTCATGTCTGCTTTGGACAGAAAAACTAAAGCCACAAAAATGATTCTAAGATATTTTATCTGCTACTCCATTTCAAAACATGTAAAGAAGGAAATAATCCTCAGTGGGAGGAAATAAACCCCGCCTAGCCTGGTATGTAACCTATTAAGTCTAAGAAGGGAAAAATGATAATTAAAAATGATGAGCAGCTGCAGAAAACATCAGTATTTCTGTATTGGTCTCTAAACACTGAACACTTATAAAAACAAAATAATAAAAAATTCAACCGCAGGCAGGAAATTATTTATAATACAAGTTTATCTCATTGTAAGTGTAACAATAGTCATTGGTTTGTAACTTTGACTTAACTTAAAAAGCTTAACTTGGCATTGCAACATGTCAATCAAACCTATAGTGTCGTTTTGAAGGATTTAGGACGTAACGAGCAAAGACATGGGTTTTTTGTATTGAATGAACATGAAGATGTCAGGGCAGAATATCAGGGAGTGACACCAATGAAAACAGTAGAAAACAGGAAGAAAACAGAATGAGCCAGCGGGAACCAAAGGGAACTAATCAGGGTGAAGTGGAGGTAGCCGAGGAGAGAGCAGGCAGAGGGAGACTGGAGAATCAAAGGTGAAAAACAAAGAGCAGGGATGTACGGGGAAAAAAACTGAAATGCTTCAAAGCAATACCATGGAATATATGACAAGTCTATTTGTTGTTACTTAGTTTTGTTGTTGTTCAATGGAAGATGATAGCAGAACCGCAGAGTTGTTGCACTGTAAATAATTCATGGCTAAAGGCTAAAACTGCAAGACTCAGCAAAGTTACAAATCTAATCCTGATAACACATCTAGCTTTTATTCATATAAGACATGACTTATCATGTGTTCAGAAGGTGCTAACGTTATCGAAATAGAACAGAAACACGGATAAATTGAGAGAGAACTTCATTTGAGACAAGTTACCATGGAAAATAAAGGAACCAAGTACAGATGGGAAACTAGATAGATTCTGTCTCTCCTGTGCACTCCTGAGATCAGCCAACCACTGATGGGACACCAGATTCTCCACCAACTGTATCAACAGTCATTTTTTACGCTGAAAACGTCCCTTTGTTTGCTGTAAAAAGGCCTAAAACGTTGTTGATCTAAATGTCACAGTCACAGTGTTTCAAACAGATAAGCAGCATCCAAAACTTGCAGTTTATTACTACATGCTTTATAGACATGGAAAGTTTAGCACTGGTTCCAGAGAACTAATACACAAATTTCATCTTTTAAAGACTCCAGCTGTTTCCAGAAGACACCTAATTTCTGAATATTACTCTTTTTTTGTGGTTTACTAAAGATTTGTGGGATAAATGTAACAATAATGTGAGACCCATGTAGATATTATACCTTGATTGGATGGGAGCGTAAAAAATATAACCTGATGTTATTAATCAGGCTTTGTTCCAACAGTCCAGAACAAATTGTAAGAGAAAAACACAGAAAGATTCACAAACCTTCAACTGTGCAACAGTAACTGAAGAAGCTCCGGTTTGAACGTTTTAGAAAAGGCAGCCAAGAAACAGATGTTATTTTCAACATGCAGAGAATGTTTTTGATCCGGATCACTGTGAACTTTCGCAGCGTGACATGAACATGAGACTTTCGCCGAAATTCAAACCAGGGACGGTAAAATGGAAACATGTACAACGGCTCAGTCTGTTATTTTCTAGGTTGGCGCTTGGAGAGCAAAAACAGATTGGCTGACTTGTATGAAGGTTTCTGTAAATTTGCAGATTCAGGAATACAAAACCCTGTTGTGTGTTTAAGCTGTTAGGGGACTTTTTACCAAGCAATAAATAGTTATCAATCAATCTTATATCTGAATGATGAGGTTTGTTTTTATTGGGGCTTTATTGGACTTTAAAGTTACAGTGGGGGGTGTTTTCATGCCAAAATATTTTAAAGTTTACAGACTCTTGCAGGCATGGATGGAAACAGCAATTCGCAGCAATGACGGTTCACTAAAACAACAGAGGATTTGGTAACACTTCATTACCAGTTTCTTTTAATCGTATAGTCTAAAAAGAGGATAAACAGTGTGCATACTTTAACCTGCTATACATAAAGCTATTCTGTTCCAAAAATGGAATCAGTTTTCATACAGTTTCCTATAAAACAATCATGGCTGATTGTCTGAAAAGTTTAGAAACACAACCTGGACACGATTTTTATCCAGAAAGACGCCACTGGCCAACCCCAACCCAGTTACGCTTTCAATCCCCTTTTGACCCTGCTTGAAGAAGAAAAGCAGACATGTTTCAACTGTTTTCTTTCGCTCAGTAGTCAAAAGCTCCACTGCACTGGCCTCCGATGCTCCAAACCCTCTCTCTAGAGCGAGACCCTTAGATTCGGCTAGTTTTAAGTTTGATCTGTACATTCTGACCGAATTGCACATGACAAGGACAACCTGGCCCAGAAGGCTTTAGGAAGTGGCCAGAAAGTACAAAGATGTTATTAAAACCAACCCACGGTTCCAGGGTGTACTCTTCTTTTTCTGGACCGATTCAGAAATGAGATGAAAAGTGTTAGAATGCAGATATGAAAGATTTGTATCAAGTGCAAATCCTTAAGCTTTAAGAAATCCCATGCAATGTACATAATATCAGTAAAATGTTCCAGAAGGTCCATTTATAATTGTTTTAATGTTCTACTTTTTCTATTTCCTCTTTCTGAAGAAATACCAGGACTAAATAAATAAGAATATTGTAAGTGAAACAAATCTTTTATCTCTACATCTGGAGATTTCACATCTTTGACCTCTTTTTTCAACCACACATGGTTTTGCTAAACTTTTTCATAGCTAAAAAATCAAGAATCAGTTTATTTATAGAGCGCCAATTTACAACAGGTGTCGTCTCAAGGCACTTCACAGAAAATCAATTAAAATCAAATATACATCATAACAAATCAATCTGAAAAAGTTTCCAATCTAAGGAACCCCAGCAGATTGCATCGAGTCATTTACTTGCAGCATTCACTCCTCTGGAATCAGCAATCCCTCATACTGAGCATGCATGTAGCGACAGTGGAGAGGAAAAACTCCCCTTTGACAGGAAGAAACCTCCAGCAGAACCAGGCTCAGTACAAGCAGGCATCCGCCACGACCGGCTAGAGGTTTGAAAAGACAGAAAGCTAAATTAGAAGCACAGGATACTGAAATAATAGAGTTTATAGCAGCAGTTGTAAAACGTCACTGGAAGAATCTCAGCCCATGTTCTCATCCAAGAAGCTGTCTCAGCTAACAGAACGCCAGACCAGGTGTGGTTACTGTGGAGAGAAGAACACTAAGAGAAAACAAAAGGTTAACAAAGTTGAAATAACGGTAACTAAGTAGATTGGACAAAGGAAGAAAGTAGCAGAGAGATAAGTGGTCAGATTTGTCCTCCAGCAGTCTAAGCCTATAGCGACATAACTAAAGAAAAACTTAAAGCACATTATGCCCACAGGGTAGTAGCTGTACATTGTCAAATCAAATTGACTACAACACTTAAAAACACTTCCAAGGACATCATTCTGACTAAAGAGTAAAAGCTAATGTTAGACTTTGATTGAACCTGTGATTGGGAGCCAAAAGCAGGATTTCTAAGAGTAATCATATCTGAGGATGTTGCAGGGGAGCTATGTGGTAATATCCACACTAAATTGGTGCATATTATATTTGTATCCGGATAATTCAAAACAGAAAGTGATAAAAGGACAATGAGAAATTTACTGTGACTGAGGCTAAACAGATGTTCCCTGCATAGGCCAACTAGAACCAGTTGTATCTGTATCCTGAAACCAGCACTGAAAGAAGCGCGTTGAGCCATACTGTCTGTGCATACACACAAAAATAGTTCCAGATCTGAATTAGAGAACACACAGGCAATAGAGCCAAACTGATCAGCAAAAGGATAAAGGGGAAAAGGTTTGCCAACAGAGCATGCTATAAAGTTTTATTGACCTAATATACTCTAAGCCAAAATACAATGATTTCAAAAGATACTATGGAGGACTAAAGGTCCACCAGGGGTGTATGTTAAGTCCACTGCTGTTTGTCTTGTCTACTACCGCACAGTATCTTGACGAAGTAAAAAATACTCATTCAAGTTTAATAAAACAGCAATAATCTGCTCACACCATTACAGAAACGTACAAATGAACCGAAGATGTAAACATCAGAAAAAACGGCAAAAAATTACCTTAGAGCTCATTAAGTTGGATTTTTTTTTTTTACTTTTTCCAGATTATCTGCTGATCTGAGTTTCCTGTCAGACCAAATTTGGCCACTATAATGGATGTTCTAAAAGAATAATGTTGGCATAAAGTCCCATTTACAACAAAGTATTATTTTGAAAGTTCAAAGAAGTAATAAAGATGCCTTTATTACTTCTTGTGTGGATTGCTGAAATGTCAGCAGCCGAAAGCCCTCCTGAAAGCTACAGTTCGGGCTGTATTTCTTATTATAGAAACTATAATCTATTAACCACTAAAATACTTTGCCTAACCCTCCAGATTGCTTGGAGTATGAAACACTTTATTTTAAGTTTATTTTAATTTAACTGTCTGTGTAATTTAGTAGCTTTTTTTGCATTTGACACGCGAGTTTATAGTTTTCTAAATCTAAATTTTGAATTTAACTATTGTCTTTTTTGGTTTAACTGGTTTTGGTTTAATTTTTTTTTTGTTAAACCTTATATGCTGTGGAGAAAAGTACAACTAATCCACATGTTTTGTTGTACTCTCATATTTATCTCCTACTGGTTTTCTCATATTTATCATTTGCAGCTCTTTCTAGAAGGGTTAAAATCACACAGCCTGTGTAAAAGCATATTTGTTTAAAGGATGGTGCTCTGGGGAAAAATAAAGTGAGTGCATCTCTGAAATAATTCCTAATGCGCTCATTCACAGATTGTTTCTTTTTATGTATACTTCAGCTTGATGCATGCGACGCTGAAATGACACCATTCGGGGCAAAACAAACCGTCTAGTTTCTCATGATCTTTGTCCCTGCGGGTTACATGCGGTCGCAGCGGAGTTTATGTAACATGCCAACAGTTGATTTGTCGTTGGGTTTTTTGAATCCAGACTTCAGTGCTTCGTTGCTGCATTAAGCATAACACAAGCGACTTGCAGAGCCCATCTCAGGAAGCAATAAAGCACTCAACACTTTCACACGCTACTCCACTCATACACACATTCACATGATTCAGCTGCTAAGCTCTGGTTTTATTGGGGTCTTGGCAGTAGTAACAAAAGGAATAGCACTAGTAGCCCATTCCTTTAAGTGGTAAGTGAAGAACCACCATAGCTTAGCTGTTTTACTGTAACATCGACCAGTAACACCATACTTTCTTTAATCCTGAAACTTTGAGCACAATTAAGAGTTGACAAGGTCCAATGCTGCTTTCAGTACAATCTACTTTTATTATTATGAATTCATTACACTGCTAAATTAAAACGGGATTGGAGATCACGACCGATAACATAATTCATACAACTTCTTGTAATGTCCTTCAGCGCGAAAGTTGTTGCTGATTAATGAGGACTCAATCAGAGCTTCTTGTATCATCAATTTAGTATTTAAGAAAGTAGAAATACAGAAATTAAAAAAAGCCATTTAAAGCTCTTGTGTCCATTGAGGCAAACAAGAGCAAGAGAGTATAACACTTTTAGTAGATAACAGGAAGGCAGCAACATGATGACATCCTGCAGAGATTTCAACCTTTGTGTCACCAGAAATATGATGAATTTGGAAACTGGATAATCAGGTGTGATGTTGGTTCTGCTCCTTAAACAAAGGATAACTAGAAATACAAACATGCTTAAAATGCTATCTTGGTGTTTTACATCATAATCACCACAGAAGGGAAATCACCACAGAATAATTATCAGGTAATATATTTACCAAAACCAAAAATGTGAAAACAGCCCTCATATATTAACACTTGAATATCTAAATTTGCATGTATTTGAAAGAAAAATTTTCACAAAACAAAATTTAGGAAAACATTAAAACTATTTCTGTGATTTCTCTTCAAGTCATATACAGCAGGAAATTAAGATGCTTCTATTGGATCTATAGAAAAATATGCCGTCGTTAGGAACATACTTTCAGCTGAAAAACTCCTAAAACTTAAGAGTAATTGTAGAAAATAATGGCCCACAGAGGTGTCACGTTAACTCTTTTAGATGGTGAAATTTTGTGAAGCTTTGTTACTAACGTTTAGTTGCTAAGTAACTCCAGAAGCACAAAAAAGTTGCTAACAACTTCTATTTCAGTCACATGTTTACTTCTCGACAGAAATATGACAGAATAAAAAAATAATGATAAATAAAAAGACAGCTAAGAATAAAATTAACTTTAATGTTTAATTACAAAGAAACAATTCTAATCGTAAAAGATTGGAGTTTAGTGCAAAATAGAGGAGACGGCTCTGGCATCTGTATAATTACAGGAAATTCACATTGATTAATGTCATTTAAATCTCATCTCCTATTCAAATATTAACATTAGGCTACTAAGATGAAACCAAGCAATGGGCGATGGACCAAAAAAAAATGGCAGGTAGACTTAGGGACTCAGAATACAGCTGCCAAGAGCACCACAGCAATGCTTTCAAGTCTGATATGAAATATTACTGCCAGTAATTTGCTCGTCTGCATCGCCAGAGAGAGCGTCTCCTGCAAGTCATGTCCATCTGCCTGGTCATGTTTAAATGCATGTCATCCCAACAAGCCTCACTTTAAACTAAAACACTTTCTAAGGAACTTTTGGATGGTGTATTAAAATAACAAGTATAGAAAAACTATTGCATATATTGTGATTTATAATTTATAAAGCTATTGAATATAAGCTATTTACTATAAACCAACAGCCAACAAGGTTCTATTACTTGTGAAAAGCAACAGAAGATAATATATTACATTCATATAAGCTCCTACAATGAGAAGTTGTCTGTCTGTGGGTGAGTCTAACAGTTTTTTTTTTTCTTTAGTTTGTTCGCTAGTTTGATTGAGTCCAGATGTTATTATTCAGAAATGCTTTGTACCTTTTTAAAGCTGTTTTTTTTAGCAATGCATCAAGTTGTGACACAGAATTTTTTTGTGTTGGAAAATAACTTTTTTAAGAACCAAATGGATTTTTTACTGTTGGAAAAAGTTAGGAAAAGATGTCTTCTTTTTTTTTACTGATAGCAAAAAGAAACCCCCATTGATGATTTGTCTCAGGATACGTCACTAATAGCTTTTTTTCTTGTCTTGACAGCCCATGTTAAATATTTTTCAGGTAGAATATTAGCTTCTTTGCTGCCCTTTTTTGATGCCAGACATGCCTCCAAAAGCCTCCGCCTCACTTTGTGTGCAAACACACTAACACCTGCTGTCATTCCTGAGCGAGCTCTCCACCGACGGCACTTAGTATCCTGTCCAGGAAACTGGCTGGACTTTTAGGGTCAACCTAACGCCTTCACAAACCAACAAAATAAGATGGGATCATCCCGTGTTTTATTGCCGCTTCATCAAAAGTTATTTTACGGGAACCTTTTCTCTTTCCTTTTCTACCACAGGGCCTCAGCAAGGCGGTGGTGATGGATCGCTACTACCTACATTTCTTTTCTTGGAGGTGCATATTCCTATGTTTGCTTTGTTTAATGTATGTTCCCCGTTATCACCCTTCACCTACAGCGTTGTCACTGTTTGCGCTGCAACATTTGTCGTGTTGCTTCGTGTTTTACATTGGGGTTCTTTCCTGCTGTGCAGTGCCTTGGTTTTCTCCCTTTATAACCTCCTCTGTGTCACCTTTCTTCTTGACGCCAAGCTGCTCCTCGCATCTGCATTCTGACAGTGTTTTAAATATGATAAAATGAGTCGAGAGCCTACGGTTCCACATTGGATATAAATTGCTACACCTTGTCCTGTGGTGTATTAGCCAAACAAAGACCAAACTGATGAGTAACTATAAGACGTTTATTGTCATATCGAAAGATTTGAAATGAAACAATGTAATTCTGAGCTTCTGATATTTCTACATCTGGTTTATAGTTGTGAGGATCAGAATAAATCGTTCTTTTAACTACTCTTCTATAAAGTCTGCAGGTTTGCAAGCCCTGAGTTTGAAGAATCCTTCAGATTTTTGCAATCTTAGAGCCTTTAACCTCTAACGTATTACAGGTCAGTAGGTAATGTCATCGCTTACATATGAAACTAATCCTGATTATGTGTTAACATTGATTTATAGCCTGATTGCAAACTGGCCACTCGCTGTTAGACTTTTCGGTTATGCACCAAATAAAGACTGTCTGTAGAAACCACAGTTTACAGAGTAAATCAGAAATGTGACATAAAACTTGTGATTGCAGTTGGCCTTGAATGTGTTTTCCTACTTTCCAATGTAAAGAACTCACTGCTGTCCTTGAGATGTTTGGTCTAACTCAGCATGTGAACAAGCCAACACACAACAGAGGACACACTCTAGATGTGCTTATCTCAAAGGGTGTTATTATTTTAAGTGTGGGTGTTGTGGATGTCGCTTTGTCTGATCATTTTTGTGTTTTCTTTGACCTTTCTGTTACACCCAAGCCAAAAGCTGACCCTACGGTTACTCAAGGAAGACTTATTGATGACAACACAGGGATTCAGTTTCTGGAAATGATTAGGTTTGAAAATGCTCCCTGTTCTAATGTTGATTATATGTTAAACTCTTACACATCAAGTGTCTTGAAGGTTATGGATGCCATTGTTCCTGTCAAGGTTAAAATGGTTAAAAGTACACAAAAGGCACCATGGAGAAAAGAGGTCTCGGTCAGGGCACAGAAAAGGGAGTCCCGGAGAGCCGAACGGAAATGGCGTAAGTCAAAGCTCCAGATTAATTTTGAAATCTACAAAGAAAAGTTGTGTGTGTTCAACCAGACTTTGCGTAGAACCAGAGAGAGCTATTTTTCAGAAATCATCAAAAACTGCGGAAACAACTCTCGTGTCCTGTTTGCTACAGTGAGCAGATTAACAAACCTTCCAGTCTCTATC
>JAVLVB010000179.1:635482-666266 GCA_032876305.1 Orestias chungarensis | reverse complement strand
TCTGTGGATGCAGAACAACTTCCTCCAGTTAAACTCAGACAAAACTGAAATCATTGTCTGTGGCCCACAGAAACAAAGAGAAAGTGTCATTAGTTACCTTCTGACGCTCTCTCTGGAACCTAAACATCAGGTCAGAAATCTTGGGGTAATACTCGATTCGGACCTGAACTTCAACAGCCACATTAAATCAGTAACATCAACAGCCTTTTACCATCTTAAAAACATTGCCAGAATCAGAGGAATATTCTCTAAACCAGACCTAGAAAGACTTATCCATGCTTTTATCTCTAGCAGGTTAGACTACTGTAACGGCCTGCTCACTGGGCTTTCTAAACGGGCCTTAAGACAGCTTCAGAACATCCAGAATGCTGCAGCTCGAGTTCTGACCAAAACCAGGAAATATGACCACATTAGTCCAGTGCTCAAGTATCTACACTGGCTTCCTGTCACTCAAAGAATAGATTTTAAAACAGCCTTGCTTGTGTACAAGTCTCTTCATGGTTTAGCCCCAAAGTACATATCTGACATGTTAGAGCCATATGAACCAGCCAGGACTCTGAGAACCTCAGGTAGTGGCCTCCTGCTGATGCCCAGAGTCAGAACCAAACAAGGGGAGGCTTCATTCCAGTTTTATGCTCCTAAAATCTGGAAAGGTCTTCCTGAAGAGGTGAGACAGGTTTCAACTCTGCTGCTGTTTAAATCCAGGCTGAAAACAGCCTCGTTTAACTGTGCATATAGCAACTGAGTACTACTATTATTATTTTATTTTAATTTTATTTATTTTAAATTCAAAACTGATTTTATTGTTTCATTTTCTGATCTTTTTTTCTTATGCACTTTGAATTGTCTTGTACACGAAAATGTGCTATACAAATAAACTTGCCTTGCCTTGCCTACTAATCTATAGCCATGTCTTTTCAGCATTGTTCACATGTACTATTGGAATTACATCAATAACTTTGAGATCCTTGCAGCTATGTTTTAGTTGCTAAGTAATTTCAGCTTCTAAGCAGCTTTTTTATGACTCATTTTTTTCTAAAGGTGTTAAAAGTTTGCATGCAACTTGTAGCAGCACTGAACTAACCACAACACTACAATTTTGTGTGTTTGTGTGTGTTAATGTAATATTTTATTTTTTATCATCTCTAGTAGTTAAATTAAAAATAGTTAAATTGATCAAACAAAAAAAAAAGGTTTTAAAATTTATAAAATGCTTCCTCCAGTTTTAGGAACACGAAAACTGAACATGTTAAATTATTTTGCGACATTAGAACCACTAAGACAAAAATATGTTAATATATGGAAGAATGAAACTTGATCGGAATTTTCAACACTAACTGGACGTTGTGGCAATCGTGGAATGCTTAACTGAAGATATTCCAAAAAAAGACTTACTTGATCGCAGAGCAGATGTTGTGACCTCAATCTCACTGGCAGCTTGGTAGGGCTGGAATGCCGATGCCGAATTCATCTCATTGGCAAACAGGATCGGGCTCTGTGTCCCGGTGGAGCTGGCACTGGTTCCGTCACCTCCATTGTGTGGGTCCTGCTCTTCGTACACCGCAACCAGCTGAGGAGATAATAAAACAAATGTTTTCACATGCTGCATGTTTTATCCACACACTATTGCACTCACTCGGGTACCAGATACCTTGCATTAATCACAGCAATAACCCTTTAGAATGGCAACATTTTACTACTAAGTATGTTATGATTGTTTAATTTTAACACAAATCTTTATTCAATAGAGGGAAAATAGTAACATACTAACACATTTTAGAACATCTGTATTCCAGCAACACTGGGATTGCTCTGGGTTGCCAGGTTGGGCTCGACAGCAGGTCACTGCTCCATTCTAACGAAGACCATTTTTTGCCATTATTCCCGGGCCAAATAGAGAACCCCCCACCAAAGCACCAGATAATCTCATCACAAATATGCATTGGCAAATGCAAAATGCCCATATAACAAGAAACATATTATGATCATATCCTATATTTTCTTTTACATTAGCTTTAAAAATGTAATTGCTCAGTGCAGGTTACCCAAATGATTGAAACTCTTTCTGAAAGGTTCGTAGATTTTGACCCTCCCTGAAACAATGCGGAAGACAAAAGCAAAGCAATACTGCAAAGCCCTGTGTCAGCATAGGGGAAACGCCAAGTGGCTTTCATTTTCAGCTGAATCTGTTGCTTAATCTCTCAAAAGAAGATTAACCTCCAGTTCCATCAAGACTAAGCAACCAAACGGTAACAGAACGATGCACAGCAGGCAAGACAAAGCAACAGTGCATATATTAGCAACTCGAAATGAGTTCTTTTTTAATATTTCTTCTTCTACCTGCAACATGCAAAACAAACAAACCAAAAAAAAAAACGAGTTTGTGTATATCACATTAGATTGATCTGAAGCCAAAGATAGCAGAGTTTTTTTCCATGTATTTGTTATTTTTCATCTCCCCAACACAGGAAAATCTGCATATAAACAAGTTGAAATGTGTCCTCTGTTTGATTCAGTTCACATTCAGAAGCCTAGTATTACGCTTAAGTGTGCGTGTGTGTGTGAGTTTATGACGCTACACGTGTATGCCCGCGTGGTTTGCGGCGGCTGTAATTCACAGCAACATCTCTCAGGCTGGCATTGCGCAATTAAAGCAGCTTGCTTTTTTTTTTGCTTCCCCTAAGATGTTTTGCTTTATGCCGGCGCCGTCTCCGAGACCCTCTTTATCACTGAAAGCTTTCATTTCCCCCTAATCACGTTCCTTCCCGATGTTAAAATTACATTCCTTAGATTGTAAGGGTTTATCACACATGTGCTCAGTACACCGGAGAGGCAATCAGAAAGGAAAGAGATCTGCCGCTACGAAGTAAGAAGGCTGATAAAGGATGCATCGTTGTTCAGGCGTGCTCATTGGTAAATAGGCAAATTCAGGAATGAAGCTAAAAAGATAGGTTTGCCTTTGGTTTGACAGCAAACAAATTTAATGGAAGATAAAAGCGTAAAGTCTAAACGGTGTGGCTTGAGTGATCATTTTTTCCTCCCTACTTGTTAAGAAGTAGGACTCAAAACTGACTTCACTTAGAATTTTTATTTTAGTGACGAACGTAAGAAGGGACTGTTCTCAAACTGTAAAGTGAACACAGAGAAGAAGACTCGTCCCCCTGCGGCGTTTCCACTGGCCTGAGTGTAACGTGTGCGAGCCAATGAATCATTAGAAACAAAATAATAAGGCCTCCCATTCATGTGTTGCTGGGAGTGTTTAGCGACTCGACAAGCCGTGTTCCTGCCAGCTGCCCATTTAGAGAAGTGGTTAATACTGTTGTTGCTGTCAGGGGGAAAGTGTTATTCATTTTTTAATACTTTTAAAGTCTCATTAATTAAGGTCGCTTATCTTGGGCTGGAATTCATTCACTTAAAAAAAAAGCCCTCTGTCCGTATCTGACATTTAGAGCGAAACATGCATTAGTTTTTCATTATAAAATAAGACTGTCCTTATTTTGAATTCAATATTTATGACACCTAGTACAAGCGTTCATTCTGCTATAATCAGGAAACAGGGACGCACTAAAATGCGTCCAAACATAACAGCTAATTCCTAGGATAGAAACTCCTTGGTCAAGAGGTTTTTAGTTAGTTCTCAATATTTGTATTATGGTTGAAAATAATACAAGGAATTCAGAAAGAGACAAGAACGTTTTTTGGGTTTTCTTTTTTTTTTCAAAAGAGGCCTTTTCACTGGAATAAAGCAGGAGACCTCGAAACGGTCTCAGTGGATTTTTTTTACAAATGATTTAATCAAAAAAATTAATCTGAACAGAAATTAGAGCTGAGCATAAATTGATTGTACAGATTAATCCAATTTTCTCTTTTACAAGACAGGCACACTTTAGCTTAAAATACTGTTTAGTTTAGTCTGCCGTTAGAAAAAAGTCACAAAACGGATCTCTGTGTTGGTCTCTGAAACTTTTTATTATATTACATATTTATTTATTTTATATTGTGCCTCTGAATATTTCTGATCAGTTCAGCTATAACTACAGACGATACGAAACAATGACTGAGCCTCAGTTTATTATTTGAACAACTATGTAAACCACACTATTCAATTATTTTTAGAACCACAACTGCAGCTGACACGACTCCTGACATTCCTAAAGTTTCTACCAGTTCTTCTCAACTAACTGTATCAAATTCCCGCTGTTACGCTGTTTTCTATCTTGCCTGTTGCTATGCAGCTCTGTGTTGGTCTGAATATAGAGGAACAAAGTAAGTTTAGTGACTGTAAAGGTATACTCAGTAATCGGTCCCATCTCCCATCATTGTGGAACATAGGATGTAACAAACAGAAACAATCTAAAGGCACGTTTGGTCTGAGTTACCGTGTGATAGTGAGAAAGGTGAACGTGCTGATCTGTTCCATGTTTGTAATCGTCTTGTTTTAATTGTATGTGTTAGATGAGGCAGAGTTGGGACAAACAAGTCGACGCAGTCTTGCTTGCTTTTGAGATGAAATTGCGGATGCTACAGTTTCAGATGCACAGACATACGACCCTGCAGCATCATTTACTTCCGGCAACGCATTTTTACCATAAAAACACGTAAAAATACAAGGCGGATATGAAATGTCTGAGGTAGATTTAAAAAAAACTGTGTTTTTTTTAGATGTAAAAGTCTTCAACTTTTGTTTGACACAACTAACTTTGAAAGATGACTAAAGTATCTACAAAGCAGCAGGTAGATTTTTTCAAACCCCAGATTTTCACGCTTCTCTCTTGCATGTCTCTGAGCTGTCTCTCCAGTACAATTCTGTCTCTGCCAGGAAGTGTAGGGCACACGTGTTTAGAGGGAGAACTGATGCAATTTTTACTTTCGGTGACACAGAACTCAAACTGCTAAGGAGTGAAATCCATCACAGAGCTCTCGCATCCCTCTGGGAATTGATCACAACCCCTTCAGAACAGAGAGAAGTTCACACTTCTTTTTTATTTCTTTTTTTTATATATATTCACTCAAAGTGTCTTTTAAGGGAATGTACAACGGATGCTGAGAGTCAACTTTTAAAAGAGGGAAAACGTATTTTTTGGGCCACGCACAGGCAGGAAATCGATGGCTAATTGTCAAGCTGTGTGACAGCTGAGGATACCCGATGTGATTGGAGGGAAGGAGCGAAGCAGAGAGAGACTCTAAATAACACGATGCTACAATGAAAGACACAAATCACAATCAGAGATAGGAGAAGGTAGGGAGACAGCAGAAGAGCATAGAAAAAAGTGTGAAACGGGGGAAAATATGTTCCAGTTTCAAGGCTCAGGATAAACTCCAGAGTGGTTTCAAAAACCTATTTAGCTCCCACCTGCTTCAGTCGAGAGAACCGTGGAAAAGCACAGAGCTGGCCGTCTCATTTCATGGACCTCTCTTTCTCGCTCGCCTCCTTCCCTTCCTCCCTCCCTCCCTCCAGGAGAGAGCTACAACAGAGCTGCTGCTTTAAGCCCCTGTAGCAAGGCTGACACTCATCCACCTTCCGCCTGTTCCACTGACTGTCACAGCAGCTGCCAATCAGCCGCTATCTACCTGGAAGCCCGAGGGCTGCTGGGCAAAGGCATGCGCAGGGGAAGGATGGAGATGATGTTGAAGGGGTGAAAAGAAGCGCAGGATTGAGGAGGAAGCTGAAGAAAAGAGGAAGTCAACTGAGGCCAGGCATTTTCAGCTGCGTAGGTACAAGCTGTATTCGGTGTTTCCATATCATTAAATGGAGTGAGCTGGCAGACAGTGTTCAAAAAAAATGAGCCCAGAAATTCAGGGATGCCTTTCATGTTGGCCTCCTTTGATCACCTCCTGGCTTGTGGCAGTAAGGTGAGGAAGAAGAAATAGAGGAGGCAGCTGAGGGGGATATAAGAAGCACATTTGACTACCTTTCTTAGGATCCCCCTTCCAGACTCTACCAGAATGTGTGATCTGCAGGGGAGCATAGGCGATTAGGATTGGCATCACTGCAAAACGCTTGTCCAAAACACTCACCAAGCGGCGCATAAAGGACCAGGACAACAGCAGCAATTAGTGGTTCTGAATCAGGCGTGCTAACAAGGACAAGAGATTGCATTGGAAACCTTTACATAGAAAGTTACAATACTACCACAAATGTTTGAAAAAGATTTATGACACTAGGAGACTCGATGGACAGTCATCAGACAGGAAGTAAGTGGAGATACAACTGGGAAAAACATGCAGCAAAAGTCGAGGGGTCAGAAATCGAGGACCATAGCCTTTAACTATGGGCGCTCCACCCAATACCACAAAAGTAAAATCTAATATGTGATTAAATTTCAGCATAATAATCATAATTAACCCATCCAGTCAGAATCCAGGCCTGAATCAACGTATTAATATGCATCTTAATTCTGGAGCAGAAGAAGCCAGAGGTGGTAAATGTTGACATTAACCATGGCTGAAGCAAGCATTGCTGCCTTTACCTATCTTTTTTCTTAACTACCTTCATGTGGTCATGATTTTTTGATGATACAGTCAGATGATACAGTTGCTTAAGGATTTTAAAGCGCATCCTTTCGAGTTTTATTTCTGCAAACATTGCACGTCTCTAAGATGTCTACCTGTTTGGGGTTGTAAATCCTTCACACAGAAAACTAATGGAAGTTGTGTTCAAGGAGATTAAAAAACGACAAAAATCATATTTAAGCAAAAAACAAAACAAAAAAACAAACGAATCAAAGACCGAGCATTACTCTATGAACTTTCTGAATTGACTCTGGATTTGTAAAGCTGACAGAGACATACCACAAGACTTAAAGCGGCAATACGAAAGTTGTTATAATCGTTGACAGGTGGGCAAAAGTCTGTATAATTATGAGATCCCTTTTTATTAGTCAATCATATGCAATGAAGTTAGATATCAAAGGGTATAAGACCTTTAGCAAATCCTTTACCCGATGTGTGAATGAAAAGTTAAACACACTTGCGCTGACAGCCACGGTGACAGATAGCTTTTCATCCCACCTCTGCGTCATTTATCTTCATTTTACTGCAAGGGCAGTGGTGGCACAAAGTTATTACAGGTACAGTAGAGGTGGAACAGTGAAGTCTCATCCTCCAGAGATTCCAAGGACTCCAAACCTGCTGAGTAATTGCCATAAATCACCATATATCTTTTACACACTGCTTGTCTTTCCATCCATCTGTCAATTCATCACTCCTTTTGCATTCCCAGAACATCATGTTTTTTTTTCTTCAAACATTTATCATCTGTCAAATGTTTCAGCATCAGAAGAGGTTGGACTAAGATAGGTCTTCCTTTTTAGAAATCCACCATGTGAATATTTTTTATTACCTAAAACCAAGATCGGCGTGGACAACCTCCCGCCTCTCACTCTGAAGATAGAACACTTTTGAATATTTAATCTTCCTCCTGTCCATTATTTCTAACCGACCATGAGTCAAGCAATTCAACAAAGTGCTTAGTTATGTATTTTCCTGCTCATCAAGAGCATCAAATATTCAGAGAAAGAGTCTCCGGCACTCTTGGCCCATCGCTTGCATTCCAGATAACCGTCAAACGGCACCAGGCACCCGGCAGCGCATTAGAAACATATGCATATTGCAGGTGCTGTCACATGGGGTTGATGCAAGGGAAGACAGCCCCCTAAAGGCTGTCTTGCAAAAAGCGAGACTGGAAAAGATGACACACCCTGGAAATCCAATGTAACATGAAAAAAAAAAAAAAAAGTGCTAGGACACATAAAATATATCCTCTCGTTTCTGACTGTGAAGGTGTGCATCAGCACCAGAGGAGGGCACCGGGAATCAAAAGGAACGGGAAGACACAAGCGTTGAACAAATGCATGCCCTAATATCAAGAAGATAATTGGTTTGTTCTGTGTAAGCTCAGTTTTAATTTTTCTTCCACTTTGTATTCGGTAGAAGGCAGAAAATAGGGGAACAAAAACCAGGAACACATGGTGGGAGCACTGATACAGTGAGAGAATATACAGAGCAAGCAAAGTTTAACCAGATTACAGAGTCATCCCTTTCAAATCCGCGGGGCTAAGTTCTCGTCCAATCTTTGAAGTTTCCCTCCTGGGCGAGGGTAATGAATTCACAGATATTAGAGAACGGCGTAACGGTGCTGCCGACGCAGTGCTGACAGAGGAGAAAGCTTCTACGACGCCCCCGACACATTCTTCCATGTATATTAATACCTTATAACCTAAGCTCATATGTGCAATTCAATTTCATTCAGCCCTGGGAAATAAAAAGAATTAAAAATATACTTTAGTTTTTTTAGTTTTGAAGATACACACAAAAAAAAAATCATTGCTGACTGAAAAACAAGAAGAAAAAAAACGTGAAGCCAAGGTTGTCAAGCGAGACCAGAAAAAAGTGATGACATTAAAAGCAATTAAAGTGAATCTCAATAGAGAAAAAGAAAAACACACTAACAGCTTTATGGCCTTGATGGGTGTAATAGCCACTGATTGCTTAGAGGTTATTAACAGAAAAAATAATTCCGATTATTTTTCACCAAAACATCTACACAGCCTTACGGGGGAAACCTCGTTAATAGATCAGACTATATCAGATAAGTATTCATTTAAACAAGTCATATGATTTGCTTTGTGGTTGACAAGATATGTACATTTGATAGACTGCTAACTACTAGCAAATAAATATCAAAATTCAAGATAATTTTAATGTTTTTCTTTCACTTAAATTGAAAATTACACATTTAGACTGTTTGTTATACAATAAATTGGGCTGAAAAAAAGAATTAAGGCCTTTTTTTTATAATTAAAGACCATTTTAGGAATGTAACTAGATATAAGCATAAAGCAGAAAGTTAGTTTTCTAGATTATGAACCCTTAAAACTGTCCATTTGTATAAAACTTAATCAGTTATAAAACAAATACTACAATAAATAAGCTTACTTGTGGTTAATGTAAAAAGACAAAAAAAAACAAAAATACAGCAAAATAACCAAAGATTAATTTACAATAAATTTGCTTTTGCAGTAAAATGTGCATGTCCAGATAATCCTGGTTGAAGCAAATTGATCTGTTTGACTGACAAACGGAGCTCCACGACAGAGCCTTTGTCAGATACAAGTTTCAATTATCAATGCGTGCTAAATATAATATATTAAAAAGTGGCACATTTCTCAAAGACATTTTCACCCCAGCCCTCTATCAACTTCTCGGTTTCACAAAGCAGTCGCTGCCAAATTAGGGTTTTCATATCCGCCCTTTGGCTTTCAAGATGTCACCTGGGATAGCCCTGGGTGCAGTGCCTCATCGCCCGGAGCCATGGACCAACAACAGAGATTGTTTATGCCTAAATCTACTTAACATGCACAAGGAAGCAGTTTGCGTTTGTAGAAAATACAGTTTGGAATTAACACTTCAATAGACTTAGCTGCTGCTGCAAGCAAACGAAAAAAAAAACCTACCTTGAACGCATCTATTTCACAACTTCTAAGTCTTTGCTGTGCTAGTTGAAAATTCAACTAACCTTCAATGATGAAATAAAGCAAAGCAGTAATATAAACAAGAATAGTTTACATTTCATGTCGTATAGTGTCGTTTGGCATCAGATTTACTCTTAACACAAAAAAAGTACATAGTAAAAAGAAAAGTCAGTTTTCTTTAAAGCAGTTCTGAAGCAAAACAAAGTCTGTATTTACCCAAAAAAAACTTTAAGAAAAGTTGTGGAAGTAAACAAAACATCCAACAATCGAATCTAATACAGTAGACGTGTGTGGGATGGGTTTTTTTTATTATTCTAAAACCGAAACTGAGCCCGTAATCATTTTATAAAGCGTTTCAAACAATACTCGACTTTGCTAGGTGGAGAGCAGCATTCGTTGTTCTAAAGCAGATGTACAAATGCTGAAGGAAACACACAAGAACACCAGAACACCACCTGTTTTCTATCCTTGCACTGTAACAGGGTGACTCATGCATGCGACGCCATCAGTTTTTTTCCTCTTTTTTACAATACCTGATAGTTTACATCACCTGATAGTTCAACAGGAATTAGTGCCTAACCCTAAAGTAAAGAAAAAAACACTCATGACTTCATTCGATTTAAATACATGATAAAATGCAGTTTAGAAGACAAAATGGACAAAATCCAAATCTGACTACAACACAAATCCCAATAGGCAAGGCAAGGCAATGCAAGTTATTTGTATAGCACATTGTCGTGTACAACACGATTCAAAGTGCTTTACATAGGAAAAAAGATCAGAAAATGAAACAATAAAATCAGCTTTAAATTTAAAAGAAATAAAATAAAAATAAAAGAATGATAATAGTAATAATATTCTCAGTTGCTATATGCATAGTTAAATAAGGCTGTTTTCAGCCTGGATTTAAACAACAGCAGAGTTGAAACCTGTCTCACGTCTTCAGGAAGACTGTTCCAGGTTCTGAGGTTCTCAGAGTCCTGGCTGGTTCATATGTTTCTAACATGTCAGATATGTACTCCTGACATTTGGATGTAGAAATCAGTTCCAAGGGGATAGAGACTGGAAGGTTGGTTAATCTGCTTACTGTAGCAAACAGGACACGAGAGTTGTTTCTGCAGTTTTTGATGATTTCTGAAAAATAGCTCTCTCTAGTTATACGCAAAGTCTGGTTGAACATACACAACTTTTCTTTGTAGATTTAAAAATTAACCTGGAGCTTTGACATTCACGTTCGACTCTCCGGCACTCCCTTTTCTGTGCCCTGACCGAGACCTCTTTTCTCCATGGTGCCTTTTGTGTACTTTTAACCATTTTAACCTTGACAGGAGCAATGGCATCCAAAACCTTCAAGACACTTAATGTGTAAGAATTTAACATATCATCAAAATTAGAAGACGGAGCATTTTCAAACCTAATCATTTTCAAAAACTGAATCCCTTTGTTGTCATCAATAAGTCCTCCTTGAGTGAACAAACAATGGACCATATACATATCCTGTCAAATTGTCTGTTGGTCAGATGTCAAAGTAAATGATGCACCTGTGCCATAAATTATATTTGAATCTGCTTATTTGAGAAAAAGAAGCAGGAGTTGTTTTTTTTCCTTCGTGAAGACCTCTGCGTAGTAAACAGCCCGAGTGATCTGTATGTGGACAGCCAGGCAGGCAACACTCCAACCGGTGACCCAGTCGCCCAGTCGGCGAGCCACAAGAGAGCCAAGCGGAGCTAAACGCCCCACTGCTGACACTTAACAGAGACAAGAAACAACACATGGGGACAGTGGCGTCATTATCTGCCATCTGCAGGCCTGAGTGGCCGTAGCCTGGAGGTGAGAGGAAATGAATAGGAGGAAGGTGAGAGTGTGTATTCGTGGGGAAGTAAACACGCAATGTGAGAAGTGACGCTCCCCCCCACCACCTCAAAACACACCAAATCATGGCGGAGGACAACAAAGAATTGGCTTGGTTTGTAAAAAGGGAACACACAGCCTTCAATTTGTGAGGGGGAAGTGTGCAACCACAGGTAAACAAGAACAAGCCATCAGATCAACCACCAGTACCAATCTATTTGTAGGTTTTAAATTCACAGCTTTCATTATAATTGTATTATTTGACATGAAACATCATGTAGACGTGACAAGATATTAAACTGACTCACAGTTATGTAGTTTAGGTCAATAATTTTCATTTCTCTGTTCAATATTAGGTGTTTTACGGTGTTCTTGTTCGTGCGAACAATGTTAACTTGTTAGTTTGAAGCAGGATCTTCGGTGGTGTATGAAAAATGTAAAGAGTGTCCCGTCAGTGTGAAAACTCAGCCCACAATAAAAAGGACACAAGCTGCTGAGACTCTCAATGGCTTCCTGCAGCTTTCTGCTTCGCCTGCTGTTTCCGTGGCTGCAGCCATGTGCCTCCCTTTACGCAGCTCGACACCTTTCCTGGCTGTGGGGCAGGGGATGAGCTGTTTGCAACATCAACATTGTGAAGTCAATGATGTGAAGAAATACAGACCGTGCAAGTTCTCGATATAGTTCAAACGTGAAGCGCGTGTCCTGATATTGGTGGGTTTATTACATACTAATTTTGAAGTTTATGCTACACAATTACAAATAAGAAAACAAAATGTTAAAAATAACATTATTATACCAGCAGTGGTCAATATTGTCGATTATCTTTTGTCCAACAGCAGAAACAATAGTTGCTTCTTAGTTTTTGCAGCAGCTTGATTATGTTATAACATGTTTAACATTTTTGGCCTAACAATTACAGCTGCACTGATCTTAGCATTATGGCGGATACCAATATTTAATATCAATATTATCAGTTGTAGCTATTGAAGACATAAAAATGGTTTCGATTTTCCTTCGAAATCTTGAAACAAATTGCAACACCCCTGACAATCCCTGCTTCAGTTAAACAGCTGACAATAGCGGCATCTATAGCCACAGTATTACTGTCCCATAACAAACACCGCAGACCAAACCCCTTCCTTTCAGGAACACAATAAGCAACAAGATGGAAATAATACTGATATTTATTTAAAAAAAGACCAAAATTGGCAGATACTGATTTTAATCATGCAATTCTAATAACAGCTGTCATGTGACACTACTGTATTTATACCAAAGGTTATCATACTCTGCCCTAACCTAATGTGTTTTCAATAATAATAATACTACATACAACAACACCAACCAAAGTTGACACTGAATTAATTAATAGCAAAACTCCAACTCAAATAACTAAAACCTAATGAATTCTTCCAAACTCCTCTGTTATGTCTGGAGTTTTTAAGTCGAGTCTGGCTCTCAGCTCAGCTGCTTTGTTCTTCCCAGCAGAAAGTCAGCATCGGTTCCAGACAACTTGTGCCCTCTAGTGAATGTTACACTTTAAAAACCCTGGAAGTAACAGCCCTCCTCCACTTACTCTGCAGCTTAGTTATGTAAAGAGTAGCGGCGCATTATGTATCCTAATTTAAAAAATAAATATGTTCATATCACAGCTTTTATATGGCAAACATATATTCTTTTTGTGATTGTAAGACTCTAATAAAATCAGAACAGACAATTAAAAAGGCCCCTGATCAAGGCTAATGGAAATCATTTCTTTCACAGATTGCCCCTTCTTACTGTAAATCTGTGACAGGAGAGCAAGGAAAATAGAAGGACTTTGGGGGTAAAAGCAGATGCATCTCTATGCTCAAGATGGGAAATGACTCAACAGCACGCCCTACCCTGTGCATAATAGGAGATTACACGACGGGGTGGGGGTGTTAGTCTAGGGAGTGCTGCTGAACTCCCGTAACCTCAATTATTCAGCATTAGGCCCTGCTATTGATTTCCTGTTGGATCGACTTACTGAGTCTCGAGCATTGGGACAGTGACATGCTATAGCCCGATCTGGGAGGGATGGTTGGGACTGGATAGATAGATAGATGGATGGGAGTCTATTAGGAGAGTAAAAAGAGATAAAGATCCAAATGAAAGAGGCACAGTTTAATTAAAGGTAGCTCTTATCAAGGCGGTGATAAATTAGGACTTCAGAATTCATGGGTTAGTTAGTTTGTTAGAGGAGAAGGGACTGGTTAGTTTGGCTTGGCAACATCGAATAGAGGCCAGAGGGTTCCCATGGCCTGGGCTCTCACTGAGGCCAGAACAATATTTATGTTAGAAAAGAAAAGCTCTTCGGCTTTCAAATATGTTAGGTAATACTTGAAGACACAAGAATTTTTAAAGGGTCATGTTGTGTTAGTGGTATATGTTAGAGTTGTTCTCAAGGATTCATTAATATGAAGGCCATTTTCAGCGAAAATAAATAAAAAACCTTGTCAAACAAAATCACAGTCCGGGGTTCTCACACTTATCTATTCTGACAACAGGAGCAAAATCTTGAGTTCTGATTCATTCTGCGTTAAGCCAGTCACATCTGGCATCGTCTGTACCTACTGTGGCGGCATGGTCAGACGTGGGTCAGCTTCCAAATGAAACATATGGTTTGGGGCTGTATGTGAGAAGCTTCTCCTTGGCCTAACCTTGGGAAGTTGTGCCCAGCAGGTTCGGGGCTTGGAAAACGAGAGTGGGCTAATATGAGTCCCAAAGACTGAGTAAAAGAATGCTAATTCAAGAAAACCAAGGGAAAAAGTTGGTAGAAGCTGGAAAACAGGCGATGACAAAGCAGGGTATTGATTTTTTCAGGTCTTAGAAGTTTAACTTCTACTGATTTGATCAATGTCTTTAAATATATAAAAAAAGAACTGACTTTCTTGAACTGCCTCGGTTCAGGTGCCATCAAAATTTGGTACTGTAAGACCTGGGACCCAATCCAAAACAATTTGGAGAGCAAATCCTGTGTCAAAACAAGATCAACCTTTATAGACGCATGGAAGATATTTGACAGCTTATTATGGAGAAGCTTTTTGATTAGCCAGTCAGCTTATCGGGATAAACAACAAAAATTAAGAATGTACAAAAAAAGAAGAATGCATGAACAACAGCCTGCTTTTATCAAGTAGGCTATCATCATTCGATATGGCATAAATCAATTTTTTTATTTTATTTTTTGCAACCCAGTACCAAGTATAATCTTTGCAGCATGAACAGCCACATTTTGATTTGTGTCACTTTCTTATTTGGTACTAAATCTGATACGTATTTACTCATTTTCAAAGCATCTGCACTCAGAAGAGTCATGATGATTTTATCCGACTTTCAATCTACAGACAGCAGCTTAATACCCTCTGTTAAAACTACACTGCTGTCTGATGTCTACACATCTCTGCAAATGAGCGTTGCTGTAGGGCTGAAAATGTTTACCCAGAAGTCAGATGGCGGGCCCATTAACGTAGTAGTATGATCTGATCACATCAGAAATTGGAATTGAGCATCAAGACCTGCTGTTCGAATGTAGCCATGGTTGTTGGGTTTTGTTAGCTGATAACGTCCTTTGATACAGTGTAGTATAAGTGTCCCCCATTGTGTTGAGGCAACTTTATACTAGAGATAAAATAACTATTATTAACAATAAATTCACACAATATAAAAAAAAACACCTTAAAGTTAAACATATACTTTAAAACAACAACATCGCCTTCAGAGACAAAGCTGCTTTGTGGCTGCTGGGCTATGTGGGTTGAGGCTCGTAGGTAGGCTCAGGTCTTGGTGCTGAGTTGTTAGCCCTCAGGAATTCCCCACAGAAAAATCAACTCTTAATTGGCAAGGCTGATGACATGCTCAAGCAAGAAACCACAGCACCTGTTTATGACTGTTTAAAGGAAAACTGTGTGTCCTCTGTAGAAACCTATCCATGTTTTTACCAGGATAGCATGTCAAGAGAAGGTTTTCGGTTCAGGTTTGTGTGCCTCCGGGCTTGAGGCCAGATCTAACCTTACTTAATTGATATCAAAACCTTTCAGTTCAGCTATTTTGACAACACAGATCTCATAAATGTCATACAAATGTTGACTCTATTTGTCATGGGAAAGACAAGTTTCGAGATATACCACCATTAAGGTAAATGTAGACAAAACCTGTCAAGACTTACACCCGTCTTTGAAACTCATCAAAGAGTTTTGAGATTGATGACCTAAAGGGACAAATCATCCAAGTGCACAATTATGGAACAAGCAGTTGCATCCAACTGTTTTGGTTCACCCACAATTCAAAGATTTAGCAAAATGAAAAACAGGTTCACAACTGTGGGATGAGGAGGGAGATAAAGGGGAATCTGATGCTGGGGTAAAATGAAGATCAGCTCTTCACGAGATCCCAGACCTCTGTACTGACATGCATAGAGGGAAGAATGCAAATTAGGCGATATATCTTACTGTTAGACACTGTCAGAGGTACAGATGAGCGGCTCTGTTCTTTTCTCTTGTCCACTACCTTAGAATGTAGACTCATACTCTTTATTCCTGTCAGTCTGAAATCTTCCTCTTATTTCCCTTTATTTTTCACTAAATTTATTTTTTGAAATGTAACTCTTTGCTGTCTCTGGGTGTCTTAACTTTATATCTGAAACTTGTGATAGAGCTATGATGAAGTTCAGCCAAGTAAATTTTCTTTGGTTTCCCTATTTTTTACGACTTTTTCTAGGCACCTTTTTAAAAGTAGCTTTTATAACACAAATTCTTCCGCTTGCTAACTAATGAAAAGTAAAATATAGGTTTATAACATGCACAGTTTAATTGACTTCAGCCGAAAGTGACAGCCAGAAAACCTCTATCCAAGGCATGACAGTGTTCAGGCCACTCTGTGCTACTTTATGTGCACCATACTCTGTCCTAATTCACTTCTCTCTCCTGTTAGCAGGCCTTCAAACCAATTAACACCTACACAGCCATTCAGCTCTGATTCCAAAAAGCTGGATGCAATTAGTAAAAGGAAACATGGACACTAAAAACAGGAAGGGGATTTAGAATACCAAACAGGGTTTTGTAAATAGTGTTCATACGCCAACTAATGGGGGCCGTGATAGTACTCGGGTATGAATTCATGACTGTGAAATTGACGATTTTTGATGATTAAGCAAACCACATTCAAAACGTAAAATGGGGGACACTATATTGAGTAACGTAAAGAAAATACAAAGGATATTAGAATCAACTTTGGTCTTTCTTTCATACAAACAGGTTTATTTGAATTTTAAAGACTCCCATGGGGACGAGAGGGGAAGTTAAAGTACCGCACTGTGATCTTCAAAGGCTCCGCCTCATCCAGATTATCGCCATGAGCAACTGGCGCCGCTGGTTTGGGCTATCCTCCAGTTCCTAACGCCACCCATTTGTGCAAGTTTGTTTTGGGTCCATGTAACTTTGCCCATTAAAACCAATCCAAGCACAAACGGCTGCCTGTCGGAAACGTGACCGCCGACCGAGATCTGAAAATGTGTTTTGGAAATCTTACAGTAGCCCCCGCAGCTAGACTCCCAGGAAAAAACTCTTTAAAGACTACGAAAGAACTTTCACAGGCGCTGCAAAGGTTGTTGCCTCTAATTGATTTCATTCTTTAGCATAATGGTAAAACTGTCTTACATTTGGACTTGTCCACTATACATGCACTACTAATGGTCACTTTATATGTTATTACTGTTGTAATAATAATAATACTGTCGTTGTATTATACATATACAAAATTAGCTAGGCTTGTCATAGAGATCTGTCTCCGAAATGATTCTTCACTAATAAGTTTAAAGTATTACGAACAAAAGACTAATGAACCCTCTTTATATATCTAAAGATTACACTGTCATTTTTTGGTTGAAAACTGAATACAAATAAAAAACGTTACAAATATTTTCACATTTGATAAAAATGCATGGATCTGTGATTTCTATATTTCCCTTTTGACCCAACCAGAACATAACACCAGACATGAGACAGCCTTGAACAGGGCCGGCCGTCCCATTTCCCCTCCGTGTCCTGTGAATTATTCATTCCATTAGGACGCCCATATATGAAGCTTAACTATATGATGGACTAATAAGGTCCATTGATCAAGTAATTGATTGCTTTATACAAGGCCCAACTGTCTGTCCACTCATCCATTTGGCAAACTCATTACTTAATATGCATTATTCAGAGACAACCAGTAACCATTGGAGACTTAAACATCAACAGAGAAATTAAGGTCAATAGGAATATAATAGCCAAGAAAGACTCATATTTAAAATCTCAATAAGACCTTTGGTACAGTAAGTAGTTTATAGTGTTGGTTGTAGTTTAAAAGCAATGCAAATGTTGGGTTTGGCTTTGGAGGTGGGCCAATATGTAGGACCTGCAATTAATTAGGGCAATTAAGAACCTTTGTATAAACATACTTAGCTAACATTCACTGCAATACTGAGTAATACTGTGAACACAGTTAAGATGTTAAATCTGACATTGACGAAAATCTAAAAGGCGCACAAGACAATAAGTTCGAAAATGATGTTCATTGGTAATTATAGGTATGTATAAACAAACTGAATGCCTTTAAAATCAGAGAGACAGGGAATATTTATTTTTTCTATAAGTTACCTAAATATCTCCACCACCAGGTCTATAGAAGCAAAAAAGGAAACTCCTACTTTGGTCAGTTTATTTCAGAATACTAATTATGTATGTAGTTAAAGACTTAATAAAATATTAGGTTCTAGAGAAATGTGATGCTTTGATTGCTTTTGATGTGGTTTGCTCTTGGCACAGTAAAGGTTTTGAGAATTACAGAAAAAACAGTCATTGTATAATCAACTAAACCAGTGTAGGGTTTTACTGTTTTAGGCTTGGGGTCTTAATCTAACATGTTCCTAATGGTAAAAAAATATATGAAACAGTAATGTTTATGTACTCAAAAAATAATGATTAGTCTTTAAAACAGATTTCTTCACACAATATGAATTGTGATAAATCATCAAAATGAGAGACAATGATTAATTATTGTGAAAACTGAAAAACTTGCATAGCTGTTTACTTTCTCCATCAATATTTGTTCCATTAGGGCAGAGATAAATACAAAATATGTATAAAATCATTAACTGTTTGCAGTGTAGTAATAGAAAACACTTCTTAATGTAAGTGGTGTTCTAAAGAAGCATAACCTTTAAGTCTGTATATTGCATATTGCATATAAAATGTTTTTATCTATATCACTCACTACTAACATATTACAAATGCTCCCAAGAAATATTGTGGTTTTTTTACTTGTGAATCAACTACTCAAATTTCGTTTCAAAGAAGCAAGAACGATTTTGGACCTTGAAAAAAAATATATTATTTTGAACTATGTTCAAGGAAAAAATAAGACCCAATTATAGGGGCCAGTCATGTATTTAACTATAGACTTAGTTGTTATAATTAGCCTATCCTGGATTAATATTTCTACGTTTTGTTTTACGTTTCCTAAGCCGACTTTTCCATCTCATAACTTCACTTCTGATGATCATAGTCATTTGAAACTTCATTTCCTATTAACAAGAATTGCTTTAGCCATAGAAAGGCATTGAACTATTTTTACTGAGTGTATTCCACAAATCCAGAGTTAAATCGAAACACACTTGTCTCATGTTCCGGATAGTCTTGGACCAAAATCAAGATGAATCTCTTGGGAGAGCACCTTGCAAACAGAAAATCCAAAGCCACCCACATTTTAACTCTCTACAGTGGCTTGATAGTTCATTAACATCTTGGGTTGCACCACAAGCCCACAACTTAAGCTTGGAATGTATCCCACTTACTTTGATTACTTTACTTGAGTAATATAGAGAAATGATCATGCAGGAAAATGATTCCTCTCTTTCTTGTAGTATTAGTAATTAGTACACTCTATGGTGCAATGTATTGTTCGACTTAAAAACAACGTGGAATATAAAATGATTGGCTGGCCTACTTTTCTATTGCAGTCTATTTTAAGCTGAGCTATCAAAGGGCCTTCCTTTCTGAGGGCAACCATGTGCACTGACCATTTGACAGAGATGACAGTGGTAAGACGTCATTCTTGGTTTCCATTCCTGAAAGACAGCCCTCTGAGGCTGCTAAGATCTTTCTCTGACAGCCTTCGAAGAAAAATAAGTTGCAGAAAGCCGAAATGTGACCCTGATGAGAGTGTAGAGAACAGGTTGGGTCTCCGGGGGCAGCTAGAGATAAAAGGATCAAAATTGACTTTCTGGAAAAAGCAGCAGCAGCAGTGGCGACTGTATGTGGAATGGGTCAACAGGGGCTAACAATGCAGGTTCATCTCAGGGTCATCAAGGACTGGGCTGTTAAATGTTCACCATTAGCTTTTTCTTGTTACATTAGAGCAAGCTTGACTTCAGCTGATATAACATCATGAAATGTTTGGTAAATGCCAGGAAGTGATAGGGAAATGGATGAAAAAGCTACAAGTTTATCCATAACAACAGATGTGGACCTCGATACCAAAGAGGTTCTAGATTCCTAGACCAGTTCCAGTCTAGAGATGGTGCTACCTGTAGTTCTTGATAATAGAACAGATTTGCATTTCACCACCTGAGAGCCCAGTCAGATCGGCAAAATTGCATCATTGTGAATCTTCAATTAATTTATATCTTACTATAGTGGGAAAGTGTTGTGATTTTGGTTTGCTAATAAAAACCTATGAGCACAGTCCCTTAGTGCTTGATTTTAATTGTTTTTAGTTTCATCCTCAACATTTAGGGACAAATTCATATATTACTGCCAGGGTCACGGAAAAGTGGCTGTTTGGCCTTTAGCTGGTTCCAGTGGGAAGGAGTTAAATGTCCCCGCTCATTGGCAATTTACATTTTTTTTCTTCTAATTAGAGTGAAACAGAATGCAGTCCAAGTTTATGATCTATTTACAATTCAAATTTGTTCCACATGCTTTATATAAATAGTTTTGGCAAATGATAACACAATAGTGTTTGTCAACCAAAATGGCAACAGTAGAATAAATGGCATCAACAAATGGCAGCACTCTGAAGTGAGTTCCTGTCATTCATGCTCTCACTCACTTTGTCAAAGCTTTAATGTAGTTTCCTGCCAGTCCACCATTACCACAAACAGACATAAAAAAAGACACACAGGACACTCACTATAAGCACCTGGAACCATTTGCCCGTACCTGCATCTTTTATGAGCTGGGTTATTCTCGGTCTACCAGGGTCAATTATGACGCCAGGTCAGAGTTAGTCACTAATAGGCTTTTGTGAGTGGTAGGGAAACCAAAGCTATGAATCCCCAAGAGAGGCATCAGTCTGAAGGACCCAAGTCCCTAATTGGGGCAGCTCGTGTACATAAATGACAGATTATGACCTATAAATGAGAATTTATGTGACCATTAGATGTGCTCGATGAACCCGACAGAGATGGAGAAGGTGCTCATTAGCTATGCATTCAGAATGCCTTGCTCTGCCTAATTAGCCTGACGATTTTCTTCTTTTCCACCCTCGAACACGCAGGCTTGTTATTTTCCATGCACATTCAGCCACAACCACAACTTCATTTGTGTTCTTTGCATTTTAATTGTATTTCCGTCTTAAAAGGTCAACACAAGACTATAGGCGAATGTAGTGCGATCATGTCGGGATTTTTATTTATTTTTTGCATGAGAAAACTGTAAGACACCACTTTCCTTGCAAAAACTTTATAAAACAAATCCTATAACAGTAAGAAATGAGAAATATACTTTCTTCAAAGTGCTTGGAAAAACCCCAACTTAATACATCTCTGTGAGAGGGAAAAAAATGCAAAATCATTAGATTTCTCCAAAAGCCTTCAAATGAACGGTAATATCCAGGAGATTGATCGGTGTGATTAGGGATTTGACAGCAGACTCAAATATTTGCACTTGGAGTAGAAGTATTAGAGCTGTAATATTGAGAGGTGGTGGTGGGAGAGGGGTGTCATGGGAGGAAGGGACGGAGACAACTGAACAGGAGAGGGAGGAAAGATTGTGGGACTGCATGTTTTCTCTACACCAGAAAAGATAATATCTTGATCATGTACGTCAACCGGTCCCTACAGTATAAGACACGAGTTCTACAGAAAATTTTAACTTGAATAAACTTGATATTTTAAGAAATAATTTAAGAATTTTGCACAAAGCTGATGCTTGTTACTGCAGTCGTTAAATCACTAACAAATAAGCATATCTGACCTGATCTATATGGAAGTAAATCTGTTCCATCAGACTTTGAAATTTATAAGTATAAAGTATATTTTAGGCAATTCCGCCTAATTTTTCGCAACTTTTGGCACATTTAATCTTCTCTAGATAAAAAACAAAGACAACAAACATAAACAATTCAAAGCTGGAATGGATCATTCGAAACTAGTTTCAGAATATCTAAAACCAGGTTTGTGAAACCATTTTCTGATTGTATCACATTATATCATTTTTGAAATATGAGTATTGCTTATGTTTTGTTGGAGTTTGAACCTATTTTAACTTTAAATGAAACTTTAAATGATTTTTGACATATGGGTAATGAAGTATTCTTTATTTAAAGCTATTTATCTTTCCAAGCTGTTTAAATGTAAGACGGATACAAACATGTTAGGTGTGAGCCGCCCATGAGCTGAGCTTGTTTTACAATTTCTGTTTCAACCAACAGTTTGATTAGCTGAAGAGAATTAATAACTCTTCTGTGGGAACCCAATTATTGAGAAGAGGTCTATTTATTAATTCAAAATGGTGTGTAATGTTAAGGGTAAAGAGCCATGGAGAGTGGGGAGAAGTAGGAACAGGAAATGAGATTACGTTTTGGATGAAGCCCTTCGTCTGTATTTTACTTGGTTTCATAAGGTTTGTTTTGGACTTTGGCTTTAAAGAATAAAGCATATCACAGCTTTTCCCAATACCTAGTGGAAGAAAGATCTTGATTACTATGTTTTTAAAATTACTCTCCGCATTGTTTTCCCTTTGACTTTAAAGCATTTTCTGTATTTTTCTCTTTTCTTGATGCTAAGAGTAACATAAATAAACATAAATGCATATTTTGAAATAAATCTATGTTTCATGAAAAAAAGCCTAATTTCTTTTACAACACAAGTAGGAAGGCAGCATAATATAGAAGCAGCCACTGTGGAGGCTGAAATTTCAGACCAAACTGTCTATTAGCACTGATCGGCTGTTGATCTCCCTCTTCCTTATATCAAATACACAAAGAAACACGGTGGTCTTCAAGAGTCATTGAAGACTGCTTGTTTGAACGAGGAAGGAAGGAAATAAAGAACCCCAAATAAACGCTTCTGACAAGAAAAGATGAATTGGGGGTAAATATGCGGGAATTCCTAATTCAAATTGGAAACTAGGAAAGACAGGAGGATGTGTGGGTTCAACAAGAAAAAGTTCAAATCCCATGAATGTATTTTTTAGGAAACAATTCACCAGAAAATTAAACAACACTTAAAGTAAACGTATTGATGAGAGTCGCTAGGATTGAAACTTGATTACATATTTCCAGGATTGTACAATAATGCTTTTCCTGTAAGTCCCTTTGGGTTCAAATTATCCCCATTACCAAGTAACTTGAATCTTTCTCTATCAAAAGGTTTGAAGTTGGGAACATTCCAGGTTGGCAAAGTGTTTTTTCATTTTTTGTAAAGAACCCTGTTGCTTTTAGGTTTTAACTATCTGCTGCCACGGGACTCAAAACAGATGATGTTATCACCACCATGTTTAGGCTTTTTTACGGAAGGCATTCAAATGACCATAAAGACGACTGGCACATGAACATTCTTCCTTCAAAGTTCACGGATATGTGAAATTTACTTGTGAACAAAGGAACTAACATTCCAGCATCTTATCCTTTATATCAGAATTCAACGTTTTTGATTATCAGGTCTGTATTGAAGACACCTACTAATGCTTACTTATCAGTTTAGGTCAGATGGTTAAATGGGGACACATTTAATTTTCCCCAAAAGACAATTACCTGAATAAAACATCAAAACCAAACCAAAAAATCATCAGGCATTCTGAATAGATTTAACCTCAGCAATATTGTAAATGTATCGGCTGAATTGCTAAACATGTTACATTTAAATAATGTCTGTCATTTCTAAACACAAGATTGATCATCTATCCAACTAAAGTACCTGGAGCTTGTTGGTGTACTCTCATGGATCGAAAAAACTCAACTTGTTTGCTGTCGGCTCAATTCATACTGGCAAAAGCAAATATGACAAAATGCATATTCAAAGCCTATTTAAAGCTCCAAGGTGTCAATATTTCACCAAAGGTGAAATTCCAGAGTTAAATAATCATCTGGAATAAGTTAACAGTAATTTAATCAATAATAAAATGGTTAAAAAAAAAATCTGATCATCTCAGTCTCTTATTAGAGTTATCAGTCCTGAAACTTTTAATGAGTTTACCCGACAAACTCCTCAGCAGCTTTTGTATATAGATCACATCTCGACATTATGCATCAGAAATCAATTTTCAATCTTGACCGGCTCTAAATCTTCAAAGTCTTACCAAACAGAAGAAGGAGAGGAGCACAGCGGGGCAGAGTAATACCTATCACACACACGCAAATCATCAGTAATAGTATTGGCAGCTAAGCCATGAGAGGATGATGGAGTGGTTGTCTTGGAAACGGAGTGGCATTGGTTAAAAGGGGGAAGAAATGACGGAGGTGAGCAAGGATCAACAGGGAATGAAAGAGTCTGTGTGGTTGTGTGTGTGTGTGTGTGGGGAGGAGGGGGGGGACATCCCTTTTGAAAGAAATCCAGCAGAAAATACATGGCAAGAAGTTTAGCCATATTTATTTTAAGTCAGACAATCTTCTTATTCACATGGTAAAATAACAAAGCAAAACAAAAACAGAGATGGAGACTGACAAACAGACAGCTAACCCCCCTCTGTTTTCATTCTTTCTGCACACTTTTTTTACCAACCGTCTTCCTTCAGTGGGTTCATAGCCCTTTGGTGATTGTTGTTGGCTTGATTCCTTCAACTGTCTCTCTCCACCACCCCGCCCCCTTCCGTCCCATCTTTTCCTAAGCCAGTCTCCCTCATAGAGAGGGGGGGAGACAAGTATCTAGGCAACACAGCGGTACTTATTGGGAAAGAAGAGCAGAAGAGAGGACAGGGGTAAAAACTGCACTGAGAAGGAACAGGGAATACAGATGAGATCGAGCAAACTGTGTTAGAAGAAAGGTGAGCAAAAAAACTGTTAATGTCGCAGAAAAAAGTGAGATAGGATTAACATGAATAATTCAAAAATCAAAATCCTTGTTCAGCGAGCTAAAACATGTTAATTCAGACTGTAACAAATCGTCAACTATTTAGTGGAATCCTTCAATGGTGTAGAGGTTGTTGATCTAAGACTCAAAGTTAGGTAATTTCAATAAAACCCTAATATAGGGTTTATAGGAAGCTAAGGTAACAGTATGTTCTATGAAAGTGTAAGGTATCTGAAGACTGAGGATTTATTTTATTTCAAGATGCAAGAGCGAGAACACAATATGTTATGACACAAACTATGCGGACACACAATATTCTGGTTTAGGAAATTAGTTTTAGTAATAATACAATAAACTAAATAAGTGATAGCTGGCAAAACAGTTTTTATCCATGAATTACACACAGCAATGGATGCACACAAGCCGCTTACAATAAAATGTGACCCACCAATGACACACCAAAGTAAGAGCACGTTCCTAAAACACATATAGAGAAAAAGAACGCAAAACTGTACGATTATGAGAAAATAAGTATTTTTCAGATTTTTTCTCAATATACCTTTTGAATTCATATGAAAAACTTCCCATGTTTTTCAGAGGTTTTAAAATGATAAACTTTTAGTAATCGTTTGAATGCACATTACCTATGTGCTGCTTTGCCGGGTGTGTCAAACATTCACAGCTGTTCAACACACCAGGCTTTATTGGCTATTCACACGGTTCTGTAAATAGTTGTTGGCCACCGGCATCAACGTCTGTAAGAACTATTTGGCATCTTAACATTGTCTTTGAAAAGCAGAAACCTTTGCTGGTAGGCTACGAGAGAAGAAATGACAATTGTGCAGCAAAACTGTTCTCAAGAGTATAACAGGCGTAAAGCAGCAGAAAGATTTTTATTTTTAAGACTATGTTCCAGTGTTAGTATGCTACCTACTTGAACAGTTACCTAAACACTTGTTTGTTTTATTTGTTTTGTTTTTACTTTTTTATTCAAGCAGTACAAATACACACAATTATAAGATAATAAACTAAAGATAACTCTGAAATACTATCAAATGCTGTTGAGGTCACACTTGTGATGTAGTCTGTGGGGTCCATGACATTACCTGTGCTCAAATTTACAGTTGATCAGAATCTCCAAAACAAATTAAATAATTTTATGAATGCAGGTTATTTTGGGCCACATTTTTGACATCTTCGGGGTAGTAATGTAAAAATGAAGTGATAGCAACTAGCTTGATATCTATATATTTTTGTAATAATAGGTGAGACCTAAATAACATTTTGTTAAGAAGGTTCAGCAATAAAACATCCTTACCTGATCAATTTTTTAACCAAGTATGCAAGGGTTGAAAAGTATCAAAACTCTGGCTTAAAGTGTTTTCTCACACGAACTAACCAATTAAAATAATTAATTTGCACTCTTGCCCACAAAGTTATGAACATAACAACTCAACATATTTGTTGTTTGTTTGTCTTTTACTTCAAAATAGCAATAACTAGTATAAATTTAACAGTTGGAGAGACATTCATATGCGACTGGAAAGTGTCTCATAAGACAAGCATAATATTCCCATTAAATATTTTGTGCTGTTCGAGTATTGGGATATGTTAAGCACTTGTAATGTTGATCGGTGTTCGCGAGAGACTATATTGAAAAGAGTAGAAGTTTATCATTGAAATAAAACAATGGTACGTTTTGAATATACCATGATTATTAAGTTTGTTAAGAGAAAACTGGAAAAAAAACAAGGGACACATTTTTGTTGTGTTCACTGTAACAATAGTTAGCCTTAAATAAATGGCAAAAGTGGTGGAATGTTTGGTTCCTGTCTGAATTCATTCTCTGAGGCCATTAACACCTGACTTTGAACTTGATATTCAAAGCACTGTGCAGTCCGCAGAGAGCAGCACATTTCTCAAGGTGTGCTTTCTTCGGATTTCAGTTGAGCTGTTGGGAAACACTGGTGGATACGTCAAAAGAATATATTAAAGAATGGCAGAAATGGGCATGGAAAATTGGAAATTATGTTAATTTCTGTGTTTAGTATGGTCTTTGTGAGTTTTTTTTGCAAAGGGGTGCAAGCTGCGGAGCAGATAAGGTTCCAGAAAACAGGGTTTGCCTCCACTTTCCAACCCCCTGAGGATATTCAGTTTGATGATGGAGGAGGAAAAGAGGGGCAAGAGCAGACACCCCATTGATGTTGTGTTTACTTGCTTCTGCTTTTCAATTCGGCCAAAAAAATAAAGTTTCATTTAGTCTTTACAAACACGCCAATGGTAGTGAGGATCCCTGGATGCCAGAATAAGTTTATGCAGAATTCTTCACACTGCTTATTAATCCTTTTACCATTATGTTGTTAGTATCTTGCTTTTGCAGACATGAGACTTTATTGAGAACTGCATTTTGTAATGCCCTGGTACCTCATCAAACCCCAGTAGTCCATGACATAAAAAATTATATGAAATATTATAAATTAGAGGTTCTGGTGCACTGCATAACCAGGTTTGATCATAATCATTTAGTATCTACTAAAAGACTGACTGCAGGCCATCCTGAACCCATCCAGATAAAGTCAATTTAAGCTTTCAAGATTAATGTTTTTTACCAGCAATTGAAAAAAATAAATTAACAAATTCAGAATCATATTTTGGCGATTTCTAGGCCACATATGTAAAAATATAGCTTTTCACCAAAACAGCTAAGCTCATTCTAGCTTCCTGGCTGCTTTCCTTTGCAGTTTCTTTACACTATATTTTGATTACAGGATGGGAAACAAAGAGCCAAGCCATAATAACTACCCTGCACAAGAAAGGAGGTGGATGCAGGTCACTTTCTATCTCTGTCAATTTGAGTCTCAAATCTCCTCTCCCTGTTGAGCACCTGCAGCAAAACAAGAAAAGTATAACTCTATGAAATCACAGTTTGTGCTCACTCCAGGTGAAATTGCATGTCACATCCATTTGGATATCACAATGGAGCAGCATAAATCCTTATCTTCAGTGTCAAAGCTGCAACCGGCAAACCTCAGAGGGCCCGACGCACTTGTGATTGAAGTCTGCTGTTTTCTGTGTATGACAGCAGCAGAATGACAGTTTCGCTCAGCTACTCCACCGCCGACCAGGTTCCCTGCTCCCAATGAGCAGATTTTATTTGCCCCTATTACTGGGTCAGGCTGTGTGGGGCAGTGACTGGGCAATAAGCCCAATGTCAATGTCACTTTCGTCAGGGGGAAAAAAACAAAACGCTTTTTTGTTACTTGTATTTTCCTTTGTTTATGTTTAAAAAAAATTTTTGTCACTATAGATCTGTGGGGGATGAAACCATCAAACTCTTAAAACAAGAAGTAATATATCCTCTTAATACCAGAGCTTTTGTCCTGTGCTTTGAAAATCTGAACATGTTCTTTTAAAACAAAACTTCTGACATACCAATTCCTGATGGTCTGATAAAAAAAAAAGACAGAAGTAACAAGAAACCTGATTGTGTTTACGGTTTTCATGAAAAATAAGCAGCTTTTTTGGCCTTACAGAATAACAGGCTGCTTAGCAACTTAGACAAATTCGCAACACTCATCGGTGTGGAAGTTGGTGCATGCAATAGGAAACTTTAAGTTGGCTATTTTCAGTTTCTGCTTCAAGGTTTATTAATAATCTAACTTTATTAAAACTTTTTTTAAGGCAATGAAGCAACCAGAGCCTTTGGATATCTAAGTAAGACAAGACAAGGCCAGATGTAGTTCAGTATACCTTTAGGTTGAACCGTTTTCAACCCGTCACTAGTAGTGCCATCGTGAATAAAAGGACATTTAACAGGACTGTCAGTAAAATAACTGTAAATATTGCTGCCTTTGTTTCTAAATACAAAGCGAGAAACACTGAACAACTCAATCTCTTCGCTCTGTGAAATGAGCCTCTTACATAAATGAGCTGTGGTAATGTTTCACTGCTTTTCTTATTCCATCCCATCCCCTATGATCATCAGTCTCTGTCCGGCTCCATTAGAGCGGTTTCATATTGGAGAATAACAATATCACAGTCTCTGTGCGGCTCACCGCACTGCCTTAGGCCTAATCAATCTACGGCTTGTCGCTCTATAGATGGACTGATCGGGTGGCATTATTCTGCAGTCAATTACCTCCACCGAGAAACGCAAAAGAAAGAATGACAATAGATTCTGATAAATGCCACTGAGGGCTCGATTAAACTCATTGAGACGCCATCCAAAGCTGGCGGTAAGACAATTGGGGGGTCTAATAGGTGTCTATATGAGCTCTTCTCCGCCAACCGACTATTTATTACTGAGTTAGGAAGGAATGTTTACCTGTGAGCTGGATAGCGATGCTGAGTTGTGTTTAGTGTCAATAGCAGGCTGTGATGTTTGTAAGGTTGTGACTGTAGTGAAGGAATTCAAAAGTGATGGCAACAAATTTAATGGATTTGCATCATCAGATGTTAATTATGAACACTATGAATGCCTTACTTTCTCGATCTCTTAATTTTAAAAGATGTGATCGTTACAAGCAATCAATGAGCCATCTTTCCACATTTTTGGGTGGATTCTAAAGTTCCTTTGCATTGTCTTGTTTATTTTTTGTTAAGGGAACTTTTATCTTCAAACCCTGATATTCCATAGTTTAACTGAATGTAATGGCCTGTCTAAGCGGAAATGAGGAAAGACAGATCTCCTAAAATGTTCTCACTGTGAAGATAATTCAATAAATCTAAGTGAACTAACGAGAATGTACAAAAAAGCATATTTTATTACATGTCCGAACAGTTGGGATAATAACCGTAGAAAGTGAAGTGAAAGCAGTTTCCCAGAGTTGAAAACTCCCTGGATCTGGAATATGGGGAGTGATATTTTCTTAAGTGGGCCTCGGGGAAGCTTTTGAAACCACACTTGATGTAGGATTTTATTTGGCTTGGAATTAAAGCCCTCCCAAGAGGTCCCCCTCCACCTATAGGCTGGTTAACCCTGCGTGACATGCACACACTCTTAAACACGCACACACCCACAAACTGTTAAGTAGGTTATGATTTATACCTTTGTCATTATATGGCAATAAAACAAAGTAATTTGGAGGAACTGTAGGCTTTCCTCCACTTTCTCTAGGCTGTGCCATAAATCATTCATGGATGTTAAACAGTACACATGTATTCAACGTGTGACACTTAATGATGAACACACACAAATAAACCCTCACAGCCTGTGCTCTCACATAATGTCATTCCAGCTATAACCTGACATTTCCTCCTGGATTGTTACTTTTTAAATGGACCTGTAAATAACTAGCAGCACAAAGAAAAGCCCTCAGCTAGACAGTTAATGAATTCAATTAGTCAATGTCAAGCGGATTAAGTGGTCTGAAAAGGAGCATTGTCACTGAGAAGATAGAAAATGCGTGCGTGCGTGCGTGCGTGCGTGCGTGCGTGCGTGCGTGCGTGCGTGCGTGCGTGCGTGCGTGCGTGCGTGCGTGTACATGTGTGTGAGTGACAGAGAGGCACAATCAATGGCTCTGTCGTCCAGCCAAACCAGGCCTCTTGTCCCATTCATCACCAAGGACCAATACCAGGCTATCCAGACCATATGTGTCTGTTCCAAACTGTTAGTGTGTGTCAGCGACATGCTGTGCACATTTAGTTGCTTTCTTATTTGCAATTTTATGTTAGCGATTGGAACGTTGTGTGTTGGCATACCAGACGTCTATTATAAGACTCTGTCCCAACACAGAACACATCTCAGAGACGCCTATATTGGCTCTTATCTCAGAAAAAGGCTGAATGCCTTCTCAATTAGGAGTAACCTTTATATGCTGAAGGCTTCACATCCAACAAAAGCTTCAGGTTTGTTTTTATACCGTATACAACAATAGAAATTGGATCCACAGCACTTGTAGCTGTCAGAAGGAGAATCCAAATACTGTGGTTGTTTTATCATGGTGGGTCCAAATGCGAACTGTCCCTTTTTAACAAGGGTATCTGAGTAAACCAAGAAACCTTACAAACTAAGATGAACCCACAGTGCTCGCACTGAGGTTCTTTAGATCAGATGCTGCCAAAGGAAAGCAAACAATGATACTTTTCAGCACCAGAAGACACGGTGTTCACGAGAAGAAGCACATATATATATATATATATATATATATATATATATATATATACA